>JAHLJT010002406.1:92257997-92487698 GCA_031308135.1 Acheta domesticus | reverse complement strand
GGAGCCACCGCAGCGTCTTGAGGGACGGGCTGAGCTGCAGCGGCGCGCGTAGCTAGGGGCACGGAGGCGGCGGATTAATTATCAGGGCGAGACAGCGCCACCGCTCCTAGTTTATGTCGCTTCCTTGAGCTCGCGTCCCTCCCCTCCTCACGCACTCCAACGTTCCGCGGCCCCGCCCCCCACCTTGCCCTCCCGCCATGCACATCCGCCCCGCTTGCCCCGTCGCGCCCCCGTCCGCCCCCGCCCCGCTCCGTCCACCCCTCCATGCACCTCCACCCCGCTTGGCCCGTCGCACCACGTCCACCCCGCCATGCACCTCCACCCTGGTTGCCCCGTCCCGCCTCCCTCATCCCTTCCCCCCTCACACACTCCTCCGTTCCGCGGCCCCTCTCCCCAACGCGCCGCCCCGCCATCTCCACCCCGCTTGCTCCGTCGCGCCTTCCCCGTCCCTCCCCTCCACACTCACTCCTCCGTTCCGCCGGCCCGTTCCGTCGGCCCCGCCACCCTACACCACGCCCCACAATTCACCTCCACCCTACTGGCCCCGTCCAGTCTCCCTCGCCCTGCCCGTCCCGCCGCGCTCCGTCCCCCCCAGCCCCATCCCACCCTCCTAGACCCGCCCACTCTGCCCGGCGCGCTGACAGCAGACGCCCACCCGTATCGCCCTCCCAGGCCGCATTCCGCCCACCCTGCCAGGGTTTGTTACGTTTCCGTTCCTGTCCCTTTCCTTGAAGTGTTAGACAACTGAGGCGCTCGAAATAATAACTGCTGATCCTAACCGAAGTTCGTTTTGAGAAAAAAGGCTTTTCTCTTTTCATTCACGTTCATTATCATTGGGAACAAACTTCCCTACGTGCAATTTGAGGGGTTTGCCTTATCCAAATTCCTTTGATATTTCAGAGTATGAAAGATGTATGGCAGGAGTTTACCGTCATACCTCTAACTGAAAATGCGAGTTCGGTTGGGATCTGCCGTTATTATCTTGAGCGCCTCAATTTAGGAGACAAAATTTAGAGAAACCCATAGTTGACCTTTATGTAGCATATTGACTTTTATGATGATGTACTTCCTAGCACAGTGTAGTGTTGTATCGGATACTGTTGTGACGAGTAAGTAGAATTAATAAGTCCTAGACGTGTAGTGTAAGTGCTCTAATTTTGCAAGAAATACGGCCGAATCTACATAAGTAGTTACTATTGCTAAATCCTGCACGTATTATTACAAAGTAATTTTTGTATGATTCGCTTCTTGTTGTGATGATTTGGTTCCTTTTGTTCTAAAATGAAGGACAATTGACGACATAATATCTCTTTTTACGGATAGGATTTTTATTTTATTCGATTGTAGTTCCTTTTCTAGATTTTTGCCTTAATTTTGTTCCAAATGGTCGATAAGTATGCTGTACAGCCTGCATACGTTTGACATTAATCCTTTATCACTAAAAAAATGTTCAGTAGAAATGTCATGACATAAAAAACTCATTTTTATAACCGAGTGTTTTTTCCAAAACTAAGCTAGTTTTAAATTTTTTGAACATTTCCGGCGAACATTCTTACATAAAACGAAAAGGAAAAGTTAAACATATTTCAACTGACGAAAAATAATCAATGTTAAAAAATACGAATACATAAAATAGGACTGTAATATTGTGTGCCACATCGCTTAATAACATAGAAAAACTTAATACGCATGATTTAAGACGAAACGACGAAAATGACGAAATAATAGTACTTTCAAGGAACAAACTAGAATAGTTAATTGTATTATAAGATAAAATTTGTTAGTTAATTTCATTGTAAGACACTATCTAATAGAACTATTTGGTACAAGAAATATAAACATACTATATAAATAAAATATTAGATTAGGATACACTAAACGTGGCTTTGAACTTGGAAGTAATTGAGCTTATGTGGATTTGCCTTGCATTTACACTCGGGTAAACTTTCACGAAGAAGTCCTCACACTAGTCTCCCAACATATTTCTTGATTGTTTGCCTTAGTATGTGGATTCCATCACCATGATGTCTTAGTGAAACCGTTCTCCTTGTTTTTACAATATGATGCTTCTCATATCATTAAGTCGGATTTATAATGCGGCGTTGTTTAAGCACAGACACGCGGCACGTCTAATGAAAAAACATTTTTCTTTAGTTAAAATACATACTTCAACATCTTTAGTTATGTTAAGACGTTATAAAGTAAAACCTGTTTCGTTCGAAAAATGTTCAAAAAATTACAAAACAGCTTATTTAAAAAAGGGCTATAAAAATGATTTTTTCATCCCATGGCATTTCTACTGAACATTTTTAGTATAAAGGATATCTGTCAAACGTATGTAGAATGCACAAAATATTTATTGATCATTTGGAAGAAAATTAAGGCAAAACAATCTAGAAAAAGGGCAAAAATCGAATCGAACACGTGGCGAAAGAAATGTCATAGTCGCTTGTACGCTGCCGGCACTGTAGTTCTGCAAGTCCTGCCCACGTCCTCAAACAGGTCCTCATTCTGATGTTTGTTCTATCCACGACACAATGCACGTCCCCATCCCATCTTCACATCGTCACCACTCCCGGCCTCATTCATTTCCCCGCCCCCGGCCCCCCGCCCCCGCCCCTCAGCGCGATCACACCTGCATACCATACCCGTCTCCACCGCTAGCCTCAATGCTCCAGTCGACTTCCCCCCCACGGTACCACTCATCTCCAGCCCCACACCAGTTCCCAACCACACTCCCGGCCGTGTTCCTTCTCCTTCGCGGCCGACCCCACTTCCCCTCGAATCCACTCCCGATCCCATCCAGGGCCTTGCAACTCTCGATCAAAACCGGAGACAAAACTCGAGGGTGCTATTATAGGAGACGCTAGTGTCATCGGGTACTTCTGCAGGTTAGGCTCGCCAACTTCCACACGTAAATCTTGGCTAATTTGTGAGAAATTCAAAAAAGTATCTTCTAAATGTTCAATTATTCATAATATACACATTTAAGAAATCGCCGAATATAGCGCGAACATCGACGCTGTTTTTTGTTACATTACGCGCCTGTTTTCGTCTTGCGAACCTACGCAGCAGCCACGCACTTTTAAAGTATCGTTGACGGCAGTTCGAGTTTTAGTTCCAGTAAGAAGGTGCTACAGGAGTGCGCCACTGTAATGGTCTTCACCACGTTATATGGGAGTTAAGAGGCCCTGATCCCACCCCGTCTCCGACCGGGCTCCACTCACTCCATCCCCCACGCCCCTACCCTTATTTGTCTACCCGAGTTCCTGCCCGTGTCTTCATCTGCCCTAGCGGCCGCCAGCGCATCGGCGCACACCTCCGGCCCTCCTCGTCCCCCACCTCCGGCTGAGAGCGGGCGCCTCGCGCCGGGAGATGGATGGTGCGCGCCGGGCGTCAGGCTGCCAGCCCCTAGCCGAGGCTTTCGCTGCGCCCTGCACCTGCGCCGCTGCAGCGATGCGGCCCACGTACGCGCGCCCCGCTGGGAATCATGCTGTCTGCTGCCGCTGCTCTAGAATACGCACGTCTCCCCATTTGGACATGTTAAAAACCGGGAATGGTGGCTCAGGGAATCAACTGATGTCACTGCAGTCCCTCTGACCGGGAGGTCCTAGGTTCGAGACCCGACGGCGGCAGGATTTTCGACACTGGCTTGTCAGCTAGGTAGAATTCAGTCGCTGTCTGGAGGAGAATTCTTGCAGCCGGCTGCTCTGACGGGTACTTTTCTGCTTCCGATCAGCACCAGTCGAATGCTGGAGCACTACCAGAACAAATGGGGCACGGACCATGCGCGATCATTCCTTCCTTTTCCTTGTACTTGTCATTGTCCTACTTGTTACACACACACTCACATGCACTACACAATTGTTGGCCGACCAGTCGGGAGCTTAGAGCTTGTCTCGGCTGGGGCGGTGCCCCGCTGATGGGTGATATCTGGTTGTGAATAATCCCAAGCCGACGCAGGTTAGTGCCAGATCTCGCCAGCCGGTAGCGGAAGATCATTGTCACCTCCCATGATAAAAATATGCACAACAATTACGGGACTAACGACCTTAGCAGTTGACGCGCTCGGAATTATGCATCAATCAAAACTGTGGTAACAGTTTCCTTTATGTGACCATATATGGCTAAGAAATTAATATTACTTAAATCAACTGCAACACGAAAAATGTTTTAACATCTAAAAGAAACAGATATTTCTACATAATAAAATTTAAAAAAGTTAATACAACAAATATACATTATAGTGGGGAATTATGAAGGCATTTGGCACCCCAGTTTCAGTCAATATCATGCCCTTTACAAAATTAACTAACTTAAAACTTCATGTTGTAATGATTTATGATCCATCTAGCATCCACAAACCATATCTTCCATGTGTGCGACACAAACGAAAAGAATAAAAGAATGGTCGTTTGCCCTCACATTGAAATAATTCTTGCATTTTCGTATTGTGTCTCTGTACGGAAGATTCATTTACACGCAAGTTTTTAAAAATTATTATATTTTTCTCTTGAACTAATACGTAGTTTACAAGAAATACTTGCTGCCCAGAAGGTGCTGCCTTGTCGACAGAAAAAACTCTAATTCTTCTCTATTTTCTGCGATTTCGTAATAATCGATCGTCATACCTGAAAATAGTATTTACGGATAGCATTCGTCTGACAGTCAAAAACGTTAGCGCCTAAATCGTTTCTACGATTTTCGTAAATTTTGATATTCCCCCAACCAATAAGACTGATGTCACGGTTCCTTTAATTTAAAATGCATTTGAATTTTTTAGATGCTCGTACTTTGTATGAATCCCGAAACTCTTCAAAAATGCCTCAAAAATGTCAACAAATGTTTTCTTTGTTGATCGATTATAGAAAAGTATGCATATAGAAATGGCGCATATTTAATTTTCATTGGAAATGTTTTTGTCTGAAATGTAAACCCAAATCACTTACACCAGTTCTTGAAATCTGGATTCAGAAATGTTAGCTTCATGGTCTACAACCCCCTATGGAAAACATGTACTTAAGTACGCGTACTAGCCCTGACAATATTTTTGTGGGTTTGAAATATTTTGATATATTTATCTAATATAATAATATTTCTCATAATACGAGAAAGTATGTGCTGTTAATCATCAGTTGTTGTTGGAAAATGAATACGAATTTGAAACAGGAATTCATTAATGAATTTCAAGTCATGCTAGAAATTATATTCCTTTTTAATTTTTGAATCATTGTCAGACCATAATATGCAAATTTGTGTGTCAAACTTACAGCATCACCAAACCCTTATTCAAATATGATCATTTAACGTAAATAATGTCAATGAATAATTCCAATACATTTGTAGAGTTTGCACAAGAAGAGATGAAAAGCAGCTCAGAAAAATGTGAAAAATAAACATTGCATGCAACCAGAATATTCATCATAATGTCAGTCAAGTGCCTAGACGTTCCAACGAGCAGATCCTTTACGCTTAACAAGAACGATTTCACAACGTCCAAAGACCAATTCAGGCAAGTGCTGGTGGAAAGCATTTCAAGTGCACAATCAAGAACACGCACATCCATTAGCTTCGAGTGGTTTAATAGGCGAACAACATAACAAGAGAATTCGGTCGTTGGGAATAAACATTATTTCAATTTATGTCGTTATTGTAATTAGATTGTTTTATTTGCCTTTATTAATATTAATCTATTCACGCAATAAACATCAGACCCAGAAGAAAATGATCAATTCACAGCCGAAACCGAGCACCAATACCATATTCGACATCATCACTACAACAAATATTTCTGCCTACAACGCCGTTATTACAAAATTCATCACCACTGGTAAAACAAATAACATCACTTCCATCACCATCACATTGCCAACGCCGTCCCCATTACAAACCAATCAAACCACCCTGTAAACCAATGACGGACATTCAATTGACAGCTTAACTCTTATCATTAGGGCACAGATTTTGATATACATTAGGCTGTATCGAAAAAAAAAGAATTCAGTGAAAAAATGTAGTGAAAAAATGTTTTTGATGCAAGAACAGCATCGGCACCAATAAAACTGTTTTAAAATGGGTTAAGAGGTGCTACAAACCCCATAAAAATCCCATTTTCGACCTTTTTTGTTACTTTTTAGAAAATAACAAATAAATATTATTTAATGTGATTTTTATCAACGGATTTTATATATATATATATATATATATATATATATATATATTGGAGCAAGCAAGCTTATATATTATTATTATTTCAGTGTATTATCTAAAAAAAGCTTTGCTTTATTTCTATCTATATTTTATGTCATATTAATCAGCTGGTTTCTACCAATCCCGCTAGGATGCGACATCTCCCGAATGCCTCCTGGGCGATTTGCAGGTCTCAACTTGGCACAGGTCTATATCCCTCATTGCCCTCAGCAGCGCTGCGTCGCACCCCTCAATCACATGACCTTTTTCTCACACTCTGCCCGGCGCACACACAAAGACAGTTGGCTCACGCTTGTCCCTGCGGAAAGAAGTGCTGTTCTGTTCCGCAAATCCACGCCACTCCTGCGAACCGATACGCGTTGCTTCGCAGCTACTAGTTCTCCGCCTCGCATCACGATCCAAAGTGCCGAGTAAAAAGAACTATATTTCAATTAACAATCAATTGGCTCATAAACGTTGTCGCATGCAAGTGTTGTTGCGCTTCGCAATTCCTGTGCTGTTCCTTGCGAACCGCTCCACGTGGTCTCGTAGCCATCAATTCTCCGTCTCGCATCACAATTCAAGGTGGCGAACGGGAAGAACTATATACCAATTAATGAGTAATCAGTTTATCACCTCTACCTCCCCTTCTCTACTAATATATAAAGACAAGTAAGTTGAGTTACAGCTCAAAAATCTCTTAATGTATTGAAGCAATATCGATGCAACTTTTATGCTAGATATCTTTAAAAGTCAGGAGTACTATAGTCTATGATTCACAACTATAAATCTTAAAATATTTACAAAATAATTACTTTTGTGATTTTTTACGCCTAACATTACATTACCTGACGCCAAGCATTCGATTCAAGAGTGTAGCAATTCGCATTAGTTTAGCTGCGCAGAGTGGCGACTGAGACCTACATTGAGTTCATCAATGCGCAGAATGCGTATCTATACGAAATGAGAGTACTATTTTTTTTATTTTTACGTGTACATTCAATTGTCTAAACCGGAATATTCATATTTAAGAACGATTATGACATATGCTCTTCAATTTGTAAAGGTACCTTGGATATTGATTTTAATTGCATCTAGGCCTGAAGGTATACAGTGTATCAAAATTTACTTTCTTGACATTTTGATAAAAGTAGAGGATCTTCTGGTAAAAGGTGTGTTCTGCATTAAATAGTTACTGGTTTAGTGGTAGTAAATTAAGCATGATTATTACGTATTTACGAGTTGCACGAGAGAAAGTAATTCATATTACGAATGATTTACATGTTACGTTGAAATTACAGGTGCGTTTACACGGAACACTTCATTGCCGACATTTCACAACTGAAGTTCGGACACAAATGTCACTGATGTTCACACGAACACAAATTGGAATGAAATAAATTGCAGACACCTTGTGGGCCACAAATGTCTAGGAAAAGTTTTTACAAAGTGTCCAGACCGTTCTCACGTAGACATATAACCTTGCGATACACAGTTTACTTGGGGAGCAGGCTTAGGTTGATCATGTATCCCTATCAAGTTGCCGCAGCAGTGATTGCTATTGAAATTATTCCCAAAAGAAGGAAAAAAAGAGTTGATTGTGGACAAAAGAATGGATAGGTAGACGTGAACAACTCGGTGCTTATCATTCTTTACTGAATGATTTACTAACCTATCTATCCTCGATACTCTCGATTTAACCACACCCTCACGCAAAAATACAAATCCCCTCCCCACCATCCCTACCGTACTCTTAAAACTCTTATCACAAGAGAACCATTTGAAATAATTTCCATCGCCACAGAAACCGTTTTCTGAAATCCTACTTAAACCGCCTAATTAAAATAGTACGGAGACTCCTATTTCTAGTCCAAGCTCAATATTTCCACAAACAAATCCAAACTGCACACCCAAACAACACTCTGGAACCTCATACACCGTTTACTAAGAAAACAAATCCATATCCCCACCCTCCAAACATCTATCACGTACGCCTCATCTCTTTTAGATAAATCCAACACATCCTCCCACAAATACTGAATTTAATCAATCAATTGAACATAAAGTAAACAACCCGCAAATTACCTACCTCATTCATCTCCTCATTTGAGGTTGCTTCTATCCAGGCAAAAAAAGCACCCAAAAAATCCTTTGGCCCAGATAAAATAAGCACATTCATCTTAAAACAATTTCCTTTCATAGCCATTGTTCACATTACCCACATCTTGAACTCCTCTCTTAAGACTATCGTACTTCCCTACAGTCTGGAAATACGCAAATGTTATACCCATCCTAAAACCCGGTAAAGACTCCACTTCTCCATCATGTTACAAATCCATTAACTTACATCCATCCATCATCAAATCTTAGAAAAATGCAATCTCTCTCGCCTAAACGTTACCACAACGAAACTTCAGCCATTCCTCACCATCAATTCGGCTTCTAATCACTAGTATCAAAAAATCATCCCATTCTCACACTTACAGAAGACATTTTCGAAGGTTTCCATCAGTTTTTCCATACAATAGCCGTCGTTCTTGACATTGAAAAAGTCTTGGACTCAGTTTGGCACCCCGGCTTATTATTCAAACTACTAATGCTCGTTACCCCACAGCATCTAATACACCTAATTAAAAGTTTCCTCACAAAAAGATCCTTCTCCATACGTTTAACCGATGCGCATTCTGTCCCCGCTTCTATCTTAGGAGGCGTAACTCAAGGTTCTGTCCTAGCTCCAACTCTCTTCAATTCTTTTACTTACGACGCACCGACCACCCCTAACACATCCCTCGCACTCTTCGCTGATGCCCAAGTTATTTGCTTTACAAACCAAATACTGGATGACGCAACCCTTGATGTTCAAAACCACCTGGATCAAATCTCTGAATGGGCACATACGCGGTGTATCAAATTCAACCCTACTAAATGTCAAGCCAAACTCTTCTCTCTACGCAGACCATCCTTACCTCCTCCAATAGCAAACAAGACCATATGTATCCCTTGGTTACCTTCCAACTAATCAGTCAAATACTTCGGAGTCCTCCTTGATCGTTGTCTAACCTCGTAATCCCATATCCACCACAGACTTCCCTTGCCATACGAAGAACTCACCAGATTTTCCCAAATCTACGTCGATCTTCTCTCCTCTAAATTCAAATCGGTATTCGTCTTTACAAGGCTATGATCAGACAACTGCTAACATACACAAGTCCTATTTGAGGTTCAGCAGCCAAATCTCATACCCATAGACTCCAGACGTTTCAAACTCGTTTCCTAAGGACCATAACCAAAGCGCCTTGGATCATGCATAATGATCTTCATCTCGATCTCGGCACACTCCCCATCACCACCTTCATTAAACTATCCACCCTTAAGTTTTAACACAAAACTCATTCAATCCCACAAGCCCTCCACTTCCAATTAGGGAAACAAACCCCAAACGGAGCACGAATACGCAAGAAAATTTCCAAACACTTTTTTGACTCACTCTAAATCCCTCGCACATAAAACTCTTCTAAATAATTCTAAGTCAAAAATTTGATATCTATTATCTCAAATCTATAACTCTGTATCTAATGTATTCAAATCCATTGCTAAAGAAGCTGTACACCTGAAAGCAAATAAATAAAAAAGGTAAAAATTAATACATATTTATTATAAGGTACATAATTGTTATGTCTAATATTTTTTAAATTTATTAAGTATATTCATGATGATAATTATTACATGCTATATACGTTAGATATGATGATTAATATTGCAAGCTTTATTGATTAATAATTAGAGGTCTGCATTCTCCGCGATTTTTTACCGACCAGCGCTCGCTCGCCTCTCTTCTCTCGAGACCACGCGCTCGACTGTCCTTTCGCAGCCGGTTGCGGACTCCCGGGAGCCGGCGCCCGACCGAGACTCGGCCTCCAACCGACGAGACTCGACAACCGGCGGACCCCGTTCAGGCGAACTGTGCCACGTAACAATCGGCGAAACGTCGGAGTAAATATCTAATGGCACGTTTCAGGAAAAGGAAGGAGTATTGAATGGGTTTTTTTAAATAAATGACCATAATTTCGTTTTTTCAAAATTTAAAATATAGAGGAATTTTAATATTAATTTTCAAATAATAAATTTTAATAAAATAATTTTAATAAATTGTAATAAATATTTTAATAAATAATTTTAATTTTAATTGTAATAAATAATTTTAATAAATTGTATAAAAAAAGAATAAAAAGCTTTAAAAATCCGCACGGGAGAACCTCAAGTGGATCTATTGCAGTTCTGCCTGTGACTTCAAAGAAAAGGCACTCAAAAGTTTTAGAGATAAATTCCGTTCTTTGTAATGACTAGGTATCGGATGCTTCGGAAATTGCCTATTTTATTCTAATGAACATAAAATTATTAATTTTCCTTCATTTTATATGGTGCAATATGGAGCAAATACAAATGCTCTGCTAAATTTAGATGCAAGTGCTATGAAATATATTAGTACCTTTCCCTTCCAATTTTGTATTTTTGCCGTCTTTTTCCAAATATTTTTGTTGTTGGTGTTGTAATTTTCAGGCATCTGAAACACCAGGTCTTGGTTTCTTAATCCGGCAGTAGGCGTGCGGGGTGCCTCAGTCACCTCAGCATTATTTTGAGCTCATTGTACTTTTAGTTTTATTTATAATCTTGCGAGCTTCTCAATATCTTTCGAGGAAAGCTTTGTACACATATCTCGACCCTTCTCTTTCAACTGCTTCCTGTCCTTTCCTGGAAATTTCGTCGCAAAGGCGATGGCGCGCTGCGTGGGAGCCACCGAGTCACCTCGCACAACCTTTGCTATCGCTTCCTGCCACGCTGTTCTCAGTAATTCACCCAAAGGAAGGGGTCTCGTGGAGCTTCAATACTACTCCACAGAAGTCAATGGTTCACAAATTCAGCTTTTACGATTTTTTAATTACAATTAATCGCTTATCTTGTATTGAAACGAAAAATAATGGAATAATTGAAAAACATTGTACTCGTACATATTATATGCATCATTTCATGTATACATACTTTTGACGAATTTAAAATAATGCTAAACGTGTATATATATAGTAAATAATGTATTTTGAATTACTGAGTTGAATAGGCTGATGTGCCGTGACCGCTGTTGTTTGGCCGCCGACTGAGTCGACAAATACAAAGGCCATGTCGGCTTACATAAACTATTTCACAATAAATTACTACGCCCAATGACAAGACGTTTTGATGCAAGGAAAATAGTACTCACCTCATTTTTGTTTAGCATATGCTTTTTTTCTTATATACTCGTGAAATTATGACCAAATATTCATTGTATTTATAAATATGCCTTATATTCGGGTTGTAAGAAACTTCAATGACATTACAATTGGTACGCAACGAATTATCTTCCCTCAAGCACTATAAATATAGAAAAACAATAAAAATTTATTTCAGAGTCTTTGTTTGCCTTAATTCTTTCAAAAAATGTATTGTTTGACTCTTATAAAATTATTTCCAGTCAATCGATAAATTGTTACTTTTCAACAAATTAATCGTTTAATTGAATTTGTATTTTCTTTCGATTACAATGAATTGAAAATGTTGCGATCACTACATGCGGCGACTTTATATCCCGTACATGCATTGAGGGGCGAAGCTACTGTGCAGTCCGGCGCTTGGCCGAGCGGCCGAGCGCTCGAGCGCTCGAGACGCTCGAGCGCTCGAGCGCCCGGGCGCTCGGCGATTCCCGCGTCTCGGCGGGAGCCGCAAGGCGGCCGGTCGAAATGTCCGTTAAACAGCTATCTCTTCCCCCCCAAGCAAGGCCCCCCATCCTTCGCCGAGCGTCGGCGCGGAGCCCGAGAGTCTCGAGCGGTTGTTTTCGCCTGATTGCAGAGCTCTATTAATAATACAATGTATAAATGATAACTTAAACCATAAAAAATATTAATAACATTAACAAATAAACATTTCTGAAATTTCAGTGAAAACCTCCTCCGCTATGTCTTTGAGGACACTATCCTTCTTTACTCGATATTTTATTCTTTGCAGTGGATATCCCACAAAATTGGGTTAGTCTCATATAATGAAATTAATTTTAGGAGCTCGTCGTGGCTTCAGAGCTTATTCGACTGGCTCATAATGAAAAAAAGGTCAAAAAATTGCTAGACACTCGTAAAAATGTTCAGCGACTTCAAACTCCAGACACAATGTCGGACAGTCGAGTGTCTAGTGCCTGCGTCTGTTTACACGAGCAAGTGAATTCCGATGTCGCAGAACTTCAACTAGTTTCTTGTAACTTATTCCGTGACTGTTTACACAAGAACATTCGGTTCCCTATTAGTGTCTGACATTTATTCTTTGAAAAAAGTGTCCCGTGTGAACGCACCTTAAGCCAAATGGATGTATTTTTGTAGGGAAGTGTTGTTTTTATAGTGGAGAGTGTTAGCGTACCTTTGGAAGAAATGCTTATTTAAATTCATAAGTTATAAGTTTGGCAAGAAGTTTAATTGAAGAAAAAAAGTAATTGAAAATTGATATTTCTCTATTTGGAGGAATTGCACGTGTGCTAACGTTCATTTTCAAGGTTGTTGAAAATAAAACAAAATAGTTATTTTAGATAAAAGAAAAAAAATTGAAAAGCCGGTATTCATATGGTTCAAAACATCTTCCCGTCAGCCACTGTTTAAGGATCCTAAATCACGTACTAGAATTAAATTCACTTAACTACATTTACCTGGGCGTGGCATTAAAAATCAATCTCAAACCTTTCATTATAAATACGAGTGAAATATATACAAATTTGCATGTTTTACAGTGTGGTATTGGATTGAAAGTATTGGTACAATGTACAATATATAAAATTTCACAAAACGAATATACGTGAGTACCTGTATTTAATTTTATTAGTTAGTGTTAGATTTGTTTAATGTTAAATTTGAAGTGAATGAAGTTTGGGGGTGGTAACTCCAATAAGAAAAATATAACTGTTTTTAGTGAGTTACTCAGGAAGACCGGATATTTCCAAATGGAAGTAAGAGAGAGAGGGGCGTGGCAGGGGTGGGGAAGGATACAATAGAAGTAGGCTCCGCCGCACGGCCGGAATAGACGAAATTCCTGTTTGTGGCTAAAAATTTCCCCGGCAACGCGAGGTATTTCAGCTAGTAAATAAATCATTATATGTTGATACATTTATTTGTAGAATTGGAAAATCTCAGACACGAGTTTTCAAATACTCGTTTCTGGAGTCCACATGCTGTGACACAAAGTTCTATAAAAGCGTGTCTCTATGACCTCTGGGTTGCGCCCGCGTGATTTCTCACCAGCTACGCAGTAAAGTCAGTTTACGTAGGAGCCGGCTCCTCATCAACGTCATCGTACTCAGAGTACGTATTTTATATTTCGTGCAATTCTCCCATTGTGTGGTAAAACTTCCTGTTCATTTACAGCATATTGTTGGTTCAGATGCTCCAAATCTATTCGAAGGACTGATCGGCGACTTTTGGTGCTTGAAATTCTAAAACTGAGTGAATGAAGTAAATTTAAATATCTTCATTTTTTAACATACTTACCATTTTTCTTATTACATATTTTTGAAAATATGTACATATTTTGCTTTTTATTAAAATAAATTCCATGCCCTTCTCATCACCTGTGCCACCTGTATCATTTCCACTATCAGAACCACCACTGAATACCCCTAAACCACCTCCAGATCCACCACCATCACAATCAATCATAACAAAATCAACATCACATTCACAACCGAAATCCAGAGTATCGACAACTCCTTCGCATTGATATCTTTTTGGAGCATTTGTAATTTCGACCCCAAATATGCCTTCTGCCGCCTAGCTCCTCACCGGCTTCAATACAATAAAAGTTGGGTAATCGACGCGGTCGGCGGCGCGCTTGTGGGCGTGGCTGCATCTCGGCGGTGCGCTCTCGTAGCGCCTGGGAAACCGCGCGCGGGCGGAGGGTGATAGAGAGAGGGGAGTGGGCGGGGCGGGGCGGGGGAGCGGCGACGGTGGAATACGAACAAGAACCCCTTTTAAAAGCGAACAATAGAAGTAACCGTCGTGGCAGCGCAGTCAGAGGGACAGGTGTAGGCGGAGGTGAAAGACGGAGGTGTTTAACGAACGCGGAGGAAGATTTAATGGTGAAGGTGAAGGTAGAAACGTACAGTTGGTAACAGTCTTGTTTACACAGTCCGTAATTTGCTCAATAATCATTAGTTTCGAGTGGAAAATTGAGACTGATGCAAAATATATTACAAGATAATTGAATAATTCTAGTCGAATAAAATGTAACTTTGTACATCTAGACAAAATGACCTTGAATATGAAATTAATCAGCACGTTTAGTTGTTCGGAAACCTCCCTAGATGCCGAGCGACTAAATAAGATATGTACAAAGGTACTTTACATTTAACCGGAATTATCCAATTATCTTGTAATATAATTGGCATTAGTCTCAATTTTCCACTAAAAATTAATTATTTTCGAGCAAATTATGGACTGTACAAACAAGACTGTTACTAGCTGAGTCTCTGGGGTCCTTTAATAATAATCTGTTATTTTGACTAGAAGAAAGCGGTAATAGAGATGAATTAACAGGATGAAGAAATATATTGTGACATACCATAAATGACGACCATTTATTTAGTAAATAAAGGACAAAATATTCGGGATATCGGCAAAAAACTTGTGTTTCTATAGTACAGGTACGCAGGTGGCACCGTAGAAATGTGAATAGCGCGAGTTCATTATAAGCCAGGTGCGAGGTGCACCAAAGTTACGGCGTGTAAACACACACGTGGCACCGTAGCAACGCGGACAATACGAGTTCGTTCGAAGACGGGCGTAAGTGACACCGTAGATACTGCAAACGCAGGGTTGCTATGGTGCAAACATGCAGTGTGACACCGTAGCAACACGGGAGATGAGTTTGTTTAAAAGCGGGTGTGGGGGTGGACCGTAGTGACCACAAGATGGTCATTGGTTCAGATATGGGACAGGAAGGGTGACGTCAACGGATGTTTCGAAAAAGTTTGGAAAACAATGGAAAGAGAAGTAAGGCGGGGTTTCAAAGGTTGACAAAGGGAATGTTAATTCATTCCGTCTCGTGTCGTGAAGGTTAACGGATCGCTGAGAGCTGTGTTAAGTTCGAGTAGTACTTATTGAGACTTGTAATATTTCGTGGGAGTGAATGCTTGGAAGTGAACTTAGAATATTTTCGCGGTGAAGCTACAAGTGTGGACCTATAAAATTTTACTATTGATTTAAGAAGTTTGGACTTGGTCTTGGATCCTCGTGGACTTCAGCAAGAGTAAAGATTGGACTACAGCGACAAGAAGATTCAACGTGGCGACGTCGAATGGGAAGCGTCGTGTGCGCGAAGAAGGGAAAACGAATAAAGGTTCGATAACGTTGTTGTAATAACAAAAAGATGTTCATGGCCTAATGATAATCTGAAACAAGCATTATAAGTTGATTGATTGATCTTTAATGTTTAATAAACTATAATTCATTGTTGAAAGTAATCTGATTTTCATTTGCCATTACGTGCAATCTTAGAGTAGATGTTTCAGATTCCTCGCCCCTTCCTACGAAAGGCAGATTGAGTAATTGGTTGCGGAGTAAGAAGCAACAATTATTTTATAAAAACCCAATCGACCGAGCAAGAAGGATTTTTATTTATGAGAAGTGATAATATATAATCAGGAATTTAACTGCAACCATTTCCTGGCGCCCAAATTATTTAGAAATTAGGAAACTGGTTACGTGAAATATCTTTTGAAGCTGGCATTTTCAAAATAGGTGAAACGTGGTGGAAGATCCCACACATACACTGATAGCCCGAGGAACGTTTCAATATAGTAAGTACGAACTTTATGTGGTGAGTTGTATAGTAATCTACGATAAATATAACCTGCAACTATTAAAGTTGATAGATGCAAGAAATTACCTTTTCTTCTGAAAATACTTCTCACATGTGAAATGTATTTTTCTGTAGGTAATAATGACTCTTCCCTTTAGTAATTGCATTAAAAGTGACTCCAAAACAGCACAACAGGTACAAAGAAATGTACAAAACTTTGGAAAAAGAAACGTAGTGGACCTCTCTTTTCTGAGTTTCGCCATACACAATTCATTCTGTAAATTTCATCTCTCAGGAACTATTATTCTCCTTATTCAGTGCTTCAAGTTACATACCAAGTTTCAGTTATCAGTCTTCACAATTTGAATTATCTGTAATTTATCTGTAACATTGTTCTGCATTTGGCAGAACGTATAACAAACTCACAAGGGTATTTACGACCTCTACAACAGCCAATCAGATATATAATGCTTCTCACTTAGTTTCAGATGTTGCGTCGAGAAAATAGCGAATTTCCATTCTGGAGGCGGTCATTCTGGAAACTCATTCGTTTTCAGATGAGTGCACGAAACAGTGATAACTTATTTATCATTTCTCAATTCCACTGAAATCATTGATTGATTTTGGAAATGTATTTGTGCCTAATACCTTTACCATTATTTTCAAAACTGTCATATACTACGACAGTAAGTAAGTAAGAATCTACAATACAAGTATACATATAGAAAATGTATTTGCGCTTCTTACTAAACACATACGTGGTAATTTGATATAAAAAGAAACTGATATAAAAGCGTGTGACCTGCCAATTTCTCCTCCGAACTTGAGCTCTGTCCTCCGCGTCCACGGCCTGCCGGCAGTTTTTGTACGCCATGCCACCGGTGGGCCTACTATGTTTCTCATTATGTTGTTTTTTAATAAATATTTGCCTATTATCTACTTAGACTAATATACAACAGAACTGTTGAAGTATAATTTTAGAAACAGAGCAATTATGCAGATAAATGTGGTAAATATTTAAAAGATATCCAAAATGAAAGGCAGTGACTAAGCGAAGAATACTCTAAACAATTTCCTAGTCGGAAAAATAGTTTCTCGTTAAATAAGCCACATTTGCGTTTGCCATAACAAGAAACAATATAAAATTAATGAAATTACAGTTTGGAAGCCATTAAAAGTAGGCGATATTGTACGTCCAAACATTTAAATGAGTTTTCAGATCTAAGACAAAAATACTAATTTGGACACTTGAAAACAAAATTGTGGCATATGGAAATTTAAAATGTCCAAGCAAAATATTTAATGCAAATTTGAATATAAATTGCAAAGAAATATCAGTACAATCAGCTTTGAATTCCATAGATCTTTAAATGAGCCTTGAACAAGAATAGTTTGGAGATTCAGCAGAAACTAGCAGCATTCAGCCGCCTAAACACTCCCCTCACGCAGCGAAACAAGCGAATCGGCAATGCTAGATCGCCGGCCGTAACGGCGCACGTTCTGTTCGCGCTGCAGTTGCCCTCTTGGGGAATCGCTGAGCGGGTCAGAATGGGCCACGTTTCATTCTTTCGCTGTCCCTCCTCCCACTCCGCCACCACACCCTCCGCCGTCACCACAGCCACCGCCACCGCAACCTTCACTGCTGCCACCGCCAACGCCAACGCCAACGCCAGCACCAACGCTAGCACCACTGCCTCCGTCACCGCCATCGCCACCGCCACAGCCACCGCCTCCGCCTCCGCCAACGCCTCCGCCTCCGCCACATCCTCCGCCTCCGCCAACGCCTCTACCACCGCCTTCGCCAGCGCCACTTCCTCCTCTGCATCCTCCTCGAACGCCACTTCCACCCCGCCGTCTCCATCACCTCTGCCACCTTCGCAGCGGTCACCTTCGCTCCGCTGCCACTGCCGCCGCTTCCGCTGCAACCTCCGCTGCCACCGCAGGCCCCTCCTCGCCCACCACCTCCATCGCCGCCTCCTTTGTAGGCGCCACCGCCATCCCCGCAGCCACCACCGCCATCTCCGCCGCCGCCACTACCACCAGCGCCGCCTCCGTCACTCCTCCATCACCACCGCCGCCGCCTCCCTCACCCCCACCGCCCGCTCCTCCACTCCACGAAACGAAAGCCACGGGGCCGAAGCCGCCCGGCGCGGTGCGGCGCGTCGGGATATTGGCGCAGTGCAAGCGATTTCACGGACGAGCGTGCAATGTGCAGCGGGCGTGAGATCGGAACGCGGTGCCGCCCCTCTCCCGCCCCCCTCCCCCGCTTTCTCTCCCGGATCCGCACCTGCCCCCGCCGCTTCTCTGCCCAGCCAGCCCCGCGCCTCCAGCTCTTCTGCCCTGCACCTTTCTGCTTCACCGCCTTCTTTTAGCACCTGCGCAGCCCGGTGTCGCCCTCAGCCCCTTGCCTCGGCGCAGACTCTGCGGCCTGAAATTTCTTCACACGTCCACCTGCACTGTTACTCTTTACCCGCTGCCTTCTGTTCTGCAAGTCACCTTACCTTTAATTCTTTCTGCACTTGCTCAGTCTGCCGCCCCGCCATTCTGAGTTTATTCTCTTGAAATTTCCTCAGACATATATCTGCACACCTGAAATGCTACTTCTTTCTGCATCTCCTCAGCCTGCCGTCTCTCTTAAACTTCTGCCTTAATTCCACCTTTTGAAATTTCTCTACACACTCATCTGCACAAGTGCACTGTTATCCTCTATCCGAGGTTTTCGTTTCTGTAAACCCATTGCCATATTTTTTTCTGCACTTTGCTCAGCCTGCTGTCTCCCTTAACCTTCTGTCTTCGTTTCACCTCTTAAAATTTCTCCACATTCGTTATCCGCAGCCTTATACTTTTTAACGACCCTATCTCTTCTTGATTTTCGCATCTTCTCAGCCCCTTCTCCCAAATCATACATGCATCCCATTCCCCGCATCGCAAGTTTATAGTCATGACATTTCCCATGATTTCTCCTAAATACCACTTTTTCTCTCTCCTGCTACGCTCCCTCCTTCACAGTGAGTCATCTCTCTTAAGATGCTTATCGGTACCATTTCTCGCATTGCAATCTCATTACTAAACTTCCTCTCCTCACTAACTTTCAGAGTCAACCACTTTCCAGCCCTACATCATCCTGTTTCTTCTTTTCCTTGCCTGTGCCGCCTTTCGATACCCGTTGCTTACTCCCGCATCGACGAACATTTACAGCACGACTTTGGTAATTACTCAGAGGTAATTCCTTGAACGGGATAAAATACGACCATAAAATGATTGAAGCCAAAAAGGTGCAAGTACTAAAAGTCACGGAGAAAGAGAGGGGTTATTAAAGTTCCGAGTATTTGAGGTCCTAGAAGAGGATAATTGTAGAAGGGGAGCAGTAAGTTCCGTGAGAATATTTAAAGCAACGGTTCTTAATTTGCGCCCCCCGAAGCCGTAAGAGGTCCGCAACCTCTCCAACATAATAAAATAATTCTCTGTTGCTACCATCTATTTATTAAAATACAATTCCATGCTTAAATTTTGCGCAATTGTCCAGACTTCCTTACATTTCATTTCATTTCTGTGGATTCCCCTCTTGTTAATATTACCCTAAACGCATCTAATAAGTAAGATGTTAATACCTAATATGCAACATCTTAAGTAAGTGTAGGAGCTCCACCAAACATATTGCTTCTAAAAAGGGCTCTTCGAGTCACAAGGTTTTATAACTGCTGGTCTAGAGAATCTGGTCGTAGGTGTGACTGGGAAAAAGATGAAAGAGACTTCGGATCGATTTGAATTCGACGAAACGGAGAAAAGACAGAGGAACTAATTGAGCATGACGTGCGAGGGCATGGACGAGAAACGAAGTAAGCGAATTTTATGGCCTAAATTGCTATCAACCCGTGGAAAATAAATACGTAAGAGAGATTTGGTGAGCGTTATTGAAAGAAATTATGACGTGTGTCTGTAGATGATAATGATCCCTGTAACAACTTGAAAGGCGGAGATAGCAAAAACTGTTGTTATTACTATGAAGAATTCCTGCGTGATGAAGTAGCAAGAAGTGTCATATGGCCGTTTGTTTGGAGACCGTTAAACCAATGCAGAAGCGCGGTGTACCGATACCTTACATTCCTAAACGTATGGGCTGGTGGTGTACCAGTATAAACAGTCATTCAATTAGGATATATCTGTGCTTGTCTATTTAATTTTGTAGATTTTACAGTTTTACGTCTGTTTAAATTACAATTACTGTCAAAACACATAATTGTGTCTGTCTGGGTGTCAATATGTACGTCAGTGTGTAATGCGCCTGTCACTAAATCTTCTGTGTTTTGCGAGTGTTTGTCTTCGTAAAAGTGTGACGGTCTACGTGACAACAATCTGTACAACTGTCTCTGTCTTTCTCTCTTGCTTGCAACTTACGTGATAGGTCTTCGCCCGAGTGAATAAAGCTCAGTTAAACCCACTATTATCTATAAAACTCTGCATTATTAAAAACATTTTTATTCCGTTTTTGTTAGCATCAAACAAGAGAATACGGATATGCTACAATTTGATAAACTCGAGCTGCATAAATATGCTGATTATGTAAACAGATATACATAATGATTTATTTATTCCTCAAATAACAATATTAATGATAATAATAATATATTATGGATAAATATACGGTTTATATAAACAAATGTACAGTACTTCATGGTTTATTTATTCCTCCAATTAATAATTTCTTATAAATAAAACTGAGTATTGTGTTGATTATTTCATGTTTCCGGCTGCGTTTATTGTTAGGGTCATTAGTTTCGTAAGAGTAGTGCATGTTATATCGTGAGAGATGGCAGTGGTATTCCCCCACTGGATGGATATCTGGCGCCGACCTACACGTCCGCTTGCGGGGGTTTTCCCTAGCAGATATCTCTCTAGTGGAGCACCGTCCCAGTTGAGTCAGGCTTTAAGCTCCCAACTGGTCTCTCAACACGCGTGAAAGATACTGTTTGTAACTGTGTGTGCAAGTAAAAGAGTGCGGGTAGGACAAATAAGAGGATGGAAAGTTCGCGCGCGATTCGTGTCCTGTCAGAATACTGCTCGCCTGTTGCTGTTCGAAGAAACCACGGAAAACTACCGATCAGAGCAGCCAGCCACCACGACTCTTCTCCAGACAGCGGCTTAACTTGACCCATCTGTCTAGCTAGTGTCGACAATACCGCCACCGTCGGAGCTCCAGCCCTAGAAACCCAGTCGTAAGCATTGCAGTGCCATCAGCGGACGCCCTGCGCCACCTCAACCACTCATTGCCTATCAGGGTTTAATAAAACTTTCATCCTCTGAACCACGGCCGCGCAAAGGCGCGCCATTGAAAACAGGCGTGGGCTGTCAGCGCCAAGAGCAGCGCCACTCAAAAGGCGGCGGTGGCGGCTGTGATTGCAGAGACCTCGGAAGGGCTCCGCGCGGTGGTGCTTCCGGGAGGGGTGGGGGGGCGCGTCTCGCGAAGAGAGCGGACTTAATTATTCCGAAATTAATGAGCCATTCCTTAAGCCGTAATGGGATTCGCGGCAATGGAAAAAAGGCGCCGCGCCCTCTTCTGCCTACAGAGCTCCTCCGCCGCCGCCCTGCGCGCTCACCGCGACGCCAAGTGCCTTGGAAACGGGCAGCGGCAGCAATTCTCTCGAGTGTTTTCTGCTTCCGGGAAGACTGTCTTTTCGTGGTTTCCTTGTACGCTGCCGCCAGTCACAGCTTTTGTCTACAAAGGAGTTCCTCGAGAGCTCTTTCGTAATGATGAAAAGGTCGTAACGAATCGACTCAACTTTGTTATGAAATCGCATGGTTTTCATTGTTATCATTAATACCAATATTATACTTTTTTAATTATTTAAGATCGTATTAACATCGAGGTCATTAGCGACAACATTATTGATTTGAACGTTTGAGTATCTGTGAGAGGTTAAGTAAGGTTAAGTGCTTCTAGGTAAAGGCTGAGGATAGAGCAAGGAAAAGGAAAGAAACAAAATGCGCGATGTTAGCCAGTTGTTCGAAGGACCGCCAGGTAGCGTCTCCGCGTACGCGCCTTTTTACATGCGCTCCTGCGTCTCTACTCAGCGGCAAGAGTTGGGAAGGAATTAGCACAGAGGCAGGGTTTAGGATTCTTCACAAGGAGTGGAGTAGCCCCTGAAGCAGTCAAGCTCATTTTGTAGGAACAAATTTCACATGAGTATGTCTGGCAATCGAACCAGGGTCTTCTTGGTGAAAGGCAAGTGACTTTTGCTCTGAGCCACGAGTTGGCTATAACAATATTTTTGTTTCCACAAACTGATTGATTAGTTCGTGTTCCTGTGTGCGTCAGCTGCTATGTTCTTTAGTCCCGTTAGTTTAGTGCATTTTGTATCATGGGATGAAGAAGGGATCTTCCCCAACTGGATACTGAGATCAGGCGTCGACCCACGCGAGGGCTTCCCTAACCAAGTATCTCTCACCAGAGGGGCACCGCCACTGATGTCTAGTGGTAACTGAAGTATGCATTATGTAGCTCAAAACAGGAAGTCCAACTTCATAAGCATGGCAACTGTAAAAATGTATCACAGAAAAGGAAGGATCTCAATAATAACCAAACAAAAGTTTCTTTAGATGTAATTTAATAAACACACTACAAACCAAAGAAACTTCAAAACAACAGCTGAGACGAGTACTAAGCTCCCGACCGGGCTGTCGACACTGTTTGATGATGTACTGCAATAAGGGTAAGTGTTTATAGGTAAAGAGTGAGGGTAGAACAAGGAAAAGGTAAGAAACAACATGCGCGATCCGTGGCCCATTTGTGAGGGTACTGCTCTGGCATTCTCCTAGTATACCGATCAGAGTACCCGGTCCCTAGAAGTCCTCTTCAGATAGCGGCTGAATTCGATCTCTCTATCTAGCTAGTGACAAAAATTCTGCCACCGTGGGGACTCGAACCCTTGGACCTCCCGGTTAGAGGCACTGTATTGACTGCAGTTTTAAGTCCTCCGCCATGTAAGTCAGTTTTCAACGAGATATATTGGTCAGCGTGCTTGCTTTCCACTACGCGGCCCCGGGTTCGATTCTCAGTCGAGGCAAGCCTATAGTGTGCGTTTTCATTTCAATGTCCTAGTATGTGTTGCTGTGTGCCTTGAGAAAATTCACCTCTCAGGTTGAGCAGACCGAAATACGGCCTGGGAATGCCTACGTGCTAACCACACGTACCCCCTTAACCCATGGCCGCCAGGCAAGGATGTCGCTGGTAGGACTGAGCCCGTTCACGGTCTGTGACGTCAAGTACGTACATACAAGTAAGATACAACATTAAAATTTCTAACTGAAATTTAATATTTACACTTGTGACCAAATCTTATGATATTTACTACTCTGTGATGGTGTTTGTGGTTCTCGAGATATTAGAAAGATTGCCGCTGGGAGATATGATTCAGGATCTTTTTATGACTATGTAGCTTCTTCTACACATCAACGACTTCTATCACTCTTTCTGAAAGAAAGGTGCCTTACATTTAATGAGATTTCGCAGTTTCAGTGACATATTTATTAGGACGAGGTCTAGTTTTAGTACTTCTTTTCTTGTATTTCGCGTGTACTTCCGGCAGAATAAACCTACAATTAATTTCGTCCAGCTGCTTTCTTACCCAGATAATAATAATTTATGACGTGATGACACTTTCTGCAAATAAGATAATTATTAGTTAATTAGACTGTACGTATGATCCCATAAGATATAACAATCTCTGGAAATGAAAAATGAATTTTAATTACTGGATTATAATTCAAGAAAAATCTCGAATATAAATATATTTGAAATTGCCTCCTGCGATAAAATTCACTACGGTGATTTGAATATTAGTTTCAGTAAGCAAAAATGGGAGTCAGTTGTTACATATCACTTTTATCTCATCCAAATTATAACATTTATATCTCTTGTTTTTACAATAGAGATCCATTATAAAACCATTTAAAGAGAATCACGGTGTTTAGCTGACTTGTAATTTAATAATCATGAGGTAAATGTATTGAGATTCCATAATGTTTCCTGATTTAATTACCTGTCAGCACTAGGTATGCCGTTAACATGCAAAGATATTTGTAAGGTCTTCGAGTAGCATTCTCGTAATGTCTTGGGATGTGACCTTATGTTCTTCTCGTCTAAGTAAGCGTGATATATACGAACATCTTCAAAGGAAAAAAGAAATTTAATGTGGCTTTCTAGTTTCAAACTAGAAACTCGTGTAAAGCTTTCCGAGTACTACGACAGAAGTTCGGCGAAACTACTCAGCATCTTCTCAACAGCTAATTCACATGTTTACACGGCGTCTGGTACTTCTATTTCGTTGTCTTCATCGTCCATCTCCCTTTTCCAAAGAAGAAACTTTTTATAATGAAAATAATGATTATTATAATGAAACGTACCAGTGATACGTTTTCTGTGGCCTACTGAGACAACTTGAGAAACCAATTACTCGAGAGAGGTTGCATGGGTATTTACACATATGTGCCGGCGTGAAGTATATACTATAGTAATTTCTCGCCCAGCTTGGCGCTCCTTCAGTAAGGTAGCAGCTTCCCGCCCACTTTAGGCGCTTTATGATGTTTGCAATGGATTATGGGGACTAAAATACGAATTTCGAGCATCCCATTTAAAAAAATTGATTTTTCTGCTGGCCGCCCACATCCCTCAACGAGTACTTCTGCGCCTCGCTAGGGCAAGAGAAGCTCCAGCGCCAGGACACCGCCACAGTCGCCTCCACCCCCTTTCCCCCTTCAGTGGCGGGGAGAGACGAAGTAGAATTTCGAGGCGGCCGTGTTCGTCAGCGGTGAGGCACTTTTTGGTCGGAGCAGCGCGCGGTGTGAACGGCCTGCTGTCTGTGTGACGTGGCGTGCTGCGGAATGACGTGGTGTGCAGTGGCGGGGGCGTAGCGTGGACGTGGCGTAGACGTATCGTGGGCGTGGCGGGGAGTGGCGTGGCGGGGAGTTGAGGGGGCGGGGCTTGGTGGTGGGGGCGGGGGGGGGAGGGTCGGGGAGGCTGTCCTGTTGGAAGGTCCCTTGTAAGACAAAGAGAAATTGAGTTAAATTTAGGTTTCAGTAAATATAAGTAGTGCCTTTTCTATTTATTTTTCGCGCGAAAATTGAGGACGCAAACTAGAATTGAACTACACCCCCCAAAAAGGAAAAAAAAATATCAATCACAAACTATTTTGTTTAATATCTGCGAAAATTATTTAAATACTGAATTTTAAATATGTTTACAGTACAGGTGCATAAAAAGTACGTAGTATTTCTTGTTCCGCTCGTTAAATCGCGCATTAACATAATATTCGGGATCCCTGTTGCCTCCAGCCCCGGAGGCATCTGCAAGCGGTTGTCTGCAGATCGGAGTCCGTAGAAGTGAGGGGAGGAAGGGGTGGTGAAGAGGCAAAGGGAGGGGGAGAATGGCCGATTTCCTTGGGTCGATATTTCGCTGCCCGGGGCGCGCTGGAGTAATTGGGTACCTGTTGGGCATGAAGCGACCCTCCGGAATCGTGGGGGCGTTAGATCCTAATTGGCGTGCGGAGACGCTTTACATGCCACCACCCTCTCCACTACCGAGAAATAAGTGAACAAAATAGCTGGAGGAATCGGAAACGTATTCATGTGTAGTTCATTTAACTAGCTTCAACAAAATATTTCTCTTCCTGCGATGTCAGTATTTTGAAAAGTGCTATGTTGAATATTTGTCAGTGTCATTTTTTTAACCTAAGGATGCATATACTGGCTCTCTAAGGCCCTGTGTTCTTTAATTTATTTTGCTTTATATTCAGCTACATTTCTACGAGCTTGTCATCTGTGGAATCTTTATTCTATGAATCTACCTTCATTTTAGTCACAGGTAAAGAATGAATTCTCATAATTTTTATAGATAGCTCTTGGAAATAAATTGTATTACATTAATGTATAATCAGGACTTTTGAGGAGAGTATGAATTCCCTAAACTGATCATTTGAAAGGTATGCAATTGGCAAAATATTAGAGGTATCACCGATATTGAAGGTATATTTTCTGGCAAAATATTAGATAGCATTGATTTCTTACCCATGGTACATGTGTTCGTTAAATACATTCTAAATTAAAGAAATATTTCAAAAATGCTATTTTTAAAATAAAAAAAACACTTGAGTGTTTTGAATATTTTATTTTCTGCATTTTTTCTATATTCTATCTAAGAAAATACAAAGTGCAAGACATTTTAATATAGATAATATGATAGATAAATAGGAATCTTCACTTCAAATATTCACAAAGTTTAAAGTTTTTATGATGAAAATTGTTTCATAAAATGTTTATTTTATAAAAAAAACCTAAGGGAAAACAGTTTTCAGTGTCCAATTTCATTATACATTAGGCGACGGCATTGTTTATGATCATTACAATTCATGGTTTCAATTTAGAACGGTTAAGCTTGAACTTTCTGTATAAATGTTCACATGGAAAAATAAAAATTCCTAAACACAGTATTAATAAATAAACACGCTCGCCACAATCACAGAGAATCAACTAAAACCGAGAGTGGAATAACAAACGACGAACACATTTCCCGACGAGTGAAACCGATAACAGCATCGACCGACGTATATACACACCGACATGCTACTCCTGCAGAAATGAAGTTATAACCTTCCGACTTCCATTTTTAATGGATTTTTATATCGTTGTTTTACTTTGGCCAGGGCATCGGTTAACCTAGAGACTCACTTTGAGAATGACAAGTCTATTGCACATTTTGCTATGTGGGGATCGAAGATTTAACCCTCGTCAGTCAGGTGGTACTTGTCAGATACAGCCACTTCGGTTTGTTGATTTTCCCGAAAGCGACATGAGATCCATAGACACAAGTGTAATATATGTATTTAATTCAGTACCATCCTAGAAGGCACCAACAGTTATAAAAGGCCGAATGGAGAATCTAGACGCAAAATACGACCAACTCGCTGAACTTATAAGTTGCGTGTTGTTTGACAGCTCCACAATTGAAAAGTTCCAAGATGACCAAGTATTCGTGCATAAAATATAATAATGTTCTATATTTAGAACACGTTGAAGTGATTTATATCACATCCACAACGGCTGATGATAAATAGACATAGATTTCAATGAATGTACAAATAGTCCCAAAAGAGTTGCTACAGTGTTCACTGTTTAATGAAATGTATGTGATTTCTACAAACGAATGTTTTATTTTGACCTCTCTAATGTGTATCCACGAGATAGTTTTATGGCCATGACCAATGAAGGTTAACAGTACTTAACAACGATCTTCCGGTATCCAGAGAACACCAGTGTAGGAGATAAACACTGGACCCAGGACTAAATTGAAATATAAGCGAAATAACATTTGTTTATATTAAATAACCAAAGATTCTTATATCTACAAATATACTGCAATGATTTTCGGCAGTTCTTTTTTAACATTTTTACTTTCCCGTATACGTAGGTATACACGGAGTGATATATGCAGTATAGGGAAAGTTATGTAATGCTGCGCGAAAAAATGGCCAACTTTCGGCGAAAAAAAATTAATTGTCGGACCGTGAAAACAAAGAAGTGGATAAAAACAGTTGCTAAATTAAGAAAAAAAATTCCCTAATACGTGGTGTAGCCAGAAACCCTGTTTTCTAGGTCCTTGATAACGAAAAACCAATTGAAAGGAAAACGTCCGTCTGTCTGTCAGTCTGTCCGTCCGTCTGTGAACACTGCTAGCGCCTAAGCCATACGTACGATTTCTTTCAAAATATTCCCCGGTCGATCTGATTCTAGTGAAAGCTTTGAGATTTTGAGAAAGATTCTTCAAAATTTGAGGGTACTTTTCATGAAGCCCCCCGGGGATTTTCAAAATTTTCTCGAAAACGGCTCCAAATTTTTTCTTTAAATTTCTTGCATGAATAGAGTAAAATACACTTATTAACATGGCATAAGTCCGATTTTCACGAATAACTCTGAATTTTCGAAAATTGTGAAAGTTTGATTTTTTTTCGACGTCTTTCTCCAAATACAAAATTGAAGATACAGATTTTTTCTTCAAATAAAATTTGTTCTGCATATTGAGTTCTTTCATAAAGATCAAGTAAATGTTTTTCAAAATTTTAGTAGTTTTCGTGCAATATTGCGTGCAATATGTGCAATTTTAAAAAAATATAAAAACAAGATATTCTCAAAAACGGCTCCAAGTTTTTTCTTGAAACTTTAGGTAGGGATAGTGGTAAATGTACTCTATCAGATGACATAAAAGCAATATTGCTCTATAGGTTGTTTTTTTTCAAAAAATACAAAAATGTAAATTTTTTCACATGTTTCTCACGTCGATAATATTTACATTATCGGCGATTTTTTCACATTATTATATTTACTAGTACATGTGCTTTAAATAATGTCAACTAAAGTTCCTCGAAAACACAACCGACTTCTGTGAAAACTAGCTCAAAATTTCGTATTTTCAGAAATGCTCAAACGCCATTTTCCCATATATGACTGCAAATTTTTCTTGAAACTTTTGTAACGTATAGTGCTAATTACACTCTTTAATATAACGTAAAGTTTATTTTGAGTTTTTTTGTTTTTTTTTCAAAAATTACATAATTGTAATTTTTTAATGATCTCTCACATCTTTAATATGCACATTACCAGCAATTTGTAAACATTATTATATTTGTGAGTGTAAGTGCTTCAAATAACTTCAAATAAAGTATTTTGAAAACTCAAACATTTTCTGTGAAAATGAGCTTCAAATTTCGCATTTTTAGTAGTGCTAAAACGCCTTTTTCTCTTAAACGGCACATGGTTTTTAAAAGAAAATTGCTATTTATGACCAGGTTTTTGTGTTCTTTAATATTCTAAAATTAATATTTCCGTTTTACCAATAGGAAACCGAAACATTAAAAAAATGTGCTTTTGGCGGTGATAGATGATAGCTGGCAAGAAAGAGTTTGTGGCAATTCCGAATAGCTAGCGAAGACCCAAGGAAATAGAAAACTAATACAGGAAAGTCTGTGCCAATCTGTAGCACCACTAGTTTCTTTTTGAGGTAAGGTGAATGTATGTGAAGGTGAGTCACGTAACTTTAGCAACTCCTGTAATTGTTGAACGATTGACGTTATTGCAATGCAGTTTTCACGGAAGTGCATGAGGGAATGGGGCTAATTGATTTTTGAAATATTTTTGATTTTTAAAATACTTTGAGTAATTTTGATTTTTTGCGATTAGCATTTAATGAATATTTTGCATGTAACATTCGACCAGCCATGGTCACGCCGCGCTCTCCTTGCTATCGCGCGCTCGCGGCGCTACAATGTCCATTAAAAGCTCGTCGTACAAAGATCTAAATTACTTAATTAGAATGCTTATCTAAAATATAACAATATGTATATCATTGGATTGTTTTTTACGCTCATCATGATGGATAAAAATGTATAGTTCCATTTGAAAAAATAAAGTTACCTCAACATCTCGCAAAATACAAGTGATAAAATGAAAATTAATATAACCTATAAACTACCTCCATTCTCTCATGCCCTTCTATTAAAACTGCATTGCAATAACTTCAACCGTTCAAAAATTGCAGGATGTGCTAAAGTTACGTGACTCACTCTGTATATATTGAATATTTTCTGTACTTCTGGTTCTTTCTGCGGGGACACAGACGGTAATTTATTTTTGAAGAATTAGTTGAAGATTCACTAAATGTTATCTATATTGAGAGATACGAAAATAAAATTTTTACGTGGTTATGGGCAGGCCTGACTGTAAGAGAATACCGAAGTTGCCATGAGGCAGTTATGGACGGCGACGATTTCCCATTCTTTTTGTGATCATCCGTTAAGCCTTCCACGACGAAACTAACATTCCATCAATGGGGATGTTCTGAACAGAATATGTACTCAACTCTAATGATGTCCTTTCAGAAGTAAGAGTTGTCTCTGAGGTACTCTCATCTGCAGATCATGGTGCAACACTAGAATAGTCAGGATATTCTAACTTGCATATAATGCATCGACGGAAGCACTACACCTGTAAAATCTGCAACATTTCCAAACAGGAAAGTCTTGTACTTCTTGTGGGCTCATCTCTCACGAAACCCTTTCTAACACTACAGCTGTCAGAGGTAACCACTTCTGCTGACAATGGTATTAAACACTTGTATCACCAAAACTTCAAGGACTCTCCGCTAGAACAGGAATGAACTATTATTATAAAGATCTACACATTCATATAAAACCAATGGACATGATGTGTTTATGGAGGAAAGCGGTACATTCGATGAATGAAAATTAATAAAAGGATTCAACAAGCAATAGTGTACTCTGTAACATACTCGGGCTGTTTACGTTTTTTGAAACATTGGTTTCTTTTTTATCTCAGAATGAATCTACTGGTTAAACTCCATTAAAATATTAAATTTCATTGTGGATGTGTGTGTAAAGATATGTTCCAGGAAAACTAGTGCGCGAAAACATTACTAGCGCCTAAACAAGAAGATAAGCACACTACTAGCGCCCTAAGAGGGAAAGAAAAATTGAAGACGAATGAAAGTTATAAAATTAGCTCTTTATTGAAAAATTGCAAAATAGACAATGAGAAATACTTGAATTTTATCGGACGGCAGTGAATTATTTTTATGTAAATTTCGTTCCAATTAGCGGTAAAAGAAATTTCGCCATCAAAGGAAGAAATGGGAATGTTTTTGATATTAAAATGTATCAACATTTTTTTAGATTGTAGAAAACTAATTTGGGAAACTATTTGAAGTATGAGGGGTCATTACGTCCATCCATCTAATTTTTTTATCGTTCCATTGCTAACAGCTTCATTAATTCAGTTTCATTAGTGATTCAGTATTACATCATACGAAAAAAAAAAGTGTACAGAATATGGTCCTCTTCGCCAACAACCTTCATTGTACAGACATCTCTCTCCCCCGAGGAATAACCTCGATGCCCTGGTATTTTCTTGGCCTATCCTCGTATTTTGCACGAAGGGAAACGGTAAAAGCATGTGCAATGGGAGTAGGGCCTGCCCTTCTTGCATTCCTCTAAGGCGAACTGAGGAAGCTCTGACCCTTTCAATTAACCCTCAAAATTCAGGATTTCATGTTCAAGGTTCTTATGTTGTTATTTCTGAGTTTGTTTTCACAGTTACATATTAATTATAAAATTACAAACACAACCACTGACAAATTTAGTTCTCCCGCACCTGCAATTAAATGTAGAAGGTTATTAAACCTTCTTCAGAAAAAAAAAGGTTTAAAAACATTGGAGGTTTTGGGGCGAAGAATTTTCTCATCTAAATTTTAATTTTGAAGAATTTTTTAAATTGTGAACACAGATAATTTAATTTTGAATATCGGTCATTTAATTGTGGACATCGATAATTTAATTTTGAATACCGATGTTTAAATATTTAGCATCACTGTATTGTAACACTGACGTTTTGATTTTGAACAATGATATATTTTCAACATCCATAGATTTAAATATCGATGCTTTAATTTTCAACATTGATCATTTAGTAACGTTGGACATTGATGTTTTAATTTTGAACATCGATGTATTTTTAACATTGACGTTTTAATTTTGAAGACAGTATTTTGAACATCAACGCTTCAATTTTGAACATCACTGTATCTTGAAAATCGGCTTTTTAATTTTGAAGATGGTTATAATTTAACATCGATGTTTGGCCGTCGACGCCGCATCTCTAGTAGCCACGGGGCTCGGGGGCGGGCGCGTGCGTGACGCGCCGTGGCAGCTGCGTTAGCGGCGCGCGCGGCACGCCACCGGCACGCAGAGCGCATGCGCGCGTCCATTACCGTGATTGCTGCGCGGTCGCCGGAAGCAATTTCGGTTTATTGTAATTAGTTTGCTACGCCTGATAGGTGGCGCAAGCGGTATGCGATTTCGGATGGGACTTTCAGAAAGGTCCTCGCAGGAATTTCGCTTGTTCTTCATGCTGATTACATTATTGTTCGGACACTATGGACCTCGGCGAGTGATGTTTCATGCAATTAATATAAAATATGATGTATTGTATGTGTACAATTAGTTCTGAATTACTCTTCCGATTAATATTAAATAATGTGGAATAAAAAGGGAACAATACCCTGTACACTTTTACGTATGATATGAAACTAAATAACTGATGAAACTGAATTAATAAAGCTGTTGGCAAAGGAACGAAAAGTGAGATAGTGGATGGACAATAGTTCAAGTCGTCTCCTAAATTAGTTTTCTACAATCTAGAAGCATTTCAATAGATTTTAAAAGAATAATTATAAAATTTTCCGAATTGATGGATTAAGTATAGTAATATTTTCCCTCACATCCCCCTTATTATTGTGAACAAAAGAAAATGGTCAATTGATTTTTTAGATGATGTTTTTGTTATTGATTGATAAGGATAAAATGCTGGAAAAATGGCGAAATGTCTGTCAATGCTAATTGGAAGGCAGTTAATGTAAAAATAATTCACTGCGATCCGATAAAATTGAAACAGTTCTGTCTACTTTCAAATTTTCCAATAAGGAGCTAACTTCGCAATTTTCATTCGTATTCAATTTTTGTATCCGTTATCTGTTATTTATACGCCAGTTGTGTTTTCGTACACTGATTATCCTGCAACATATCGTTACACACACATTAATCCCCGATGATATTTAATATTTTAATCGGTTTAACCAGTTGATTCATTCTGCGATAAAAAATGAAAACAACATTTCAAAAAACGTAATCAGCCTCAGTATATTATGCAGTTAACTATTGTCTCTAGACTTCTTTTTGTAATTTCCATTCATCGAATTAACCACTTTCAATCACAACACAAAGTCCGTTGGCTTTATAAGAATGCGTAGAATTATACAATAATAGTTCATTCTTATGTTCCAAATACTCATTCATCCTGTTCAAAATTTATGTTTTACAGGAAGTATTAATTCATGTTTATAATATTTTGTGAGGTTCCCGCAGACATCAGGCTACTAAGCTACTAACTAAATTCACGAGATGTAAGAATGAAATAAAATTAAATAATTTTTCTTTTAATCGTTCAGTTACTTTAATATTATTGTTAAATTTTATTTTTGAGTTTATTGTATGATCATGGTGGGAAGAGGGAATCCTTTCGTTATCTTAAATGTAAACGTCAATTTTGTTTTACCGTATCTGAATGTATTTGTGCAAAGTGACGATGAGAGATTGGAGAAGTTTTGGTTAGAAATTTAATATACAGATTAAGAGATTCAATTTGTAATTCTTCATTTCTGTTCTACAGGAGAGTCCTTTAAGTACTGGGAATACAATCGTGTTACATCATTATCGGCAAAATAATTTCCTTAGAGAGAGTTATGGTTTCAAAAGCGATTTCGTTAAAGCTGAGTACACAAAAACAGTATATAATGTTCTTGTTTGGATATGTTGCAAGTGCTATGCTTATCGTTATCTGCAAGTTGTTATCTGCAAGTGCTATGCTTCACATTAGAGGCATGGTTTCAGGTTGGAATTCCCTGACAATAAGTGTTGTGTTCAGCAGGTGAGATTACATCATGACGTTCAAAATTAAAACATCGATCTTAAATTGCAACGATGTTCGAAATTAAAACATAAGAAACAATGTTCAAAATACATAGATATTCAAAATTGAATCATTGATGTTCAAAATACTGAGTTCAAAATTAAATCATCAATACTCAAAATACATCGATGTTCAAAATTAAACATCGACGTCCAAAATTACAAAAATACAGCTCTTACTTCAGAAAAGACTTCAATACAGCTGATCACACAGCATGTACAGAATGTCCACATTAGCAAAAGTCTTCGTTTACGCAAGAGCAGCGATCAACGTTGGGTGAATGATTGCTGGTAAGTAGCCCCCGACAATTGTTGCCTAGCGCCATTGTAGGAAGAAGTGGTTGCCTCTTACTTTAGAAGGAACTTCCTTTGAGCTGATCACTCTAACTGTAACTCTAACTGTCCATCCGCGATTGACAAAGCCTTCGTTTACGTGAGCGTTCCACGTTGGATGCGTGAATGCAGGTTCGCAGCCCCGACAATTGTGCAGCGCTATTTTCGGCAGAAGTGGTACCTCAGAGGGAAATCTGACATCTGAAGGGACCTCGTTAGAAAGGAGCGCACAGGCTACACAGAATGTCCTTAATAGGAAAAGTCAGAGTTTACGCAAGTGCAGCTTTCCACATTGGATGCGCGATTGCAGGTACATAGTCCCCATCAATTGTTATGCATATCCATTGTCGGTTACTTCAAGAAGTGGTTACCTCAGAGACAGCTCTAACGTCAAAAGAGACTTCGTTGGAGCTGAGCACACAGGCTGTGCAGAATCTATCGGTTTGGAAATGTTTTGTTATGTGCAAGTGCGGCGGTCCACTATGGATGAATGATTGCAGGTACGAAGTCTCTGAGGATTTTTCTGATGCGCCAATTGTAGGTAGACGTGTTTACTTCAGAGCTACCTCTTACTTTAGAAAGGACTTTGTTTAGATGAGCACACGAGTTATACAGAATCCCCCTCATATGAAAAGTCTTAAGTTCAAGTGAAGCGTTCTACGTTGGATGCATGCTTGCAAGTACGAATGCTCCGACAACTGTTATGTAACGCCACTGTAGGAGGAACCATTTGTCCCCACAACAGCTCTGGCTTCAGAAGAGACTTTGTTAAATCTGAGTTCACAGGCTGTACAGATTGATTCTATTTGAAAATGTCTTAGATGTGTTCGTGTTGCACTCTTAATTGTATGGGTGAAGGTACAAATGACTTTTTTTATTATAAAATAATGTTTCTACACGATGCAAGCGAAGATAACCCGCAATAATTCATTCGTTCTGATGGAGTATAAAACATCAAAACGAAAGAAGCAGAAAGAAAAACAAAGCAAATGGAAAGCGAAGGAAAAATGGGAACGACTGGTAAGACGTCCATTTTCTATTGACATTTTGTTTAGAAAAATTGTATATATTATGGCAAGAAGATTATATAAATAGATCCCGAGTATAAAACAATTCCAAAGTTGAAGCATTCGGATTAGCAATTTCGATCATTACATTCTTTTTTTTCTATGCGTATATTATTTATCTATGCGTATATCATTTTCCTATGCGTTTTATACTTGTGTTATTTATTTGTAATAATTTTATTTATTACTATGCAATAGTTTTCAACAAGGGATTCGATTATTTACACCCTATGAATGCTAATATCGATAGTATTCGGGTAAAGAGAGTTACGTTGTTGCTTAACGAGTTACAAATGACTAAATCTCCAATACACTTGACAAGAATAAAATTTAAATGTGTGAACTTAATGTTTTTGAAATTGTCCATGCTTTACAGTAATCACACGAAATTGTATTTACACTTTGTCTTTCAATTTTATGACAATCCGATTTACCTGAATACCAGATATATACGTAAGTTACATTTCCAATTATTTTAGAGCAGATCCCTGTTTCATCATGAATGATTATTCTGTAATTCAAAATATTTTAAAATATTATTGCTCCCTTTCTTAACATAAACAGGTTATTCAACACTAGAAGAGACATTATAGAAAACCTTTTCATTTCTAGATGAAATTAAAACCAAGAAATCGACTATTATGTGCCTTACCTGTTTCTTATCTTCTAGCCTTCAAACCTGAAGGGCTAAAATGCCTAGCAAGAAAGTCTTTTAGAACAACATCCAAACTTCACAACTATACCCTTAATATTTCTATCCAAACGCCACAGAAAAGTTATATTTTCGTCAAAAACAAGCCTTTATGATAATAAAAGAAGAAATAGATGATCTATATTGACGGAGCCATTTCTGTTACGTATTCTATAATAATCTGAATTATTTCTCTCCATGGAAATTTCTAAATAGACAACAGTACGCACATAGAGAATTATGAGACTACGAGAATTTATATAACAGTGTTCAATCTCAATATCTTTCAAAGTATCGCTTTCACGCGATGTGAAAATTGAAACTAACACCAATTAGTTTCAGCTTCCGAAATTAAACTGCGTTATTCTGTTAGCTGCCCTCGCAGAGTTCTCTAGTTATTCAGAATTACCCTCTCCAGTAACCCAGGAGAGGTGGAAGTTCATTCAATTTGCTGTGATTCATAATATTACGACCGATTAGTGTTTTGTAGTTCTGATGAAGGCTGTATCTTAAATATACTATTTTTCTATTCACTTCATGGATGCAACCAGTTGCATAATGATAGTCATTTCGATAGTTTTCATTACAAGTTCTTGACCAATCACAGAAAAGTGTACAAACCAAGTATTGACACTTAATTAATTATTGAGAATCCTTTTAGCGTTTAATTGTGAACATTAAAATTGCATTTAGTATTGTATAATGCTCAATAGTTTTAATTTCTTTATTATTCGTATTTTTTTCGTGGAATATTATTTAAAATAAATGGGATCGTAATTTCATTTTGATCCTACTTGACTGGCGCAGTACTCCCTCGCAGGCGGACAGGTAACCACAGCCACCTGCGGCAGCATGCGAGGGTAGATTTAGGTAGCTGCCCGCTAGGTGGCCTTGGCTGAATCACCTGCCACGAAACTATTCATTGTGAAAATTTAACTTATAAAAGTCATAGAAAAAGTACCGTATGAAACTCGATGTAATAGGTATTAATACACTCGTGTGAAGTTTACGATATTTGTTCGTATCGTAATATCACACTCGTGTATTAATATTGTGATATACAAAATGGCGGGTCAAACATTCGATGTTAAACGCCAGAGCCTCGTGGTACATGGAGCATAAACTTTGCAATGGGATTGTTGATTTTGAGCAGGGGGGAAAAACAATTGGGACGTCCTTTCGTAGGCCGTGGAAGCTCTCTCTTGATCTAGACTCCGAGGTGAACACATCGTCTGATAAGTACGGGGAAGGTAACTTCGAGTTCGTTTGATAATTACGTTATGCTGTAATACAGCTGCATAATATTTGTCCGAACATTGTCGTGTAACATAAATTAACTGAATCAATTCGGATGGAACTGTTCACATAAATTGTTGACGAAAAAAAACTTTATTTGGCAAAAATAATCTAGTTCGTGGCATTTATCATAAACTTTAATTGAACTGTAATTAAGACGTTAATTGAATATAAACAAGATAGACACTGCAAATTATGTCCGCAGTGACGTGGCGGAACAAATTAATTTAAAAATAGGATTAGCAACGAATATTTAGCTAGCAGATATTTTATTTGTTTTTCAATTTGTCAAGTTCGCGGGTAGGCACACATCTGTTGCGCAGTTTTAGAAAAAATATCTCTAGATGCCAGGGCAGCTATAGATGATAGTTACATATAGATGTTAGAAGGAACGCAGAAGCATCAAGTAGATGACATCGGGTCCAACCCAGCCGAGTGAAGATTGGAAAACGACGTGGAAGCCCAGGTTGGTTTCTTCGGGGCGACATCCAGACGAACAACAAGAGAGCTCAGGGGTATTTTATTTGCTAACGATCGTTCAAATTCAATTTAAAGGTCAAGACCCCAAATAATAATGTTATTGTTACATTGATAAATAGGAACTTCGAAACAAAATCAGTCAAATACTTGAATAAATAATGTTCTGTTTTTCAAACTGATTAAAAGGATTATTATTGTGCAACATAGCACGTTATTAGTGCGACTATTCCAGAATCAAAAAATAAAACTTTCAGATTTCGCGCTTTTCCGTAGGGAGAGCGGATCCGGTGGCAATTTTTGCTGATCACAGGTAAGCAAATTGCCATCGAACTGAAGATACCCAACGACTGAGATATATAAATGTATTATAATATACAAAAGAAAAAGAAAACAAACACCGCGCTTTACTCTGGACGGTGCGAAGCGGTTACTAGGTAACGAATGTTTGTTTACGTGCAGGAGGGGGCGCTGAACTAGAGTTTTGGTTTGTTGGAGGCATCGTGGAGGTAGCTGCGCAAAGGTGGTCTGATTAATTTAAATAGGACATCGCCGTGTTATATGTAATAGGGAGAATAGAATTTGGAACAGTAGTGGAACAACTCTTGCAAGGAGTAAATTAAAACATCAAGAGAGAAGCAGATGACTTCGGCGACGACCGGCGCGAAGAGGGATTTTCGGCGCGGAAGCCAAGGATGATATGAACTGCGGGGCCTCATTTCACAACGCCTAGACAATTCGGTACCGTTCTTAACTAGATGCATGCAATCAATAGAATTTATATTATTAAACTCAATTCAATTCCAATAAATGGAATTATTGTTGTGCCAAATTATACGCAATTCTTTGTAATAGAAATAATTTCAGACTTCAGGCTTCTCTGTATAGAAGGCAACCCGATGACAACCAGCCTACAAGTAATCGTGGTGTCATCGTACAGAACCCAAAAACTGAGCTAGCGAATTAAAGTAAAGTAAAATAATTCATTATTTTATCACAGTATATAGTTTTGAGTAATTAATTAGAAACCACTATTTCAATATCCATCATTACATCATCGCTTCATAATGTACTGTTAAATACTAACTAAATATACCTTACAACTATTTACAATGGTCCTCTTTGGGTCTCATTTAATTTTGGTTCGCCAATGAAATGCGTTTAACATTAGAAGAACTGGAGGGCGCGCAGCTCCCCCAAACGGGCGGCCCTGCCCCTCCACGCCCGCCCCTGGCGGCGCGCAGCTGCACTCGCGGGGGCGTGCGGTGCGCGTGCGCGCTTTCATTACTGTGATTGCAGCGCCATATATCAACGTCGCGACGCGTCGGGGTAATTTCGGGGCCATTGTAATTAGCTCGTAGTAAAAAAAAACACTCGGCCAGCCGGAGGGACGCGGCACACCCCAGCGTTCGCGAACAGCCGGCCACGCCGCCCCTGTCGCCACTAACATTCGCGCCACCCACAAGGGCCGCATCACCATCCCCATCCCTGTACCCCCCGTGGTCTCCTTCGCCACATCGTCTATGTAGCTCTCGTGGAACGTACCCCGCTTGCTCGTCGTTCCCATTCCCAGTTGCCCCCGCCACAGCCGCTGCGGTTGCTCCTACCACCTACGCCACCATCGTCCCCCTGTTCTCCTCACAGCCCTCTACTTCCGTTGTCCCACCAGTCGCCCACCATCCAAGACGTCCCGGAAGTCCGTCATCTCGTACATCATCGTCGTCGTTTCCTCCACCCCACCATCCTCATCGTCCCCTCTCCACACGTTCCCCCCGTTCCAGCCGCTGTCTCGTACGTCAGCCGCCCCCGCGACTCGACGGTTCCCGTCATCCTCACCACAACCTCCATCCCTCTCGCACCCGCGCGGATCCTATCGTCAACGCCGTTCCCACTAACCCCGAGCAATCCCTCCCCACTCCGCCCACGTGGCTGATTTGGAACGCATCCCCTCTCTCATCGTTCCCATCGTTCCTAAAACCCCTGCCACCACTCTCGTCCCTGTGGTTGCCTCCATCACTCCTAGCCCCCCCGACACATCCACGTCGTCACTACGCTACTCTCTTACGTCGTCTCCACGGTCAGCCTCATCGATCCCCTCTCCATGTCATCCCCGCCGCTTCGTCCATCTCGACATTCTCACGTGGTTCTGCCGGTAAGTGGGGCTCAGGGCATCTCACTGCAATGTTTATGACCGGGATGTCTAAGGGTTCTCGAACAATGGCAAGATTTTTGACATTAGCTAGATAGCTCAGTCGAGTTCAGCCGCTGTTTGTAGGAGAATTCCAGCTGCCGGCTGCTGTGATCGGTAGTTTTACGTCGTTTCTCCGATCAATACCAAGCAAATGACGGATCAGTACTCTACGAAACGGGCCGAGGACCGCACACGATCATTCCTTCCACTTCCTTGCCTTTTTTTTGCTTCGCTCTTTACTTACACACTGACATGCACCGCACTAGCACACACCCCGGGAGACCGGTTAGGAGTTTAGAGCTTGTTCCAGCTAGAGCGGAGCCCCGCTCGTGGGAGATACCTGTTAGGGGAAAACCCCGCCAGCCGACGTAGGTTGGAGTAATATCTCGCCATCCAGCGGGGGAAGAGCACAGCCACCTCCCGCGATGAAACACGTGCACTACACTTACGGGACTAATACACTAATACACTAAGACTAATACACTAATACACAACTTAGCAGTTGACGCGACCGGAATCACTCAACCAACCAACTCACGCTGTTCTAGTCGCTACCACCTACGTTCCCACGGCGCCCCACAGCCAGTATCGTCCCCACCGCTCCTACTTCCCACGCCGTCACCGTAGCCTCTCCTGTTTCCTTCGCCCTCTCCATGCTCTACCCCCCCCCCGCTGCCTGCACTCGGTCGCTCGACGCGCAAAACATTATTATACTTTCCGTTTGGGACAGATGCAACAACGCGGGTGTGGGCGGGGGATGCGGATACACCGGCCAACTGTGTAATTCATTGGTGCGCATTTCCACGTGCATTTTAATTACAAAAACTGGGTGCTAATCGGGATTCGACTGCAGTTTGCCGCAGCAGATGGCTATGTGAGATGCAGGGAAGTTGTATATGTTGGAGATGTAGGCGATAGATGGCTGGCCGAGCGAGATTTTTGGCATAACAATTTAACACCTTATTGTTTAGGTGCATAGTTTAATACGTAATTGTCGCTTTACCTCTCCGTAATTAAGTGCGGGAAGGTTTTATCTTCTTCGCAAGTACATTTTTTTGCAATAAAATAACCCTTCAATGCCCATCATTATTATCGTCAAAACAGTTTGATAATCACTCACAACAGTTAATACCAGATTTCAAAACTGCAAATGAAAAAAGCAGAAACGACCCAGACCGATCTAATTTGAAGATGTTTCTTGAGATTTTTAATCGCACTTGCAAATGCATTGCTAGGCAATGGAATCGCTGGACATTTGAAACACACTGAGGGTGAAAACTTGATCCTTGGCCTAACATTCACTACATCTCCTGCAATAGTGAAAGGGTAGAAATGTACGAATTGACATTGCATCGGCCCTTTTGCAATTTTGCACGCTACACGATAACCCAAGTAATGCAATTATAGGTTCTGGCAACTAGAGGGGCTTTCACAGAAAAACGCGCTTTGCCATTCACCCGTCTATTTTTTCTGCAATTTATTGAATTTAGTTGTCGTCTGGAGAAGAATTCTAGTGGTATGATCGGCAGCTTTCCGTGGTTTCTTGTATCAGTATCAGGCGAATGTCGGATTGTTAGTACCCTAAAAACAGATTATTAGTACCCTAAAAAAAGGTCAGTGACACGTTCTTTCCTACCTCGTCCTTGTCTCTACCTTTTCACACACACACACACACACACACACACACGCGCGCGCGCGCGCGCACTACACTACCACGTAGGCCGGGAGACCTGTCAGAAAAACAGACGAGTGCTTAGCCCTCGTTCCGACTGGGGCGGTGTCCCTCTGGGGATGAAAATTTCTAATAGGAAGGGGAAATGCTCCGCACGCCGACGTGTAGATCGGCTCCGGACCTTGCATCCTTCTGGGGAACAACACTTCCACCTCCCTGGATAACATTCACTACAGAAATGCAATGAATGGCCAAATCAGTTGACGTGCCCGGAAACATTCCTTAATCGATCATTCAAAAATTGGTTCGTTCGTACGAGTATTTGAGAAAGAATTCATTCAAGGTAAGTACTAGCCGATCCGCGTGACCGACGTCGCTAAAATAGTAGTGCCGTAGTGATCTCGGTCCGAAGGATCAGTGGTTTGAGTCCCGCCTCGGGCAGGGTTGTATTTGTGTTTGTCCTTTCACCCCTCATCATCACCATATCATTTCATTTAGTGTACTGTCACGCCCCGTACGCAGTCCCCGGCGGCGTGGGAGCGCCGGAAATCCGTGAGGGCGGCCCGGGCCTAGCTCAGTCGGTCAATTTTGTTACCTTTCTGAAAATAGGCGGTGATGGAAGGAACTGCAAGGTGCAATACAATGACAATAACAATTTGGGTGACTGATAAACACAATAGAAGGTTTATTTCCGCCTAATGATAGGCCGGAGAAGTTACACAAGGAATTTTAGAAGAAATGCCCTACCTAGTGAGCTCTGATTAGGAACAAAAGAAACTTAAATCTAAGAGAAAAGCAAAAATAAATTCATAATGCAATTATTCTACTGATTACACAAAGGAAATGATCATTCGCCCTCTGAACTGGCGATTACGTGCCTCAGCGTGGCACCGCAACTCACAAAAAAAAGTCTTTGTACGGTCGTTGACCAAATACAATGCCTGATGATGATGATGGTGCTGAACAGGCGTCAAATGGCACCGGTGGCAGCTGGTCGCGGCGGCGGCGGCGTGTCGGCCTCTCAAAGCCGAAGGGGCGCTCGTCGGCACAGCGGCGGCGTGGTGGGCTGCGGCGGCGGCAGTTTCGTAGGCCCGAATCACGAGCAATCGCGTATCTCACGCACAAAGTCACACGGCGCGATCTGAGAGTTCCAATAAGTTCTATGCGAGCACAAATCTCGGAGAGTATCGGTCTAATTGCCAGTGGTGGCAGAGTTCAAAATTTGATACTCAGAAAGAGTTTCTCCCGGCTATCGAGATTAAACAAGACAGAATTGGATTGCACGGGGCAATCCCAAATCGCTCCCCAGAGCACGCGATGCCGGAGGTACCTCGACCTCTCTCCTCAGCTCTCGCCACCCAAGTCTCTCGTACCCTCACTTTGTGTGTTTTTTCCACTCTTTCCCCCCCCCCAAATTTTCGCAGATATTTCGAAATCATCCCTTCCCCACAGAATTCTACCCCTGATTGGTTGAGTGTGATGGCGTCTTAACTATTTTTTTAGCCAACCAGCTCCGGCGATTCTGGGAATTTTCCTTACTTTGTCTCATTCCAAAAGCCCTCTTCGTCTATCGAAGAAAGTAGGTCAAGAAGGGTGTGAGACATGATCGTTGTACCCCCGAAGGTTGCAGTGAATTACAACTTTGAGCTTCCCAGCGCGAGTGACAGCCAAAACAAACCGTGACGGGCACGCGCCGCGAACCTATTCAAATAGTTCTGGGGCGCCTGAGATCCCGAACAAAAGGTCTCCCTCGTCCCGTGGTGCCATAAAACATTCGTGGAGGGCGCGCGTCGCGCGCTCGCGGGCGGGCAACGGGGCACGGTCGGTTCTCTCCACGCACTAGCCTTCTGCATCGGCATTTTATTTATGAAAATAATTCGCAGAAGAACTAGCGTACCGCTACAGTACAGATACATCGACGTTAAATCATTAGTAGCCACTAATGACCTCGTAGTATATTTTTTTACCCTTGTACCTACAGTACTGCAAGTTTTAACCTGCTTCGGGCTGAGAGGATGTTAGGAATCCATTCCATTTAGCCTTCTCCTGTTACCACCCACTTTCATGGCCCTCTGTTCAGTGTAATGGGTATCTAGGCGGTCTTATTGTGACTTTGGAGTGGAGTGAAGATGGCGTGGCATGCGTCATGCCTCAGCCGGATAAATAGTTAATGCGACCTTAAATAAATATTAAAAAAAGTACCACTTTTCATCCTTAGTGCTGAAAAATATATCGAGATTTAATAATCGCAATTTATTTAGAAGCTGACTTTCAACTTCCTAATATTATCCTTGCACTCTTAATGACTTCTCATTAGTAACATCACTTTTCTTGTAGTTCTATATGGAGGCATATGTAGTAGGTAACTACAAACACCACTCCACATCGACGCATTCAATTATTTTTAATGGTGTATTGTTCGTATGAGTGATGTTAACATAATAATCTTCATCGCACAACATTCCTGTGCAGCATAATCAGTTGATTGTAACCATGAATTCGGAATAGGTTCTAATGTCTCGAAATAGCATTACATTTCCCTTCCGTATACATATTTTCCTTTCGTGCGTAGTTAATAAATCCATTATCCTACCTGTGAAGAGAGGTAATATCGTAAAGTATTAAAAAGCAGATTGCACTTTAAAGCCAGAAACCAATTACGGCGAATTAGTGCTCTCATATTTTGCATTATCTGGCGTTAACGTGCTCAAGCTGATCAATTTGCATCGTCCCGAAAAGAGAATGTCTGAACACTACCCAGTAGATATTCACTTCATTTGCACAAAGTGCATTTTAATGTTGGATAATTGGGCTTGGAGCTGTAATTGCTTCGTAAAATGAATTTAAACTTAGAACGCGTAGACAAAGAGAAAGTTTTCTGGAAATCGAAGCATATCTATTCTTTTCTCTTTGCTACAAAACTAAAAGCGTGGAGATTCGCAAAATTTCTGTAATCCATTTAATTCACAAAACTAATTAACTTTGTGACTATACTTGTTTGAACCACTATTTTAATGTATATGGTTTGTGATTGATGAAGGTAGGACATTATAATGGAAATCATCAATTTATATGAACAACATTTTTTCTTCAACTCCATACAAGAGGTTTTGTAAACTTTTATTATAAAAATAATTCTGATGTCCCGGACAATATAGAAATGCATTTCATAGGACCATGATTAGAGAAGCGTATCTAAAACAATGCAAACACGACTTTTTCGTGGTAACAAGATAGTTGTCGTGGCAACAATTTTATTTAATGCATAATAAAAAACGACGAACTTCACAGCAATGAACAGAAGTTGCCTTTTTTATGCAGTTGTAGAAAAAACCTTTGCTTTATAAAACCTGTAAAGCCTACCACGACGAAATAATGAGAACGGCGGGGAAAGTTATCCCAGTTCAAGTGCAATGACATCTGAAAGAACATAGTTTGATGAAATCTGTAATTATGATAGAAATAACTATTGTAAAATATGAACTAACAATTTGCGCATGCGGTATCAAAATGAGTCGATGCAAATACTGTGAATAGCAGTATTTGCACATAAAGAGTCCAATTAGTACATAACGCGCTAAGTAGCAACTTTGGCCGAACCCTTGCTATTCTCTCAACTTCACCGAGAGCGGAGTCACATAGTATTTTCTGAATCTTGACGAATTACAAAACAAGGGAAGTAGCACTACCAAAATCCCGAATTGCTTTTCGTTTGCAATCTATCAGCTGTTACTCTTGTTACCCTTGGGCCCTGAACGGGTCCCCGAACATCGAAAACACTAGCGTTGCTGCAAATATTATTTTCTTTATCGACAAAGTTGTAAGGAATCACTCGTGAAATACGTACATGCTATTAGAAGGGTCTCTTTGCTCTGATATTGTAGGATGGACGATAAAGGAGGAGAATTTTTCTCAATCCAAAACGCAACGTTAGTGCACGTAATGTCTCTGTCAAATAATCTTAACAGTTTTTTTCGTTATTTCCCTAAGTTTATGGCATTTTTAAATGAAAAATACATTTCTATTTAGTATTCACATGTTATTTTGTTTTCACTCAAATACTTTCTGACTGAAAACTTCGATTTGGCGATGGAACTGGTGGAGATTGTTGTGGCGGTAGTGATGATTTGGTTGATTGTGGAGCTTTCAATTATCATCTTGTGACAGTAGAGGATTAAGGGGGGTTGAAGTAGCAAAGGTCCTTCAACACTCATGGACGTCAAAAGTTGCAGAGGTAAGAAGAACGCACTTGATTTAACTGAACCCCTCTCTCTTTCTTTAGTGTTTCCTCGTTTTGGTAATACGTGTCTATAAATTAAAATTTTTTGATGCTGTTTATTTCTCTTTGCAGAAAATAAATGCTGAAAGTCGCCAAACAGGTTCCTATTAATATTTAATATTATTCATGGAAATATGCTCCTGAGAAGAAAGACATCGAACATTTGCTGGGTTTTGAAAATAAATGCACGCTACATCCAATTTATTCAACTTGCTTAATCAGTGTGAAAACTATTTTTCTATTTAGCAAAATGTATTGAGTAGGTGGACTATAAAATGAATGATTTATTCAATCTCCCTTTTTATTATATAATAACTGAACTCTATAAATTATATTCTTTTTAAAAGCATATGTGTCGGGTAGGTTTTAATTGATTTTCTATGAATTTACTTCATTCAATGCCCCAATCTCTACGCTTCCGAATAACGTTATTTTAACAGCAATTTCAAAGAATCCTCGAGTTGTTTGTTTTAGAGAAATCTTTTTGAAACTGTAAGGTATCTGATACTTATAAATATATAATCTGCTTCTTTCCAGGAAATCTGTAAAATAAAGCATTCAAAAATAAACGTGGGTAATACACGAGGCTGAATTTGTTAGCTAGCTAAACTATCTATACTTTTGATTCAATTTATATCAAAGCGCTCTCTTTCTTTCGTGTTCCATAGGTTGATCAGTCCTGATTTTTTTACGCTTCCTATGCTTTCATGCCAGATTTTAAAATAACTATTCTAAAAAACAATCTTTTGGCAAATTGAGCAATAACGTAAAATCTTAACATAATAATTGCGGAATAATAATAAAATTTCATGTTGCAAATAAATCTAAGAAAATAACATACACCATATGTATTTTTTCTGGTATATTTATGGTTTTGAAAACGATTCATATCTAAACATGGGGTAATTTTCTATAAAGCACTACGTAGGATATGAGAACTCAATGTCCGTAAAAATAAAGAAAAACGTAATGCACATCACGACTCTTTCCTGTTTTAAAAAGAGTACTTATTTCGGTATTTAAATGGACAAATAACGCGCAGGAGGAAGAACCGCCTACTGCTCCAACGAGACCCTTTATGCCTTTATGTCCCTTCTCCAGGCCTCCTAAGGGCCCTTCGGGGACCCATCCCCAGGCTCTACACCGCTGCGACCGAAAGCCCTAGCGTCTGCTTCTTTCTTTGCAAGGGGATGGAGTGTCGGGTCATGTCCAAACCCACCTTGATTCTAGGTATTCCTATTCTTTGTTTAAGCATCTTTGGATGGCTACAGACGCCATCATATCACCCTTCATCTGGCACAAAATTCTAATTCCATGTGCAGCCACACGAGACAACTATATGACTCCTTATCCTCCATACCGAGGTAACTCTTTTGCCCATAATATCGGCACACGATGCATGCTATCCAGGGGGCCCAGAAGTGGGAAGGAAAGTAGGTCAACTTAATCTCCGTCTTAATTGGAGCCAAGAATTTATTTCATTCAAACGAAATGAAAAATAGATTTACCTCTAATTCAAATTTAATGATATTAGTTGTTTCTGATGTATAGAGACATTATTTTTTTTTTAAAAAAAGATTCTCCCCCTTGGATCAAAAGGCCCGGGTTCCTGGTTTTCCCTAAGCACTCTTGACCTTATCTGTGAGTGTACACAGTTGGAGACGCGTATATTATGAACCGAAGGCGCTTAGAGAAAGGAAGCAGAGCTACACATGGATGGCGTTGACGCTGTACGCGCCAGCATACAGCAGTCCTTAAGCGCATTCACTGTGCACCTGATGTTATCCTTGCACATAAAACTGATAGAGGGAAGGGGAATCGGATTATTTTCTACCAGTGATCTATGGTTCGATTTTCAAAATATTGGCCAAGTACCATACAAGCTACAAGTTACACGAGGGATATCACTAATTTTTCTTTTTAACCAAAAACGCTTTCGAATGTGTGCGCAACTCGTCCGAAAAAGTGTCTTTTGGCGTACTGACTTCGAAACTACACCCCTATTGTCTCGTCAGTCAACATTTCATTCGTCCGCTCAAGATCCACTTCGTGTATTATTTACTTATATAGAGAATATTTCACACAGTGGAACAGCGATTACGATACAAAAATACATAAAAACGCTCTTTAATCATGTTCAGATCACTATCTCTGTCTTTTCTTCTTTCGACACTTCTTTCACACGCTTGCAGAGGGGCAATGAGAAGGATAAGAATCCTCATCCCGGCAAGCAAACCGTATTCTCTCCACACGTAACATCCAGGATAAAGCTTGAGAGCCTACGTGCGCCGGACGACAATGAAACTAAAACGATAACATCACTTCCCTTAGCGAGTCCCGCACTGCAGGTACTGAACAGTTTAGGACTAGGCGACGTCTCGCCCCAGGCCCAGCTGCACCCTGTGCGCGCGGGCCCAGCGAACAAACGGCGGCCCATCTACTGTTCTCGGCGCCGAGACCAAATTGAAACACACGCGCCCTTAATGGAAACGTACGGGAGCGCCGGAGGCGAGGCGCCGCGCCGGCGAAATCGAGTTAGAGACGGACGGCGCGGCGCGGCGCGGCGCGGCGGAGTTCCCTGAAATACACGCCCCGGGCAGCGAACTACGCATCGCCCGGCGCGGATCTCACCTCGGGAAGGAATCGACGAGGAGGAGGTTTCAACAAGAGAAGAATTCGAGCAGGTTTAATTTACGTACTTAAGAAATACGAAGGGTGGGGATTCCCAAACAATGATACCCAAACAGTGAAAGTAACCCTGCCTTATGTGAAGAACATCACGGACCGTATAGGGAAAGTACTAGAAAAACATAACGTAGTAACCATTTTCAAACCTACTTCACAACTACAAAACTTATTTTGATCTGCCAAGGACAGAAGAGATCCATTAACAACAGCAGGGGCCTATAGAATCCCATGTTCCTGTGGCGCTGTACACTAGCCGTGAACATGACATAAGATTCGGGGACGTGGATGTTTTAGCCACCACATCTCACTACCATGCAAGGTTACACCGTGAAGCAATTGAAATTCATAAACATCCCCGGAATTTCAATAGAAAGGAGGAGGGAGTAAAAATTAATCCGGTTTGGATCCCCGTTATCCGCCAAACAAAACCAAAACCTATTTACAAACAAACATGTGACAGTAGTCGCGTAGGCACGCGAAAAGATAACAGTCACGAACACGCAGCGAGCGTCTCCGCCACATCGCCCGATCCGAGCCTATCAACAGCCGGCCCCCACCACAGTCCCGCTGGTACGAATATCCCCGCGGACCGAGGCGGCTCCATCTATCATGGGGGAACCATCGAAGTGGATTCTTCGTCGCAAGACACATCGCCACTGAGGATGTCCGTCGCACTTACGGACGAAACGTTTGGAAGTTTAATTTCCTATAGACCACAGCTCCCTAGCCCGGAAGAATGTTGATTACAAGTGAAAGCCTACATTGTTATATAGATGTCTATGTGTTAATCACACGTACCTCACATGGCCACATAACCACGCATGGTTGCGAGGACGGGCACTGCTGGTAGGTCCTGGCTCGTAACGGGCTGTCGCGTCAAGAACATACATTAATGCCTATTTTTTGAAAACTCTTTAATTCTTGAAGAAAAACCCCTTCTGTCAGAGATCTCTTTTTCCTTTCCAATCTAAATCTCGTCCTATTGCCCCCTCTTTTTAATACATCCCAACAGTTTTAGCTATCTCTATACGTTCCTCCAGTTTCTAAAACCTTTACATAGGCTAATGGTATTCCTCTGGCATTTTCACAGAGCTCTTTTCCTCCGTTTTGTTTCTTACAATATACCCTAGCGCGATCTTTCTCATTTTAAGCGGCACCTTGAAAATCGAGTTAGAGTACAAATTTGAATGTTTGAGGAGAGTGCTTGCGATGTGAGTGAAGTGACTGAGTCACGTATGCAATCTGAGACAGCAACGTCACGTGAAACACACACATCAGAAATAAACTTACGCGTCGCCCGCATGGGATCTCTCATATGAGAGAAAATTGAAAAAGAGAAATTTCGTAGTAGAGGAAAAAAGATTGAGGAATATTGGCACTGCACTGCAGTTACATTAAGTCATGCATTCGTTGAAAGATGTGTTGAGTATTGGAATGTTTTATACAAGTTGATGAATGTTAAATTGACGAAAAAATCGAAGATAAGAGTTTTTTCTCTACAATGTGATATACCAAAATATATAATATTTTGTTAATATTGGCTGTAAATGGGTTGGACAAAAGGGTATGCAAATGGCGATATACAGCCTTAGCAACGCCGGCGCAGTAGTTGGCAAGGTCAACAAACTGCATTCACGCCTTGAAGAGATGGGGGCGCTGGCTAGATAGACAAAATAATGTGTGATTGGTCTGAAAAGAAATTACTGTCGAGGGCGTGGCTACTTGGTTTGATAAGAGATGAATGGATTGGTTAAGGGAGAATAGACTGTCTAATTTTGTCGTTTTGTTTTAAAAAGAGGAACGAAGGACGGATACCGAAGCGTTGAGGGCGAAAGAACAGGGAGAACTGGACATTCTGATAGTGGTCGTCGAGTAGTAAAGATCGCTCGCGAGATCAACATTAGTGAAGTAGGACTTGTAAGCTTCGAGTGAGACTCAATAGTTTTTCGGACTCTGGAAGTTGATGTGCAACGAGAAGTTCGATTAGAACTTTGAAAGTTTTTTCTTATATCGCGGTTTTGGACTTTAATGTTTTACCGCTAGTTGGGGGAGACTAAGAACTCTGAATACCAATTAAGAACCGATAGATATTCTAGTCAGTGAGGGCTGGATGCGTCGGCAACGTCGCAAGATTAGAAGAGAGAAGCGGAACTTGGGATCGCCTACATTCAAGTGAGAAGAGACTGCGGGGCGTCGGTGACCAAGACGGTAAATAATTACTGCAGTACAAAAGATATATTTTAAAACGAGGTCATGACCTAAGGACAAAAACAATTGTAAATATTGTTAAATAAATTGTTGAATTTTTTTTCTTTTGGAAATGAAAAGATTTTCATTTAGTCAATCAAAATTGTTAAATAGTTAGAAATCGATAATTATTCCCTTTCAGATTCCTCGCAATACTGTACAGTTGGCAGATCGAGTAATCGGCTATCTAGGCGATAGCGATTATCCATAACGGGAACCCATTGACCCAGCTAGTCGGACATTTATACATTTGTTGAAATTAGCTGTGGAAGCATTGGTCATTTTTAATTAACGTAACCTGTTCCTGGCGCCCAAAATTTTAATATAAATTCGGAACGGGTCACGATTATAACCATCTTAGATGAATGATGCCAACGATCTCGTAAGAGTCTATGACGAGACATTGTTGGTACATTTCAACAAGGAGAGAGCGATTGTAGGATCTGACTTCGCCAAGAAAAAATTATACAGATTGAAAGAAATATTGAGATGATATTCGTATATTATATTTTTGTTTAAATGAGATTTCACTTTAGAGAAATGTAAAATATTCTTATTGGCAAGTTTGGCAAGGATATGCACTTACTACACTAGTGAATGGGAGATTCGAAGTGGAAAATTACTTCACTCATAGGAAAATTGTGGGTTAGGTTTGACGAAAAGAAAACAGGATAGTAGCGCCCTCAAGGAGTATCAGGTTAGGTTATATATTAAATAAACTTCAACTCTATACGACATTCTGATATGCCGGAATGTATTCACAATCCATGTTATACAAGAATAATTTTCTCAATTTTAATCTTTAAACTAAAAAAATATTTTTTATTTAAATTTATTTCAATATATTTTCGCTTATAGATACAAAGAGGAAAAGAGTCTAATTCTTACAGAAAAAGCAGAGATTTTCCACAACTGATTCTTCAATGATATGTTTATTCCTGTTTTAAAAGGCCCGCAACTAGTAAAGCAAATTAATGAAGAAAAACATAATGACCGAGAGCAGCGGCGAATGCCTAGAGTTTTCAGCGTTAACAGGCATGTTGTATCCAAGAAAACACAGAATTTTCGAAGACAGAGTTTTTATTTAACCAAAATAACAGGGAAAACTTTAACAATACGGAAACCAAAGAATTAAACCAAAAAACATAGCCAGGTTACCGTTTACCAGAAGATGTCCACAATACAAAGCCGTTTCACAAATAATCCAGAAGAAAGTCCAAAAACACTATTGCCGGGTCTAAAAAGATCGCCTTGCCACTAATTACACAACCTCGCATTCGGAACTCCACTAGAACACTGCTTGTCTGCTCGGCAGCGGGGCCCGCTTTTATTTCCCCCGGCGGCGTAGCCTCGCTCCCACTCCAGGGCTTCGCTGGCCGGCTGTCTCCTCTTCTTTCGCCCGGTCATGTCACGGTCTGTTGCTCTCCGTGTTGTCGCCGAGTGCTGGCGGTGCGGCGCGCGATTCAATTCGCCGCACACCACCGCAACAAGGCAAGCACCATCGCGTGATATAACCTCAGAAATCAATGTCGAACGTATGACGAATGTATCAGTTAAAGTGCGGCGAAATTTGGCTTTAATAGGCTGTGTCAGCGGAAGACCGACTCGAGTGCCTTTGCTAACAGATGGCTGGACCACAAACGACTGGAAAACTGTAGCTTGGTCAGATATGTCCCGGTATCAGTTGGAAAAGCTGATGGTAGGGTTTTTGTTCGCGTTGTGCGCGTTTGTTCCTATTACACCAATATTTTATTTTTTGCGTTACAATAATTATTATATTAGACCTTAAGGTGATCATTCTAATTCTTTTAGTGGTAAAACTTATAGTTTTACTTGACAATGACTCATACCAATGTTTCTGGTCTGAGCGATATATATTTGAAGCAATTTTTTATGCAGCTGTGTTAGAATAAAATGTGTATCCATAAAGATCTTGATAAATAGTTCTTTCTTTTAATTTCATTTCCATATTTACAAAGACATTGAAATGAATACTCTTTATTGGAAGTATTTAATGGCAGCCAGAATTGGTAAGAATAATTAAAATTTCTTGTTAATAGCTTTCACATGCTAATGTAAAAGGCGTATTAATTGCTAATGGTACGTAAAGAGTAGAGAATGTTCAAGAAATAATGTGCCTTATATGCGATGTAGAATGGGTTTCTAATTACACAGAGCAGCAAGGAATTAGTGTAAGAAAATGTCATATCATGTTATCAATTTACACCGCATGTTTTAGATTCATGTACTTTTGTGTTTTTTGATGGATGGGTTTAATAACCAGAGTGAAAGTGGTTTCATGAGTTGGCGAACTACGCTGCCTCTGCAGAGGCTACATTTTTATATCTTCACATGAATCGTTGGTATTCTCTTACAGAAGCCACATGACGCAGAATCTTCCATTAAAACAGAAATTAATTCAATTCCCCATTAGAGAGGCAGTTTATATTTAAATGTCATGATAACAAGCACTTTCCTCTGTATTTTGCTCATCTCGTTTCAACACGGGATAAACTTACTCAAATTAAAGCCATTTATTTTACTCCCTTGGCTTCTTTTCCCCACTCCGTCGTTAACGAAGGCGATTAAGATGGTAGCACATGTTACTAACAAGCTAAAGATTGTATAACTTGCTGGTAAAAATCGGTAAAATATCACTTCCTCATCACTTTCGGAGATAAAATTAATAGAATGGAGAGACGGAGGTAAATTTTCCAGAAGTGTAGATATCCGAGTGATTATACATGGGACAGGAAATCTGTAACATGCTGCTTAATGGTTTATTGAATCCATTAATAACTTGGGCCTAGGATTACTCTTTTTTGACGTATATGTTTTTGTTTTTATAATATTAATGGTTTTTCTACTAATGGATTGATTTATTTCATTTCGGATACGAAATATATCCAGTTCGTTATATCTCTAAGATTGGAAAACGAATTTGAATGTGTAAAAATATGCGTTCACACATTATTTATATACGATAATTACTATTAATTTCATCTCCGATATATACTGGCACGTAAAATTCACAATACTCTCAAAATAAATAATGTTTGTTGAGGTATTAGTCCTTAAAGAGTCATCAAGAAAACGCGAAAATATTTAGAAAGACTAAGGAAAATGAAATATGTTTCACGTTGTATCAGTTCTAATGTAAATGTCTCCCTGAAACTAACTTACTTAATATAATGGATGTGATTTGACATACTTTTAATATCTTTATCTTCTAATAATTTCATTATCAAATCTTTCAGAAAACGTTTCAGAATTCAAAGCAATTGTAAAACACCGACGGAAGTGTAAACCAACACAGTTTTTCAAACACATATTCAAGGAATGGTAATATCATTTGAGTAACTTTGAAGAAAAAGAAAGGAAGAAGAAAATGTCTTAGATACCGCTTCTCTCGAAAATTAATACAGTAATAGAAAATTACAGAATCAGTACCAATCCAAGCTTACGAGATGATTATAGATAACAATTCAGTAAAAACGCATGTAGCAATTTAGATGAGAATTCACCAGTTGTATTTCTTAGAATAAAATCAAAATGCTACGTCGACCCTTGGATATTTTGTATGTACTATTCGTTTTATGAACCATTGGGTAAATTTGTTTTGCAAAAAAAAATGCAGAACAGAATTGTTTACAATTGTTAACGTGTACGAGGAAATATTTTTCAATTTAGAACAATATTAATTGCCCTAAAGCTAAAGGCTTATTTTTAAATGTACGTGATATAATGAATAGCAGCAATACCAGCAATATCCATTTTACTTTCTCACTAAAGAGTAGGGAGACAGTCATATAATACTGCGCGAAAAAACGACAAATTTTCGGCAGAAAAACTTTTATTGCCAGGTCCCGGTAACGAAAACGTTGACAAAAACAGTTGTTAAATTTAGAAAAAACTCCTCTATCACGTCGTGTAACTGGCATCCATGTTTTGGGAATCTTTGATAGCGGTTGACGCAAAACCGTGACGTGACGTGCTTCCTTACTTGAAAATCGATGGACGGCAAAGTGCGTCCTTCTGTGTCCGACTGTCCGTACGTCCATCCATCCTTCTATCTGCATGTTCTCCTGTCTGACTGTCCGTCCGTCCAGTTGTCCGTCCACTCGTCCGTCCACTCGTCCGTTCACTCGTCCGTCCACTCTTTCGTCCACTCATCCGTTCAGTCGTTCGTCCAGTCGTCCGTCCAGTCGTTCGTCCAGCCGTCCGTCCAGCCGTCCGTCCAGCCGTCCGTCCAGCCGTCCGTCCAGCCGTCCGTCCAGCCGTCCGTCCAGCCGTCCGTTCAGCCGTCCGTCCAGCCGTCCGTCCAGCCGTCCGTCCAGCCGTCCGTCCAGCCGTCCGTCCAGCCGTCCGTCCAGCCGTCCGTCCAGCCGTCCGTCCAGCCGTCCGTCCAGCCGTCCGTCCAGCCGTCCGTCCAGCCGTCCGTCCAGCCGTCCGTCCAGCCGTCCATCCAGCCGTCCGTCCGAGCTGAACATTCAGCGCTTCTGGCAACCCGTGTTAAGAGAATAGGGAGCCAAAAACGTAATAGAACGTCAAAAAGCCTCAATTTTAGCTTACAGATTAAAAAAAATAACTTGGGTCTCTTATAGGAAAACAAAACCATTTTTTTTGCATAAACAAAAATGTAGGTTTTCAGGAGCATCGTTTCGGAGTTTTGCAATATGACAAAGCTGTGTAATGGAGTAATATGTTTTTCCGGTTGCTTCTGCAGCAGATAATCCAATTATAAATCTGCCAACTTCTATGTTTTTCGTCTTAAATATCTTCTATTACGCCCTGCGGATTAATTACCTATACATCAGTAATACACTTATGGGGTTTTGTGACTTGGATTCTTATAAAATGAAAAACTCTCATAGTAGTAGATGAATCTTGGTTGCAATGATTATGAGTTATAAACCGAGTGCCTAATTGGTAAAAAAAATCATTTGCCACAAATTTCTAAAATGATAAATACAATATGGATTCTTTTGAATTTAATTTTACAAATATTTAACAATAAACTTACCCATTAGTCTTTATTTCGGATAAAACTACTCTTCGGAATTTCGTGCGGTCATACGAGACACGTTCTCACTTGTCAGTTATGGGTTAGTACCTTTGGGAGCGTCCGTACACATACACACATTATTATTAATTATTATTATTATTATTATTATTATTATTATTATTTTCATTACATCCACGACTAAAGATCTTATGAGTCGGTTGAATATAAAATCTACTCGAGGTTGCAACCAGCTACCTAAGGAGCAGATCTAGGGACTGTCGGTGCCTCTACAATACTTTACGCAAAATGTAGGCTGTTCCAAATAAAGCAATTTCTTGCACTTCCCAGTCTTTTGAATTACCGGGGAGTTTAGACAAGTTCTTACTCAAATTTTGAGGAAACAAATCCCAGATCTCCGATCACTATCGGGACGACCTGTGCTTTTACGCCCCACATTCGGCTGATCTCGATTTCCAAACTCTTGTATTTAAGACGTTTCTCTGCCTCCTTGGTAACGACGTTTTGATCGCAAGGTACAGCAACATCGATCAGTAAACACGATTTTTTCTTCAAATCCTGGATCACTATATCCGGTTTGTTTGCCACTATCGTGCGATCAGTTTGAATTGGTTGGTCGTACAATATCGTACACAATCCAACAGACGTCACCGGTTTTGGTGAGTGTTCGTACCACTTGGCGCATGTGTTTGTAACTTCGAGGGCGGTACAGATCTGCCAGTGGAGGTAGCTACACACCCTGTCATGTCTTTTAAGGTATTCGGTCTTTGCTAGGATTGGACAAGCTGAGACAATATGATCAATGATTTCTACTTGCTCCAGGCAAATGCGGCATTTGTCATCTTGGGAAATTTTGAGAACCGCTTTATCATAATGACGTGTTCTCAACGCCTGATCTTGAGCAGCTACTAGAACTGCTTCCGATTCTGACTTCATTCTTCCCCTTTTAAGCCACATAAATGATTGATCTTTATTGATCTGCACCTTGTCCATTCTTTTTAGATATTGTCCGTGGAGTGGTTTGTCTCTCCACGATTTCTTTAACATTTTTGTGTCTCACATTTCATGTTTAGCAGCATCAGAAGTTCAGTGTCTGTGTTATTCGACGTGTCTTGCCTAGTTTTCTTCGCAATGCTTCTTGCCTACACTAACAATGCCTCTGTTTCCCATTCTTTGGTCAGATTTCATGACCTGCCTCATTAGTGAGTCATCTTGATGGCTGACTACATACTTCCCCAATCCGACTATTGCGTTGTGCCAGGAGGCCTCAATTTGTCTGAGGCCTCTTCCTCCTTCCTTACGTGTCACATAAAGTCTATGTATATCAGCTCGAGGGTGGGAAACATGATGCATTGTTAGCAGTTTTCTGGTTTTTCGATCCATGGTACGAATTTCTTGCTCAGTCCAGTCTACTAGTCCAAAACTGTATTCGGCTACAGGTACCGCCAAACTACCTATTGCAGATATTTTATTCCTGGAATTCAGAGCGGACTGCAGGACCAGTCTCACTCTCCTATAATACTCCCTACGAATTCTCTCTTTCATTCTGTCATTCGAGATGGTTTCACATTCTTCAATGCCCAGATATTTGTAAGTTTTACCTGGCTCAAGATCTTGAATCACAGTGTGCGTATCAATTTCAATGTTCTCAGACGTTGTGAGTTTCCCTCTTTTGAAATTGATTTTTGCACACTTGTCAAGACCAAACTTCATGCAGATGTCATTGCTAAAGTTATTCACGACTGACAGCATTTGGGAGAGAATCGCTTCATTCTTTGCAAACACTTTCAGATCATCCATGTAAAACAAATTTGATACTGGCCTTTCATCACCATGGAGCTTAAAACCAAAGTCATCTCGCGACAACTGTCTCGATAGAGGAATCAAACTAATGCAAAACAGCAGAGGGGATAGTGAATCTCCTTAAAAATACCCCTGTTAATCTGAATACTTCTGGTTTCTACTGCTTCCTTTCCGCTGTGTATTAGTAACCTGGTACTCCACGACTTCATACTAGCCTTGCAAAATTCAATAAGTCTAGGATGAAATCGATAGATCTCCAGGGTCTTCAAAATCCAATCATGTGGTGCACTATCAAAGGCCTTTTGGTAGTCAATCCAAGCCATGCTCAAATTACGTTTGCGTTTCTTTACATCATTCAATATGACTTTATTCAGTAGCAAGATTTCCTTACAGCCATAGGAACCTTTACGACATCCTTTCTGTTCAACTGACAACAGATGGTTCTTCTCTAGATGTCTGTACATTTTGTCAGCTATGGCTGAAGTTATAACTTTGTACAGTACTGGCAGGCAAGTAATTGGCCTGTAGTTCTTCGCCAAAGAGCTGTCTCCCGCTTTGGGTAGCAAATACGTGATGCCGCGTGTGAGCCATTCCGGGATTTCCTTTGGGTTTTCAAAAATTTTATTAACAGCCTTTGCTAGATGAGAATGTATTGCTGTTAATTTCTTAATCCAATAAATCTGGATCTTATTAATCCCGGGGGACTTCCAGTTTTCCATTTTCTTAATTGCTTGGAAGAGGTCCTCTTCCGAGAATTGGTGAACATCTTCCACTGTTTCTACAAGTTCATCGGCAGCATCAACTTCAGATTGAAGCCAAGATGCGTCTTTGTTGTAGGATCTGCTCTCCTCCCAGATTCCTGCCCAAAATGCTTCGACGTCATCTTTTGAAGGAGTAACAGCTTTGCCATTCGGTTTCTGAGTCAGATTGCGATAGAATCTGTTCGCGTCTGTTTCAAACAACCGGTTCTGTACACGGAAATCTATTCTACGTTTGTAACGTCTAATTCTTTGAGCCCATGCTTGAATTTTCTCTTTTAGCTTCTCAACTAGCATTAGCCTGCTGGTGTCATTATTATTATTATTATTATTGCTTTAATTCACGACTATATATGTTATGAGTCGGTTGATTAAAAAGTTCACTCTGGATTGCAACCAGCTTCCTAAGGAGTAGAGACTATTGGTGCTTCTACAATACTTTGCGCAAAATGTGGGCTGTTAATAAGCAATTTCATACACTTTCCAGTATCTTAAATTATATAGGGAGTTTATCCAAGTTCTTACACAAATTTTGCGGAACTAGCATATAATATTATTATTATTATTATTATTATTATTATTATTATTATTATTATTATTATAACTGGTCATATTCAATTTCCTTTTACATCTTAATTCTCTTTTCCCGACGGCCTGTGACTGTTATGGAAGGTGAAAATACCGGACCCTACAACAACACAGAATTGAAGGTGAATGGCAAGGGGAATCTGTGCGCAGTTCGTAGCCTGTTGAACATGGTGCAAATTGAGTATCCCCAAAAAGTGTTTAGGAAAACCTGCAAATCACTGCTCAGTTTAGGCAGACTATGAATTCGATCTCGGTAAGCGCCAAACACTCAATTGCAGATTAAGCAAATTTCATAAACCAATTACATATGGATAACACCTACCCAACAGGAAGCTAAATTTTGTCAATAATACTTCCATTAATATATCGTTATGAGAATGAAGCAAACATCAAAATCTGTGTGAAGGGATCCCACGCCCAGCACATGTGACGCGGGGCTCCATGAATTTCCCATTTCCCCGCAAAGGAGCTTGTCCTTGTCCGTTGGAAGAGATTGATTCCGTGCGCCGACAAGCGCTTCACGAATGTTGCAAGAGTTCGCGCGCCGGCCACCGCGCTGACTTCGTCCTCCCATAATAATTCAAGGCTCTGCGTGCGGTGAAGCAGGTGCCTGCCGCGCCGGCGTCTCTTTGCACAGTGGGCCGTTGCCGGAGACTGCCTCGACAAACAGAAGACAGTTTGCTGCGGTCAGATACAGTGAATTGGTCAGTGAATATTGATTCGGCAAGTCAGCTGCTGGAAGTCATTGGTCTCGTAGGTGTAGTGCGTGATATGTCTCGGGGAGTATCGGTGTTTCTACCTGCTGGAACGTGAGTTCTGGCGCAAATATGAACATCGGCTTTTGGGGCGTTTCCCTTTCAGGTATTTGGACATTCGCGAAATGGCAACACAGAATGACAGTGAATGAGACACCGCTTCAGACAGGACAAACTATAAACTTCGGACAGGTCTCCCGACGAATGTGGTTGTGTGGTGCACATGAGTGCAAATGCGTGTAAGTAAGAGATGAGGATAGATCAAGGAAGGGTAAAGGAGGTTCAGTTCTTGGTGCTTTTATTGCGGTACTGCTCTGACATTGGTCAGGTATTTATCAGAGAAGACATGAAAAACTGTCGACCACAGCAGCCAGCCATTAGAACTCCTCTCCAGACAGAGGTAGAATTCAACCGTGCTCTGTAGTTGCGATGAAAAATCGCCACCGTCGAGGATCGAACCTTAGGACCTTCTGGTCACTAACGCTGGCGTAGCACAGGGGCAATGGTGTTGCCGCTGAACTATTGCAGCCTGTGATCATGTGAACAATGTAGTCGTACTCTTTTCACACTTATTCACTTCTATTAACGTGATTATTTTAATATCACTGGCGATTAACGAAATCGATATACAATGATCTCTTGGTAATATTTTTTATTAGACTCAGCATATAATTGAGAAACCAAACAATAGTTTTCCTTAAACGTATTTAATACACATTTTGTAAAGTTACAATACTGAAATTCAGGAGATCAAAGACAATAATGAAATAACATCATCATTTTGTGAAATGAAATCTTTGAACATAATGTTCTTAAATAAATAGCAATAGCCAATCATTGCATGGCGCACGCCACCTCTTGTTAAAGAGTCCTTAAAATATTGAAACAATGAAATTGATTGGCATAATTCAATATTGTCCCACTTCATCTTATAATTATTTTCAAGTAAATACTTGAGCATCAAGAAACTGTAAATAAGTGAGTGCTATTTTTTCACAATAAAATTTTTCATTCCACATTTACCTTCAAAGACCCATTTGGCTATCAATTCTATTCTAATCCAAATATAAAGTAAATTTACATTCCGGTAATACTTAATTTGCCAGTCTATAAGACCTCACAGGGACGACTGAGACTTATAGTTTGACTACTTCACTTTGAGATATAAAATTGAAGCAGAACTGCCCCACACATTACCATGACGAAGGCTGATAAAATTATCTTGGATATTGGACTCAATAACTTAGATTATTGTCTTCTTGGCGGTCCGGGTGATCCCGCGTCACGCTCAGCCAACGTGGCGTCACCCGGACAGCCACGAAGACACGGACTTGAGCCGCGGGAGCTTATGTTTACAACCTACGTTATTGATTAATCCCCTTTCCTAGTGACTTGTAATGTCTGTATATTTAAAATTAGTGGTGCGAAAACAGCTCCTACTTTCTCGCCCGTTTTTTCTTGCAAACTTACGTGTAAAGTACTCAAATTTTGGAAAAAAAATGCACATGATTTTATTTTAAAATATATCTTTAAGGAACAGACTTCACAAATGAAGTTCACAAATTTTTTGCAACTATCGTTTTTGAGATTCTAAATCGTGTCAATAGAATGAGCATATTCGTATAGAAAATGTTTGCATTGAGTACAGCTGTTGCAGTAATAATCCGCTGTTTTCAAAATGAATATTTATTTAGACTAACTGACCTCTTGTAATTACATCGCACAAAAGAAATAACTATTGAAAAGTTACAACAAAAAGTACTGCATTTACATTAAAAGGAATCTATACTCTGTACAAAAACTGTCTCACGTTGTTTCATCCGTTTATTTACTAGACTAATGAAATGAGGGAGGTTTACAAATGCTGAAACAACAAAATATCTATTCATTATGGACACAAAGTTAAACATGTTTGTAAAAATGTGATTGAAATGTTTTATACTATCAAAGACCTGAATGTGTATGTTGTAGTGAAGTACAGAAGACGCAGTGTTTTTTTTATTCCTCCTTTTGTAGTGGTCAGCAGCAAGAAATACCAGTACGCTTCATTTAAAAATAAAATTTATCATATATAATCAGTCATTTGTGGATCTAAAAGGTACACACATTGATGGACATTGTGTACATGTATTCTCACTATTCTTTGCATTTAGAAATATTCAACATTTGAACTTAAACTTCCTACCTTCACTTCGTTGACAGTAGACCCACACACTCACACATGCTTGCTCGTGCTATATGACGAAACAACTGCTTCCGATAGATTGATTGCAACTCCCACAATTAAAAGACGAAATGATCAAATGAGAATAGATAAGCGTTCATTCTATTAATGTTATGATATCAATAAAATTGAGTGTTTCTTCTAACTACTGGTTGATAATAAAAAGAGAAAACACACTTAAAGCGTACTACATTTCACTTAAATCGATCTCTAACTTTAGTGGAGTAAAAAGGTCACATTTGTTTCTAAATGAAAACCTTTGTGTTTTAAATACTGATAAGCCAAGCGTCAAAAATTAATTGAATCCGTGAGCACCTTATCAAAAATACATCTATGAGCTTTTATTTGCATCGTAATTTGATTTTCCGTAGAACGTTTTTATAACCAAAAAATATTCCAAAAATCTGCTCACTAGTGTAAATATTCTATTGTAATTGTAATAAATAAAATAATTTTACTTCCGAATTCCGTTGATTCAGTTCAACGGATGCCTTATTTTAGATGGCGACACTCGGGCCCTCAGATCACGCAAATTTACCTACGCTCCTTCCACCACATAGCGGATAAAGAAATCACTCGGGCGACAAAAAAGGCGTTTTGAAATTATTTAGGATTGAGGAACTTTTACAAGCATGAAATCCACAACATGGAGAAGCCTTCTTTACTTCCCTTCCGAAGGAAGACATAGGAAGGATGTTTTCGGTCTTAAAAATTCACGGCTTCAATCACATCTGAACCCTCAACAAGCCGATATAACAAGCATTATATCACAGAAGCCGCGATTTTATAGAGCAATCTATAGTGTTTAAAAGATTAAATCTAAGAGAAACCAGTAAGGAAGCCGGCATTCCAATTCTTTTTTTTCTTTTTTTTGGTTATTTATGGTCGCATCAACTACTGGTTCATTAGCGATCACTATTGAATGTAACGTTATGGTATGAGGATGAAATGATATGGTGATAATTGGGGGTGAAAGGACGAACATATACAACAATGCCCGAGGCGGGACTCGAACCCGCGACCCAACGGTCCAAGCTGACTACGACAATACTGCTTTAGCGATCTCGGCCACGGGGGCCGACACCCCAAATCTTTCTCTAATCTCAATCTATTGTGTTTAAATGATTAAATCTAAGAGAAACCAGTAAGTAAGCCGGCATTCCAATTTTTTTTTTTTGGTTATTTATGGTCGCATCAACTACTGGTTCATTAGCGATCATTATTGAATGTAACGTTATGGTATGAGGATGAAATGATATGGTGATAATTGGGGGTGAAAGGACGAACATATACAACAATGCCCGAGGCGGGACTCGAACCCGCGACCCAACGGTCCAAGCTGACTACGACAATACTGCTTTAGCGATCTCGGCCACGGGGGCCGACACCCCAAATCTTTCTCTGTCAGATCTTAATTTGCTGCGCCCTGCTATTTGTGGCCGTGGTTTCGGCGCGCCGCCCAGTGTTCGTTAGCCCCCGGGAGCTTGTCGGACACAAGAGGCGACCGCGGTTGCTCTCAATTATTCAGGGCCGCTCACCGGGACGGGCGGCGCCGGGCGCAGCGAGTGGGAAGCGCTCACGTGTCGATCGTGTGCGCGGTGGGAATTACGTGGAGACCGTGGCAGAGGTTTCGGAAGCAGATAATCGTTACTGGTCAATGGGGGCAATGCTTCAGGTCAGATTCTTTCTTGCATCATATAATAATTATGCGCCAGTGTTTTGGCTTCGCCCGAAAGATGTACGATCGTGTTATCATTAAAATTATTTATTTCTGTAATTAAAAGTTTCTTTGGAGGAACCTGTCTATTATAGCATTCCCAACTACTGCTTGGGATTCCGAATTCAAAAAATCACATCAGTGGGAATCAATAAAATGATCCTAAATAGTCTTATTTTACAACCGTAAAATTTATTTATTAATTTTCAAATGTTTTATAAATAATACTCTCCCAGAAGGAAATAAAATATTGTATATATTTTACAAAATACAACAATGGCGACATATAATCTTCACTAGTTAACGCCATGGAAGCCACACAATTGCCATCTGTTGTATTTTGTAATTAACAAATTGTATTTTGCATGCAAATAAAATCTCTTTCGACCAAATGACGTGTGCATTCTGTGTGATATTGTTATGAATAAGCAAATGAATCTCTGTAAATGATCAAAGAGAGGACCCAAGAGGACTCCCATGATTCAAAGAGATAGAAGTATTTACACTATTATTGTGTCAATGAAGTGACATTGAGACGTGACATACTTTGTCAACTTGTGTGCAACACTATCGTGTATCTTTCACACTAATGCAAACGTTGAGTAAGGCAGGTTTTCTTGTTGCTTTTCACACACACGCGAATGAAATGATTTTGAAATGACATTGAAATGATTTTTTCATTCAGTCTCAGGGTCATCTCTCACTTCCATCGAATTTACGTCCAATCGCAAAAGATGACATGAATGTGCATCGGGATATTTAATTGTAACTTGTATCCCTCTTATAAACGTCAAATTCTGATAAATTCTGTTTTCAAAAGAAATGAAGAAAATACTAAAACCTATTACCTTCGTTGACATGTTCCGCTATTCAAAGTACACATTCTGTCGAGAACCACGCAAGTGATGTTTTCTTAAATTATCATTTGAATGACAAATGATTCCAACATATGCAATATACTTAATGAAATGGATAAAATGCATTTAATTTGGCAAAGAGCCTTTTCTGTCACGATTCCATGAGTGTCAATCAAAATGAAATGTACATAAAAGAAAAAAGCCTGTCTACATTTGATTTGTTACTTGATAATGAAATGACATGGGTTTCATCCAAGCGATTATTGAAATTGTTATTATTTTCATGAAAGAGAAGCATTTTAAAATGTCTTTTGTAGATATGGAGACAAAGGAAACCACCAATGTATTTGCAGAATATTCTGCTTTTCAGAAGTAAATTGGAATTCAAACTTATTAAGAAAATTCATTGAGATATGGGTGGGTAATATAGAATATTCTTTTGCAGCAACAAATTTATGGAGTGGAAATAAAGATATATGAAACACTAGAAGTATTGGACACCTTATAGATAGCTGACTAAAACCAGGAAATTTATATTTGTTGACTATACTTCTTTCCACTTAATAGAAACGATCAAACAGTTATTATCCAATTAAAATTGAGCATTCAGTAAGTAAGTCAATAACATAAGTTTCTGAAAGAAATTTCAAACTCTCTGAGAAATGTTGTACGCATATTTTCGGATATATGTAATTGAAATGTCCCAATTATATAATAAATCGCAAAAGTAATGAGCACCAAATACGCTTTTAAGAATGACTGAATAAATTCCTTTGTAATTATCTCTGCAATGCTGGATAGATTATTCTGTTTTGGAGATCATGAGTGCAAACGTTTTTGAAAATAATGACATTTCGATTATGTGTTGCGGTACCTACTGGCAATTATACATCTTACAGAATGTTATTAAAAAAAGATATAATTAAATTTTACACAAATTTTGAATGAAACAAGTATACATTATGTAACGAACAATGAAAAATTAGAATAATTATCAATTCAATAAAAACTGTTGGGAACTTTTTTCTGCTAAAAGTAATTCACCAAGAATCAAAGAGAAACATTTTTTACTTGTTTATAAAAAAACAAATCCGAATAGTTGAAAAGGCAAATTTTCTTATTAAAAAGAAAAGAGTTCCTGTTAAACAAGTATACATATTTTAGTTGATTTTGGTGATCAAATTGTTATTAAGAGTGAAGAAAATTAGTACTGATATACAGTAAGACATTATCTTGCTTACCGAATTGGTATTGGCTACGGAGGTATACAGTGACAGTACATAGCGCTACGACGCAAATCTACAAACTGATCAAATCCCAACCTACAGATTTGATAAAATTTGCGCCGACAGAGGTAATTTCTAATCTCAAACCCTGCCATGTGCGCCAGAGCGCAAGATGACACACGAAGAGTTGGCACGCCAAGAGTGCTTGATGGGCAAGTCCTATCTAGTGGTCGCCGCTCGCTGTGAGGCATGAAACACGGTGAAGTTACTCTGATCAGGTCGGAACCGAATGTGAGCCTCCAGCCACTGCCACGTCACCCGAGTCAAAAGGCCGCGTGGGAATTGCGCGCGCTCTGACGGGGACGCAATTAATTACGATGTGGAGCCCACCCTCTTTCTCTGCCTTCCCGTCCCCCTCCCTTCTCCTTTCGGGGTTCCCTTTCACTATTTCCCTTCTGTATTACAAAAGTTATGCAGTGTAAATGCATCAGCAGAGGCTACACTTAAGAACAATTTCATATTTATTATTATTATTATTATTATTATTATTATTATTATCATTATTATTATTATTATCATCATCATCATCATCATTATTCCACTACAGCACAGCTAAAGATGTTATGAGTCCGTTGAATATAAAATCTCCTCCAGGTTGCAATCATCTACCTAAGTGCTCCTATGTGCGGATCTAAGGACTGTCGGTGCCTCTAGAATACTTGCGCCAAATGTGGGCTGTTCCAAATAAAGCCATCTTCGACATTTCCCAGTCTTTTGCATGAACTGGAAATTTAGCCAAGTTCTTGAAGAAAGTTGGCGAAACAAATTCCAGAGCTTCGATAGCTGTCGGGACGACATGTGCTTTTACGCCCCATATTCGGCTGATCTCGATTTCCAAACTCATGTATTTAAAACGTTCCTCTTTTCTCCTTACATTTGGATGGCATGGCACAAAACATCTACAAGTAGACTTTTTCCTCTCCAAATCGCGAAATAACAATATATTATTATCATTATTATTATTATCTTTATTGTTATTAATACTATGAGTGGGTAATTTTCATCGATGACGTGTAATATGTGCTCTCTCGGGCGAACGCAGTGAGTATCCATTGATCTACCCGAATTCTACCCTTTGTGGTCGTGATTAGTGCTCATTTATTCATCCACCAACCACCCCTGGGGAACGACAGAGGCTGTCCAGCTGCCACACTTTCACTTCTTCATCAATATTCTAGGTAATTCCATTCCTGATGACGCTTCAGCACACGTGGCAGGGAGGAAATTAAGGCGAAATTTGATCGTATTTCATTTATACAATTATACCACCGAAGAATGGTGTTTACTTTGAACCATTCCTAAATGGTTTTAAAAACAAAACCATTTAGGTAGAAACCATTTAAGTCGAAAAACCATTCCTAAATGGTTTTTCTACTTAAATTTTCTGGGTATGACTATGTATTTCTTGGTATGAGTATTTTTTGCTTCAGATCCCATCTTTGAAGTGAATTAATTGCCGCGTTTCCCTGAATGTAACTTGACGCAACGCAACTTTCGATATTTGAAATGTATTGTTAGCAATCGAAAAAAATCACGTACCTAAAATTCTGTAAACATATTAATGAATAATGTAGTTTTTCGTGAAACGTAATGGTTTGCAAGAATAATATAGAATCTGAATGAGTATTGTCTGTTATGAAATCCACAATTGTTGAACTACATTGCCATTAATCTTCGTCAGAGACCGCTCACTTTGAGATCAACAGAATCACTCCTGTATTCTACAGTGTATACTATGAGTTCTTGTGATTATATATACAATTGTAAGGAAATGTTCACGGGATTTGGTCGGAGTGAACTTATGAACGCGGAAATCCCGTGAATGACATTTCCTAATTTTACATAATTATTGTGAATTTTACAATGGTTGTACAATTGTTATAATTCACCACAATGTAAAATTAAACTTTTAGTTCGAATATTTTAAGCTCTACACTAAGATCTATTTCATTCATTTTGAGGAATTTTTACGAATCTAAAAGCGCAATCAACTATGCGCTCTTTTCTAGGTGGAATCTGCGCATGCCCACCGAACGTCGTCACGCAATAACGCAACATTGGCAGCGGTGTACAACTACTTGAGTGTTCTGCCGCCGAAGTCGGAAGCAGCACTGTCGCTTCTCAACCAGAGCGGCGAGACAGCTCACACCTCCCCGACTTGAATAAGAAGGAATTGAGGACAGAAATGGATGTTCTGTACAGCAACAAGAGTATTGATGAGTAAGTGGATCTCTACCTTCCTTATAACTCATGTTGCATGTTTCTAAAACTTAAAACGTTTGACAGTTTGTCACATTCTTCGCAAATTATCTTTGTCTGTGGGATATTCCAGAGATGGTGAACGCCCAATTTCTCTACTCACGAAGCAGCTACTGATACACGTGATGCATGAACTTTTGGCATGCTTCCCCTTTTCCGATGACACGAGAGTTAAAAGGGTAAGATAGAATACGTTGGAGGGAAAGTATTAGAAAATTAGTGAGACAAAAGAGCAAGTAAGTGAGATGAGATTGGCGAGGGAGAAAGAGAAAAACAGATAGTAAGAGAGCGATATATATATATATATATATATATATATATATATATATATGAACAAGCGAAGTGATTTCTAAGGGACCAAGGGACCAATAATGTAATAATGTAAGCAAGAGCGCCAGGGACAGGAAAGAGGGGGAGAGGTAATGAAAGAGGGAGAGGTGGCGAGAAAGAGGCAGATAAAGATGTGGAAAGAAAAGAGAAAGATGTGGAGAGAGAGAAAGATGTGGAGAGAGAGAAAGATGTGGAGAGAGAAAGATGTGGAGAGAGAAAGATGTGGAGAGAGAAAGATGTGGAGAGAGAGAAAGATGTGGAGAGAGAAAGGTGGGGAGAGACAGAATGGTGGGGGGAGAGAGAAAGGTGGGGAGAGAGAGAATGGTGGGAGAGAGAAAGGTGGAGAGAGAGAGAAAGGTGGGGAGAGAGAGAAAGGTGGGGAGAGAGAGAAAGGTGGGGAGAGAGAGGATGGGAGAAAGAATATGGGAGAAAAATGATGGGAGAGAGAGACGCTGCTACGGACACCAGTCCTACTCACGCACACTGCCTACCGCAGACCTGTCAATTCCACAGTCAACGCAGCCTTTCCTTCCTCTGGGTCATTCCCACACTCAATCCGTCCGCCAATGAAGGAAGGGTGATGCGAATTGCAAGGACAGAGGATGACGACTGCTCCTGTTTGCGTCCGATAAAGCCGATGGAAAATTGGGAAATTAAATATTTATCCAGCCTGTTTACAACCGATCACCGATAATAACAGGAAATTCGAAGCGAATTATGGACCGCTGCCGCTCTGAGCTGTTGCATATCATCCATTACAATGAAAATAGGCCTGGCAGGATTACTGTGGCATTGTGTTACTTCTGCGATCCGCATCGTCACGCACGTCGTACTGTTTGGCATGGAAATTGGTTTGTTTGCAAGCAGTTGTAATACTCACTAGGTTTGTGACTCTCGGCACTCCACCACAGTCAGAACTTTGCTTCTTGCCTTGTGACATACATTAGTGGCCCCATGATTAGAATAGTTTTCATGCACCTCTGAGCAAGAGGAGATTCATGAATAATACAATTCACGAAATAAATTTACTTTCATCGGCCAAAAAACTCCTAGATTTTCCCAAACAATTTCTTGCAATTGGGTCCGTTTAGTAGCATTTTTGCAATTATATCTGTGATTCTGGCTTTTTATTTAAATAATCCTTGGATACGAGTACAATGATTAAGATTTTCATGAATGTTTATCGTATATTAGGAGTAAATATATATTGATTTTTCATTCTTTCATTCATTATTTCTTTCTTTCATTCTTTGTGTGTTTCGTTAAAAATAATAAAAAAACATTCCTTTAGTTTCAGGGTACATTTTTATATATTTAATGGGAGGCATCTGTGAAAATAGAATTCCTGATAGGAATTTTTTTCAAATCTCAAAATTTTACCACATAATGAACAAATTAATGGTAACAATTGTACCAAGTTATTTTGCATTTTATAAAAGTTTTTTTTAATGTTTTTTTTGTTTATCAACTTTTGTTAATAAACGCAAACCGGTTGGTTCAAATATTTGTGGATCACTTTAATATTTTAACCACATAAACTTCAGACCAGTAAGAAGAAAAGTTGCTTGTATTACATAAAATACTTTTACGGTTTTTTATTAAAAAAATGAATTTTTGAAAACCAAATATGCTATTTTTTCCTTATTTTTATGTTTACATGAACACAGAAGTAAAACTAAATCAATCTCAATATTCTAAGAAGCAAATTTTATTCTTTATTAATATACTAAGCTACTGTATTTTATTTATAAAATTTTAACGGTATATTTGAAAAATTGTTATCAAAGGGATGTTTTAAATACTCAAATTTGCCAAAAAAAACTACTTTGTGGAAAAATGAATTTAAAGATATATATTTATATTGTGGTTCTGAATCACCCTAAAAACTACCAGCAGCATAAGTGGGGACTTTTACTATCTTTTGAATTTTTTTTCTAATTTTGGATAATTTAAGTTTTTCCTGCTAAATTTCACAGATGGTTCACTGGCTTCAACAATGCTCATGAGTCTGCATAGGTCATGCTTTGCACTTATTTTCTGTGATCCTTCACCGGATGGACTTCCTATAATTGAATCGAACATTTTGAATAATTTGACATTCCAATTTAAACTCATACGAGTAGATAGCTCGTATTCAATAATTCATTTTTTAAAACAAATATTTCTTTTGGACATATGGACGAAAACACACTGTGGAGTGATTCATTAGCATTTTGGCTCTTCCCCCGAGTGCAGCTTTTTAATATTTCATAAAAATCAATATCTTCTGTACACAGGAATTATTTTTACAACTTCTCAAGAAAGAGCAGTTTTCATGTTATTTTTATGATCGGCTATTTCTTCTCCCATTTATTATATAAAAAAACTGAAACAACTACAACCTAACCTACAACTATTCCACCAAAAATTATTTACACTCATAGCGAAAAGAGTGAATAAATGCTGATGAAAACTCCAAGTAAGTAAAAAATGATAATAAAATATAAATCACAACACGCTAATGAAACTTCTACAAAAATACTAATATTTCGAAACAAAGAAGATTAACATCAGAACAATTTATTCAAGAATGACACTCACTGTAACAATATAATGTTTCCCGCACTAATTGACAGAATTCATAACAAGTTCCTTTAAAAAAACACCGAGAAATTCAAATATCATTCTACTATACTACTATACTACTACTACATATGTTCTTCAAGGACTCTTAGATCAAGTTCCTTTAAAAAAACACCGGGAAATTCAAATATTATTCTACTAATATTCGGAAAATAACACAGTGTGCAGATAGGGGGCGTGGCACACAGCGCGATGGGCATTTAAATCACCATTTCGGGCATTTAAATGCACCTCAGATGAATCTCACTCGGCGACAAGAATCTACAAAGTGCGATCTTATTTACAGCGATGAAAACCCAAAATTGAAGTTTTCGTGAAATTTTATCAAATTTCACAAAGGCCACCCCTTAATGGATTTAACAAAAATAACACCTAAATATATTTAAATACACATGTATGAGTGAAATGAATTGTTAATCAATCTTTGATAAAAATTTGACGAGAAAACGATCGACACTTCAATGACGAACCATCACAGATGTTGGGAAATGTATTACCTATTAATACGTAACACAGATGAACAATAACAGAAAAGAATAATACAAATACCATCCACATAAGTAAGATTATCCATTGTCAAAGGAACCCTGCAGTACAACTGTAGCACAGCACGTGCAGCCTCTTGCACCGATTCGCTACCCCGCAACCTGCACCGTGGCGGGGGCACGGACAGGCGGGGGGGGAGTGAAGGCGGCTTGGAGGAGGCGGGCGGTCCCAGGTCGGCCATTTCCATTATGTTCCCCATCGCGACGACGATTCGCGGCGCGGCTATGCCTCACAGGGGAGCGCCTCCCGCGGCGCCCGTTGCCACAGGTGGCGCCCCACGCGGCGCGCCCCGGCGACAGCGCCCGCCCCCGACGACTCTCGCGCCGCACCCTAATTACCGTCTCCAGCGCGATGCAAAGGAGGCGCACGAAAAGAACACATTATTATCACAAGATTGAGAATTGGTCATTCTTCCCTTACCCACTCTCATCTAATTTTTGAAAAAAATCGACCCTGCCACGTATCCAAAATGCGGAGGAATATTATCAACGACTAACATTCTCTTCGAGTGTTCCAGTCCCCAAAATCTACGAATCTCTCTTGGCATTAAGTATAAAATTTACGAAATGTTGAATTCAATAGAAGGTTTCAAAACAATTTTAAATTATCTTCATTTGGCTGTTTTAGATATGAATAATTGTAAAATTTATTGTACTTCATATTTCAGTTGATCCTTATTACTTCTGTTTACTCTAAATTTAAAAAAAAGTATCTCTAGTGTAAATCAATAGTGGTCGCTAATGATCACAGATGTTTTTAAAGCAACCTTAGATAAATAAAAATAGGAGGCGCAAAAACTGCACGAGATTGTATATGCGCACGTTTTGAAATAATGAAAGTCGACAACGTTTATTGTACCAAGCACATTACAATTGAAGACCTTGGGGCAATAACATGGTAAGCCACATTTCTGATAAAATTGAAATGTTAGTGTATTTAAACGCCCCATAGATATATCTAAATGTTGGGTTTTTATTTTAAAGATTCACTGTAAGATGTCGGTGATATTCGAAAATTAATGTTCCTTATCCCTATGTGTAGAATGTAATGCCTAAACCGTTATTCTCCGTTTTCTCAAAACTTGAGTATTGTGGCATAGCATGTTATTGCCCCGAGGTCTTCAATTCAAGGGCTCCTCACCTTCGATGGTAGGTTAAGCAACCCGATCGGTGTATTCATGAGTTTGCTGCGTGGGGTGAGGTGCCGTTTTGTTCTTTAAATAAAAGAGAATGAGATCTGACGTTGGGGGTAAGTTCTGGAAATATGTAACGTCTATAAATAAATACTATTTGCGGATATATTATTTCAAAAGTTTCATATATAGATACGAAATCTTACAAAAGTTTGATTGTGTACCTCAATCCTTAAGATTCTAAGTTCAGATTCTTTTATTTGTAGTAATCCACGCCAAAATAAGTACTGTGTATCAGGAATAGGGCAACGTGTCGCTACGTCCCAGATCTTACTTCAAAAATAGATTATATGGATGGCAGAGAGATCTGTGCATTTAGGCTTGACAATTTTTCTAGAGAAAGGGTCGGAAAAACGGCGACTCAAGTTTATGTTTCAGGAGTTCTTCCCACCTTTCCTTCTCTCCTAGCTCATTCTCTTCACTTCACCTTGGAGGGTTGTGGTTCAACAATGTACACATGTGTCCAACAATGAACAAACCAACGTACGGAGGAGATTTAATCGTTATTTACTGCACCAAGGCGTTATAAGGGTTCTAATGATCGAGCGGTGTCAGAATGCCCGAAGAACATTTGTCACCTGCGATCATTAAAAGTAGTTAACACCCGTGGTACATATATAATTTCGATTTTTTTACCTAAATTATTGATTCAGAATACCATATTTACTAATTAACTAGATCTTAACTTGACTCGCTTTGCCTTTTTGTATTTCCATCCCAGAATTCCCTTTCGAAATTCCGTCTCACAATTCTCTCCATAAGAATTCACGTAGCTTCATTCATATGTTTTTATATTTCCCTCTTAACCACGATCCTCTCGATCCAGGTCAGTTATGCAGTGTATATAGAACTCCGTATCGAAGGCAATAACAACCAATTACGTATCAGTAAAAAATAAAATTACTTTGTATTCACTGATGAGCCCTACGGATTGGCATACAATGGTTTTCATATGTACACAAATATATATAATATAATTATATTTATTGAACAATAAGCTCATGCGGATATGCTACAATTTGTTAAATTTAGGTACATTTTGGACGGCGCAGGTGTAGTTGGTTTGTAGGGGAGAGGTGGAGGAGAATGTCGTGTGCGTCTACCATCTACAGTAAGCCGCGTTTCTGGGGCGGGCGGCGTCTCCGGCTGTTGGGCCACGAGGCCGTCCCTCGGGGACAGTCCACCCCTCCCGGCGCACGCTCGCAGCAAGGCTCCAGAGGCGGAGTAGGAACAGGGAAAGGGTGGTTGTCACGGTCGATGGGAGGGAATGAAGTTGACACTGCTCTGGATTCAGGACAGAATGTGGGACTGTCCTCATTAAAAGTAAATACAACTTTGGAATCGACGTACGGCGAGGAGCTACAGCCCCACTCAATCACCTTTAGACCAGGAACACATGCTACTAATCCTGGAAGTTGTTAAAACTGACGAACAAATGATCGGGTTTCTATTTTCCTAAAAAAACAAACTAGTGGTGCTAAAACAGAATATACATTCTCCCCCGAATTTTCGTAAAAATTGCGCTAAAAGTACTGAAATTTTCGAAAAATTGTACTTGACATTTTTCAAAATCTATCTTTAAGAAACATATCTCATTAAGGAAAAAATCTCTATCTTCGCAATTGTAGTTGTAGGAAGACGCCCAAAACATTTTAAATTTTTGTAACCTTCGAAAAATAAGAGTATTCAACAAAAATGAGATCTGCACCATTCTATTAAACGTTATTCACACAATAAAACAACAAAATGTAATAAAAACGAAGTCGCCGTCTTTTTGAAAATTTGGAAAATGTCCCAGGGGCTTCATATATTGCAATATCGGTTGCGGCATTAGCCAGACCGATTGGGAAATAGCTATTTTAGAGAGAATTGGGTGAATGGTTTAGCCGCTAGGGTTGTTTATAGACGGACGGACGGACACGGACGGACGGACACGGACGGACGGACACGGACGGACGGACACGGACGGACACGGACGGACGGACGGATGCTAGTTGTGGCAGGGGTAGAGCCACGGAGGGAGTTGCTATTCTGTTAAAATTACTATAAAATCAAAACCGTAATTAATATGCCGATGCAAATAAATTTTTTGCAATTCGTAATAGAATATTTTTAGTTTCCGATAGTTACTGACCTTGATTTTTTGGAACCTTTTCTTCATTATTTAAGTATGTATAGTAAAAGGACGAGGAAAATATTCTGGAGCTCAAGAAAACGTGCACACTTTATATTTCTACCCATAACTCAAATTCAATCTCTACTTTTCGCGAAAACAAATGAAATCGAATTCTTTATTCACTTCATAAGTTGCTAGATGATTCTGCAAATAAAAATAGAGGCATTGAAACAAGTATACATCCCCTAGTGGACTGGAAGACGTGAAAAAGTCATTGGATTCTTGAAGTTTCATTCCTGGATTTTCTTTTCTTCATTAGTTTCTCTTGGGGTAAATGTTTTCCGAGCACGTACTCTGTACAAATCTGCTCCCATCCTTGTTCGCAACGTTATAAAGTTATGAAATCTGGAAAAAACAAAAGGTAATACTTTCAATCCTCTCATATCTTTTGAAATTACTTTTTCTCTTATACTTTCCAGAAACTTACTTTTTACGTAATTTTGATCCGGTGTTAATCAACTATGTGGTGACAATGGAATGTCTCCATTTCTCAAATCACATGAAGTTTTAATTTCTAAAGGCGTAACGTAACCTCCACTCTACTCAGCACACCAAAAGATTCTGAAAGACCGTGACAGGAGACGCGTTTCTCTATTTATTCTATTTCACAGCTATATACTTTTTCTTCAGAAAACGCTACATCCACAGTTTTAATTTGCTCCTTTCAACTATCAAGCTCTTCCCACTCGTCTTTTCTTAAAGTCTCTACAATTTGCCAATTTTCACAATTTTATTATCCTTTAATTTATTCATTTTTGTATACTGATTTGCATTGTTTTGAGAGATACATTCTTGCGTTGTGTTGGATAAGGCTGCTTATGGTACTTTTCTTAAAATATCATCAATGGAAGCCTGTGCTTAATAAATAACCTAAATCACGGATATCTAATAAGTCATGGTTAATTTCATTGCAAATTACTGAAAAACGCTTAAAATTAAATACCTAGAAATTTCTCTTTTTTTAAACTGACAAATCTTAGAATTAAAATTCAGTAAAATTAAAGAGAACGCGATGTATTTATGAATGTTAGTTCATTCAACATTTAGTACCTAATCTCAATTCGAACATTTGACTGACAATGATTTATTATTTCCATCACGTTGGACGTTTGTCACTCAAAATAATTGCAGGTTAATTATGTAATACTTTTAATACATGCAGAAAACACGTTTGCATAATAACATGGTATAAAATCAGCTTAGCAAATACGCTGCGATGGGTAATTTTGTTCATAATGTTGGCACACATAATTACGGATTTTGTGTAATGTAAATGAAATAATATTTAAAGTATTCGTTTTGTTGTTTTTAAAGACAATTTCTCTTTTTTGTCGGTCAGTTAACATTTTACATTACGCCAATAACTTCCCGTGAGTATGGAGTACTGTTTACATTGTATATGTCCGTAAATATGAAACTCCAACTTCTAAAATAATGATGTGAAATATATATATGTATATATATATATATATATATATATATATATATATATATATATAAGGCTGAATCGAAAACAAAATTGAGTTCAATGGCTTAGCTGAAAAAGTTTGTTTTCGATGCAAGAATATCATAGGCACCAATAAAATCGTTTTAAAAATGGGATTCGAGTGCCACAAATCCATAAACACTCCATTTCCTGTCTTTTTTCGGTACCTTTTTGAAAATAATGAATAAATATTTAATGATATTTTACCAACGAATTTTCGCCTGAGGTGGTGCCTACAACAATTTTATGATCATCAAATAATACTTATTTGACTCAAACAGTGTGCCACATTAGTCCGAATATGGACAATTGTATGTTAAAATCATAGAAGTAGACACTTTTCAAATGAAAATAGATACGTCAATTTTTATTGAAAATACTTTAAATTTAGCTAAGATTCAAACTTGAAGTATCTATTTTAACTACCTTGATTCGAACAATTTAAGTATATCACAGCAATCGGGTAAAATTATACCGCGCGTCATCATTGTTAACGACCTACATTTGAGTCGCACTGCTGTGTCTGATTTCTTTCTTCACTTTTAGGCTGCATTGAATTTATTTGTTAAGACATCAAACGGGTTTGGAAGTTACTAGACTTTAAATAACACTATATGCGATTTGTAAACCCATTAGCTATTTTTTTCCTGTGGGTTTCGGTGCATGCAGCAGTGTCCATGTCATCGCGTCCACCGGACTGGCACGCGCGCCGCCTTGTCCGCTCGTTAATAGTGTTATTTCAGAGTTTGGACACAGAGCTTATTCTAACATTGTACTGAAATATTAAGTTTTTCCGCATCTCTTGTATCATTTGCATTGTATTTTTTCACTGTCCTTTTTTCACGTTAACAGTGTTACATGGTTGAACCATCATCTACCAACTACTTCCTATTATCGCTTGCTTTACCTTCAGAACGTCATCATACTTTGCCACTTGATGAAAGTATCTTCATCTCCTTTTCACTTCATTTCCAAACTTGTCCGTTTTTGTTTATTCCTGTTTCTACAACTCCTCGAATCTCTGAACCCCTAGAAACCATCCCCGGTCCTCCCCATCCTTCCAGCCCTTTCATTTCCCATCTTCCCTGACCACCTCCACTCCTCCATACACTTTTATGTCTACTCCCTATTATTCCGTAATACATGATCTTCACTACAACCTTGGCCCTTTGCCATCGCTTCATGCCTTATCACTGTTTTTAGACTTTTCTTGCTCTTTCCTGACCGTTACCGTTCTTTCCAGACCGTTACCTTTACCGTTTTCCAGTTCTTTACCTTCTTTCAGACATTTACCGTTCTCTGTAGACATTTACTTTCCTCTCCAGACCTTTACCGTCCTTTTCAGAACTTTACCGTTCTTTCCAGACATTTCTTTTTCTTTCCAGACCTTCACCGTTCTTTCCAGACCTTCACCGTTCTTTCCAGACCTTCACCGTTCTTCCAGACCTTCACCGTTCTTTCCAGACCTTCACCGTTCTTTCCAGACCGTCACCGTTCTTTCCAGACCTTCACCGTTCTTTCCAGACCTTCACCGTTCTTTCCAGATCTTCACCGTTCTTTCCGGACCTTTACCGTTATTTCCAAGCTTCTTCACACCCTCTCTTTTTCCATCACACTCCCTATCCGCGCCCTTCCTCTTCTCACCCACCAGTCCCCTTCCCACTCAGCCCTGTCCCTCCAGCCCTGCGGCCGCGACCAAACAAACGACCCGAGTGCACCCGCGCCCGACAAATGGATTACCTCAGGAGGGAAAAAACTGCCGGGGTCGTATCAGTTACAGGGTTAATGCAAGAGCTCTGGGATTCCCCTGCAACGCACGCCGCCTTTTTTGCGGGGCCTCCCCGAGTGCCGGCGGCGCGGCGCGGCGGGCGCTGCTCGAAGCTGATTCATGTGGCTCCTCCGTCGTCTTGTAGCGTCCGGAAATTAATATCAATTAAATTCAATGAGGTGGCATCTTTTTTTGCCTCCCGGGGCAGTTGGGCATGTGTGGAAAGATCGGAAAGTGAGACGGTACTGGAGCTGATACGATCCAGCTTCTTCTAGTCAGATAGATGGTGCACGTTTGGTAGAGGTCGAAATAATGCGAATGACTGAATGAACAATGAGAAATTTACAGACGGATTTTATTAACAAGAGTATATCTCATTATGATTATTAAGCACCACTGTACGTTACAGTGATTTTTAAAGTTAAGTTCTCATACTTACGTCATTTTACAGTAAATAATTGTTTAGCTTCAGGTTTGAATTATACAAAAATTTGAAAAAAAATCAATAGGATCAGTAATAATGTAAAGATGAATAAATCTAAGACGTTGCACTATAACTGAAACATATCAAAAACTTGTTTGGTCGCGGAAATTTTTTTATTCCATCGAAATCTATTAAATATGATTATAAAATAAACAGGTAATATTTTTCCTCTGTAGTTTCTCATTAACCAATCTTTATAATACCACACATATACGTGATAAAAAGCTAAGCACGTTATCTAATTTAATTCATATTTTTTGTCAACACCTATTGGGAAGTGAGTATACCAATTCACAATGTTTCACCAGTGGTCCCGGAAGTTCTCACCATAAAAATCTTTTCTACAATTGTTTCAGGATTTTCTAGAGGGAACTGGCTAAGAATTCTTTCACTACATTTATCACGTTGAGAGAAATCGAATTCGGTATAATCACTGTAGATACCATAAATTTGACAAAACGCGTTTTAGGAGCTAAAAAACCATAATTATATATTTACATAATGTAACGTTTTTCGATTTTAACATTAATATTTTATTTTTAATCTTTTCAAATCTTATGATATTAACAAATTCAGTCGTGGATTCTGACATACAACATTAATCGTTTTATCTGTTGCAAGCGTACGAGTAATTCTATAGAGAATCACGATGACTGGAAGTTCTCAGAAAGAAAAGCTTACTATTGAACTGATGGCAACTACAATGAATTACCAGCCTTTTATCTTTAAAAAACAATCAAATTTAACATTTATTACTATTATTTTACACAGTGTTTCAGATATCTTGAAATAAATTAATGAAATTTTCTCTGAATAACTGAATGTATCGCACGGTCTTTTTCAAATAATCTTCATAAGCTTACGATTACATCTCGGACCACTTTCTTCTGAAATAGTTCCCACGTCCGGTGCTGTCCAGTTGATGTCTTCTGTAACTATTTTTGACTTATTTTCCGAATAAATTCCGAATACTCCCCGTAATAACTTTGAATGTTTGATCTTTTAAGTACTAATTTAATACATTACCGCGATGCAACTGGTCCTTGGTAGGTTGCGAATGAAACTCTCCTCGCGAGTATCTCAATCAACTGATTAATATTTTTCTACCTAGCTACGGACCTATACTAACCCTTCGGAAAATACGACATCTTTTTAAATTAAATGAACTAAATTTACTGTAAAATGCGAAACACCGAAATAACAATTGTAATTTACGATTGATAACGCTTCTGATCTTTCATTCTACACTATGTCGATCAATAAGAATTAACTATCAACTATTCGCCTTATTATCTTTTACGAAATAACCCAGATTGTAATGAAAACTAACATTGACACATACCGCATATCATTGGATATTCACAGTTCCACTACTTTTATGAGACTGTGGATATTTCAATTTTTCTATAACCAAGACTCCCAAAGCCTACTTCACATTTATAGCATCTCATGACCACCGGTCGTAACGTAACGTCATATTATCACGCATTGACATGGAACATAGAATCTCTATATTTTTTGACATGTTGCCTTAACGTCTATTTTTGGTCTCCGGAACATCCCGAATACGTATGATCTCCTCGTAATGGCAGGCTTGATACAATTATTTTCATTCCAAATACCGTGGGGGTCTTTTGGTATATCACAATAAATTTCTAAGAATCTAAATTCCGTAGTGGCAGTGGTGATAGTGTGGTCATCCGTAATGATTAATAAGGATCCAAACAATATCGAAAACAAACCTTTTTAATAATACAGTTAATATTGTAAATAATAGTGATGTACATAAAGAACGCCCATAATGTAAATATTAACGACGTGAAGATTGTGCCAAAAAATCATCATTAGTGTAATTTTTGAAAAATAAAAAAATCATCAAAATGACTTGCGTCACATATAATTCAATGCATTTGGCACTGCACGCTTACAGGCTTTAAAGAAAAAGTTCCAGCTGTTTTGAGAAAATCTGGCTTTTAAGATTTTTTCATACTGCCTCTATTTCACTCAAAATTGAGCTAAAATCACTAAAATTTAAAAGAAAAACTGACATTAATTAAAGAACTAAATGTGGAGAACAAATTTTATTTAAAGAAAACATTTCTGTCTTCAATATTATAGTTGACGGAGGAAAAATATCAAACAATTCAATTTTTAAAAAATCAGTTATAACCGTAAAATAGGACGTATCCCTACTTTCTAAGTACATTTAATTATTATTTCATTATTAATTAAGGAAAGAGTTTGGAGCAATTTTTGAGAAAATATTGGGACCATTCTTGTAAAATACCCCCAAAACTCAAAGTATATTTTTCAAAATTGTAGGGCTTTGAGTCAGTGAAGATTGACCGCGCATAATAGATTTTGGCAAAAATCTAACGAATACGTTAAGCGCTAACATTGGTCCCAAATGGACGGTACAATGGACTTTGAAAAAAACATCTTTTCGCGTCATGGGATCCCAAAATGTGTATTTCCGTAGAAATCTCGAAAACAATTTTCTGCAACATTACAGAATGTTCTCTCTATTACATATATTACTTCGTAGGTATGCATAAGAGAAAGTAAAACACCCAATACAAAATACTTCGATAAAAAATATAGAATGAGAAATCAAAAACAATATTTTTAAAAATCAGGAATGTGGAAAAGACCCAATTGCAAAAGTGGTGATTTTAGCGTAATTTTACGAAAACTAACTCTAGGAATTTTTGTAATTGTTATTGTCATTGCCTGGACACTAACTTATGCTTTAGCTATTTGATGTGATAATACTTAATCATAAGAGAAGAAATCTCTTTAAAAAATTATATATCTTTAGAGACAAAATGAGCATTAATCACACAGCTTGTCAACACATTAATAAGAAATCGCTGAAGCAATTGCTGACGTGTAAAAAGAGAAATAACTAATTTAATTTTCAGTCATGCAGGTGCTTCCTCCAAAAGCAGCCGCTCGAATTTTTAAATGCCTGGAAGGCGCCGCCTTGAATTTATTATAATCTGGAATAATGAACTGCGGTTTATGCCGCGCAGACTAAATTTTGCATACGGCGCAATTATCACTATCGCTATCCTACACGCACTCGGCGATTACTTATTTAATATTTACCATTATCATAAAACTGTTGGCTGTGCGACCAGTGCCATTAGGATGATACGCAATCGCTATTACCCCTCGTATTTCCATTTCGTCAGGGAGGATATAAAGCGGCGAAAGAGATAAACGGCGCGCCGGCGGGGCGTTATCGCTTGACAGCGGTGTAATTAACAAGTTGCGCATCGCATGTTCCGCGGACGCTCTCTCGCGAGCCTGCCGCCTCCGCCACCGCCTCCACCACCACCTCCCGTTTCTCCTCCCCCCCTTCCTCCTCGCGTGGCGCCACGGCGCGCTGCCCGTTTGTCTCGACCCGCCATCGACGCGGCGTCGCCTTCCCTGTCAGCGACGCTGTCAAACTCCGGTCCCGCTTGCGTCAACCTATTCACGCTGCGTCCTCCTCGCTGCTCTCCGTCCTTGCATACTCGACGTGTCTAAGCAGGTTCCCATTCGCGGGTGCCAAATCGTCCTTTAACACTTGTCCATCGTTTGTTATTTCCGCTCGCTCATCCGCTTTCGCCCTTCTTCCACCACTCTCCGCTCTCCCTTTCCCCTATCTGCTCCTCTTTTGCTCTCACTTCACTCCTCCGCTCCGCTCTCACTATCTCTCATCCGCTCCGCTCTTGCTTTCCCATTACTCTCCCGCCTCTCTCTCCCTCTTCTGCTCCCGCGCTCGTTCTTCCTCTCCCTCTCCGCTGTGGCTATCCCTCTCCCGCCACTGCGTCGTTTATCTCTCCCTCTCCTGCTCGCTCTCGTGCCCCCTCTTCTTCTACGCTCTTGATTTCCTTCTCCTGCCCCACTCTCGCTCGCACTCTTCTGCTCTCGCTCCCCACTCCCGTTCCACTCTCTCTCGCCCTCTCCCGCTCCGCTCTCGCTCGCCCTCTCCCGTTCCACTCTCGCTCGCTCTCTCCCGTTCCACTCTCGCTCACCCTCTCCCGCTGTGCTCTCGCTCACCCTCCCCCGCTCTCACTATCCCTCTCCCAGTCCGCTCTGACTTTCCCTCTCACTATCCCTCTTCCCCTCTACTCTCGCTTTCCTTTTCTCGCTCCCCTCTCGCTCTTCCATTCCGCTCTTGCTCCCCCGTTCCTCTTCGCTCTCGCTCTTCTACTCTCGTTCTCGCGCTTCACTCTCGCTTCCTTCACCAGTTTAGTTTGCTTAGTCACGTTCACCCGACGTAACACTCCTGCCAGTCAGCTGTCGACAGTCATCACAAATTCTTTGGCTTAACAATCCCCCTACTCTTTTGCTCCCTATTAGCTCGCACAACACCCCCCTCTCTCTCCAGCTCATACAATACTACCCGTTCATTTGCGTTTGTCCAACATCGTGTGGCGTCAACCATCCCTTTACCATTTCTTGATTGTCACCGCTTACTTGTTGCTCGGTATGTATATCCCGTCTTCTAATTTGCCTATGCTAACGTCTAGATTTATTGTTCTCAGCCAGCAACCACATTGTCTTGTCATACACCATCGCATATCAGACAGTACAAAAACCGTCTCAGTTTCTTTACACCGTTGTCTTTCTTTCATATCTCTTGCAAGCGGGTTTCAGTCGATTCGATTACAAACATACAGGCATACAAAAAGTTGTGAAAAAAAAGTTGTCAGACCCAAAGACTTGACACATGTTCTCTACCTATGTCAACGCGCTGAATCCGAATCCGAGGCCAGAATTGCGCAACTACCCTCCATTTTTTTAGTTGCGAAAAACACCATGAAACTTACAATTCACGATTTCATGGTGTTTTTCCTCAAAAAAACCTGGAGAGTAGTGGCGCAATTCTGGCCTCGGATTCGGATTCAGCGCGTTGATATCTCAAGTGTCAGCTGCTACGGTTATTAGTAACGTAAGTGTAAGCATCGTGGGAAGTGCTGGTGTTATTTCCTAGATGGATAGGAGATCCGTCTACCGCCGACCTACACATCGCCAGCGAGGTTTTCTCCATCAAATTTCTCCCACCAGCGGAGCAGGACCTCAGCCAGAACAAGCTCTAAGTCGAACTCGCCTAGCGACATGTGTGATAGTGTAGTGCATGTAAGTGTAAATGTGTGAAAGGGAAGGAAAGAACGCGCGCGGTCCTTGGGCCGTATGTTAGCGTAGCTCCGGCATACGCCTGGTGCTGACAGAAAATAACCGCAGAAAACAAATTATCAGATCAGCTACCCGCTAGAATTTTCCTTCAGAGAGCAGATGAATTCGACTTGGTTATCCAGCTAGTGTCTACCACCGTCGGGACGTGAACACTGTGATCTCCCGGTTGTGGGCACGGTAGCGGCATCAGTTAATGCTCTAAACCACCTAAGCCTGTGATACCTTTCAACTAACGACGTAATTTATATTTAGAATTACGTTTGGTTTATCCGACACTCGCAATCATGGGTCTACGAAGCTAGTAAGAACTAGTGGTGATACAACAGCATATACTTTCTCGCGATATTGTTGATGGCTATGTAATATTATAACATGATAATTTGTCTTACCCTTCAGCTACCATTTGAAAAATTCAAGTGAGCGTTGATCTGAAGATTGCTGTATAGGGAACGGTTCTGGCATTTCGAAGAAACGTTTGCGCTCTACCACGCTATTCATCTTATACTCCAGAGTCGACTACTTCAGCTGTCAAGTTGTGGATTTACTCATGTGAAAAAATAAAATATCTCACGAGTAATACATGAGCGGTCACAGATTATCGTTAACTTCAGTTGTTCAATTTGGCTGAGTGCAATATCATAATTTGTGTCTGCAGTGCTTATTTTTGTACACGTTTGCAGTTATTCTTCATTAGTGTAAGTGCCTCTCAAATAAAAATGTTAATAATTGAAATCAAGTTCTCATAATTTCCGAGGATATTTTTCTCATTAAAAGAGAAAATAATTTTCCCCGTCGTTTTACTTTTACGCCTGACCCTAAAAGTCTAGATTTCCATTGTAGATTTGTGGGAAGCAAGAAGTGTCATCATTGACTAGGGATTACCATACGAGTATATTCGCCATACGAGTATATTCGACATTTATCATGATAAAACAATATTATTATCTCCATACCAATTTAAAAGCGTTAAGACATTGGGACACATTGCATTACACTCCCTTATAACGTATCTTCTTAGCTTAAATGATTTTCACAAATACAGCATTTTGTGTTCATAATATGCCACATTAATTTATAAATATATCATTACTGGGTCAAGAGTCATTAAATGTTATTCATTGAGACTGGAAGATGCAAAACTCTTTTGTTTAACACTGGTGAGTAGCGGAAATCAGCCATCATTTAGGGACGATTTACGCCTCACCGCAAACGTACGACAGACAGGTTGAGATTCCCGTTTAGCGCGACATAAAACGCTATATGCGCATTGCTTCGAATTACCTTTCACTGCTTTTACAGATCTCGAAAAACTGAGAATACTTATCCCTTAATAGATATTACAATAATTCGATTTGGGACTTGAGACATTTACAAAATACGAGCATTCGTTTACCTACAATAACTGTTTGCAGGTCCTGGGAACGTGCATAAATTCACCGTCTGATGCAACTTTTACAACCCTGTTCACTGAAATACATGCAGCACTCCATTAATATTTTAATGAAAGTCATAAAACATTACATGCACAATGCAAGAGGGGTTTTTGAACATAAATTCCATTTCGGAGAGTAGGAATATTAATTAGAGTATCCATGATTTATCTGATTTTAACGCTCCAGCCGTCCACTTTGGCTTCACAAGGGGAGACCGTCCAATTAGTTTGCATAATGCAGGTTTGCACAAATTGGGGACGTACACGTTGGAGGCAGAATTTTCCATGACACAGCTGTTATCTCACCTGGTGTTTCAAATTACAAACCAGTTGACAGTGACTATAATTGTCAAGAGATCAAGTGGTTGAAATATTTGCAGATCGTACCAGCCAATTTACACTGACAACGCAATTGATCAGGTTATAAGGTGTTTGAATTAAAAACTATGTGTACTACGTTTAGGAATCAAGATATGTAATGCCATTGATTGTTCGTGCTTGCATGTTGATAAACTTCTTTTACAAATATGAGAATGAATTTGAGAAATGATGCTGCGCACTCATTAAATGAATTAATGGAGTTAGGAGGAAACATATTTTTCCAAATGTTTGTATTAATTTTTTTCAGATAGAGAAGACGCTTATAAAAACTTCGCGAAATCAATTTTTATTGAATTGTCTGACTTTTCAAAACTGCAAATGTCTAATTTTTTCGGGGCTTCCTACAACTATAATATTGAAGAGACTGTGATATACCAAAATATTATATATTTTGTCAATAACATTTGCTGTAAATGGGTTGGGTAAAAGGGTCTGCAAATGGCAAAATACAGCCTTAGCAACGCCGGCGTAGTGGTTGGCAAGGTCAATGGGCAGAAGTAAATTCGATTAGGACTTTGAAAGTTTTTTTATTTTGCGGTTTGGACTTTAATGTTTTAACTCGTAGTTGGGGAGAACTGTAAACTGTAAATATCACGTAAGAACCAGTATATATTCTAGGCAGTGAGGGCTGGATTCGTCGGCAGTGTCGCAAGATCAGAAGAAAGAAGCTGGACTTGGGATTATCTGCATTCAAGTGGGAAGATACTGAGGGGCGTCGTCGATCAAGACAACGTTAGATAAGTACTGCAGTACAAAGGTTTTACTTTAAAAGGTCATGACCTAAAGGCAGAACAATTGTCAAATTGTTAAATAAATTGTTAAATTTTTCTTTTGGAAATGAAAAGATTTTCATTTGGTCAATCACAATTGTTAAGTAGTTAGAGATATATAATTATTTCCTTTCAGATTCCTCGCCATACTGTATAGTTGGCAGATCAAGTAATAGGCTATCTAGACGATAGCGATTTTCTATTACGGGACCCATTGACCCAGCTAGCCGGACATTTATCCATTCGTTAAAATTAGCCGTGGAAGCATTGGTTTTAATTATCAATTATCGTAACCTGTTCCTGGCGCCCAAACTTTTTCTATAAATTTGGAACGGGTTACGAATGTAACAGTCTTAAGGTAAATGATGTCAGTTAAAACTGCACGATCTCGTAATAGTTTATGACGAGACATTGTTGGTAACATTTCAATACAAATTTTTCTTCTGAATGAAATCTGTTCTTCAGAAGTAATCTCTAAATGATAGCATGATAATTTTTTTTCAGAATATGAGTATTTTTTAAGTAACTTTGCTTAAAATAAAGGCAATTTAAAAAACAAGATTTTCTCAGAAATGACTGTTTTTTGTATTTTCTTTCGAATATTGCAAGATATGCTCAAAACATGGAATAACTCTTACTTTGAACTGTGAATTTTCGGACATTGCCAAGTTTCAATGAATATGAGAAAGATAGTGTTATAGTACCAATAGTATTTTGTATATCAACATGTATTTGACGCCTTAAAACTGTTTAATTCAGATCTGGAAGGCAATTCCATATCTAGTAGTAACATATTAATTGATCTAGTAGTAACATATTTTTCATGCTGGTGATGTCTTCACCATTAATAGAACAAAGTCTTAAATATTTTTTTAGTGAAGAGGGGATGCTGTGAAGTTCTTAGGTAAAGTGTTCAGTGTTTTAGAAACTATAAGTGATGTAACCTATAACAAACATTCTCTTAATACCTACACAACAGTATAATTATGTAGTCGTCCCGAGTAGTCGAAAGCTCTAAAACGGAAAAGCACTAGCTTCTACGCGAAGAGGTCGCTGGTCTAGACCCATCTCGAAAATACATGTTTGTATGTTTGTGCGTGCATACATGTAACTAGAACTAACAAAGCTAGCTGGAAATGTCAACTCTTGCATAAAGCCGTTCTCCCCCTATAAATAATTCCAACCATGTACTGAAAAACTGACGCTGGAACTTGTATTATCTTGGTGGTCCAACAGCTATAGATGGTCAGAGCATGTATCAACCTACCGGCTTGGAGATTATCTTCGATTCATATCCCCATTATAGAAACTGAGATGTTGTAGAGTTTTGAATTCTGATTGTGGCTAATTCTCGATACGACATACCGGGTTTGGACGACGTCACTATGTAAATGAGTCAATTGCTCTAATCCAGCGTTTGCCAAACTTATGAAGCTTCTGAGAAAACGTACAATCTTTATATCTTGATGTGTTCTATACCAAAAGAAACGAGAATAGAAAAGAGAATTTTCGTCAATCTATTCGCATAATCAATTGCCTGATGTACACACCCAAAATTTAATAGTAATAGTCTAAAGCTCACACAAACAACTACGTAACTCACAGTGTCAAAAGAGGGGTATGTCAACAAGTTTCGTTAGTCATGTTTTTGAGCTCAGTGAAGTAATTCCAGGTTAGCCAAACTGAACGTGGTACTGCGATATACTGAAAATTTCCCCGCGTGGTACTAGCAGCTCGCGATCGACAATTTGGCGATCTCTGCTTTAATCTTTTTTTTTGTGATTTTCTTCCGTGAATTTCAAGCAAATGCTAGAGCAGTATCTCAAGCAACGGACTGCGTGTATTCTAAGCCCTCTCTGAGCAAAATCCTGTTCCCTCTCTATAGGGAAAGCGCCAAGAGATGGATTCGGAAGTAAAGCAATAAGAGACAGAGAGGGAGCGGAGAGAGAGAGATAGAGATTGCAATGATATGCGTTTCATTATCCTTTGTCTGAACAGTGAACAAATAAGCAAAACAACGTAAGAACGCTGCAACATAACAAAAATGCAACGGGAAAGAGAATAAAATAAATAAGATAGTTTTAAGTTACTAAATATTAAACAGTGGACAGTGCAATAATTAAATTAGTTGCATTATTTTCACGGAATTAAAAGCTCATTGCGAACGTAATTCTAAGGGCGACAATGTATTCGAAAAGTCGACATAGAGTATTACAAACATATATGTTCGTATAGAAGTATGCTGTATTTAATGCAACCTATTCAGGCAGTCGCATCATCAGGGGGGACGTTTGGACCATCTGATGAGACAGGGATACATAAAAGTTTGTGTGAAAGCCTAATAGTAATTCTAAAACACTATTTCCTTACATGAAATTGTGAACATATTCTTTACCGAGCACTGCACCGTACTCGTGACAGCTACGAACTATTATATTCTGCGTGATTTACCAAACTTTCTGCTACTTCGAGTCAGTGCGAGGCCTCTGGGCTTCCCATTTTCTAGGATAGGATGCCCCTGACCAGGCTCCGTTTCTGCGTCCTTGCAGAAAGCAGAGGGTTATCGCAGTAGCGACGACAGCCAAGACTCGTAACCGGTGGTACAGACAGTAACAAAAGAAAAGACAAACATTGCCTCGCCGAGAAGTTGGAGGCAAAAAAGCTTTCCGAACGCTTTAAAGCAGTGGTGTCAAGGTCTTCTACAGATGGCAGTGGCGCGCTTCGTGGCAACGCTGCATGCCAGGAGATCCTCTGCGCAACTAGCGTCGGGAAAGGGAACTATTACGAGTAGTAGTAACCCCACCGTTTTACAATAGAGATGGCGTTCTCTGGTGGCGGGGGTGATGAACGGCGTGGAGGGGCGATTTCGTCGTGGCGCTGGTGCCACGGACTCCCGCTCATGGCATCGACCTTGACAACATTGCTTTAAAGTTTTTAAGTCCAGTATGGCCCAATGATACTGAGCAAAGTGGCTCAGGGCGTAGTGTGGTAATTTCGTATTCGGGAGGCCCGGGTTCACGCCTGAGCCAGCCAACCTTACAGGAGTTTTCGTGGTTTCCCTCGGACGTCCAGGTGAATGGTAGGATGGTTCTACTGAAAGGCCACGGCCGCAAAACTCGCATCGCTTACCGAATTCGTTAACTATGTGAAGTCACGAAGGTTAAGCAACTTGGAGACATCGCTAGTTCCTGGTTGTGTGACCGAGATGGAACCACGGAATCTAACGGCGCTGAGGCCCATTGACCTTTACGGGACATATAATGGCTAAATACGAATGCTATATACAAAACAATGGCCCAGTGGCGGGCGGATTTCTGCATCATAAATAATATATTTTACATGAGTTTGCGTGTGCTTCTTATAAATGAGCAATTGTAAAAATATTGCAACTCCTATTCATGCGTGTGGATTTTCAAAATGTTTGGTGAGCCGTTGTTTGTAATCACAACTCGTGGTTTTAATTTGCTGTAGGGAAAGTCTGGACAACATGTGTTAGGTTTAGAGGTGCGAAAATATTTTATCAGTGCTAGGCTACAACTGCGATATCGGCTTTTCCTGGAAAAACGATTACGTGACTCGAAGCTGAATTAGACTTCCATTAAATGTAAATTGCTTCTCGTTCTCTGAAACAACTACGAAAATGGAGCTTTCACCAAATTTGAAATATGTTTAACTACTTAGGTTTGTTTGGAATAAATTACAGCATTATCGTTCGTATTTAACATTCTCCCTGGAAAACAAAATAAAAATCTACAGAATGTTCCTGCGTTGCAACAAAACTATGGAAAGATTAAGAAAATAAAGAACATATGTAACTCCTGAGTATTTTCCTGTTGTATGCTTATTTATGGACATTACTGATGAGAGTAATTCACATTTAGAAGAACTTGCTTCTGGGAATCCCTTAAAACCAAAGTATTAAAAATGTAAAGAAAATACATGGTGAAATGCCATTTTTCATTTTATCACATTTAGTCATTTTAAAATAAAAGTAAATTCTTGCACAAGATAATCAGTTTAGTTAAAGTATCGGGAAAATGATTTTTATTTATTTATTTCAGAGTTTTACATTGTTATAGAAAACAACTTTCTGATACCCACACTTCTAATAAATTACATAATTTTAATTTTATTTCTCCATTTGTCCGATCTTCATAATCCTTGTCTGTTAAGTTCTTGTCCTTTAAAATTCCCTTAATTTCTCTCAACCAGCTGTGTTTAGGTCTTCCTCTTTTCTTCCTACACACCGAAAACCACTCTAAAATTATTTTTGGAATTCTATTATCTTTCATACTTTTCACATGACCAAACCATTGTAATTGCTTGTATTGAATCGTTTTCTAAAATTGTATGTTCTTTATTCATTTTTCGCTCTTATTTTTAAATTTCTTATTTTTTCTAATTTTGATATCCTGGATGATCTTAAAAAGTCCATTTCTGTTGCCAGTAATTTAGTTCTAAATTTTTCTTTAATTTCCAAATTTCCGATGCAGTATAAAACCGTACTTTCTGTAATAGATTTATATATCCTTAATTTAGTTTCTATTGCACATGTTTTTCCATAATATTTTACTTAGCATTGATGTTGCTGATCTTCTCCTTGTTTATTCTTTGTCTTATGTCATCTTCTTGATTTCCATCCTTATTTATTTCTACTCCCAAATATTTAAATCCCGAACAATATTTAATTTTTTCTTTTCCAAACTGTAAAATTAAATATCTATTATTTACTCCACATCCCTTATAAAATGTCTTTTCCATATTAATTTTTAGCCCCATTTTTGATATTTTTCTAATAACTTTCTAAACATATATACCACATCTTCAGTATCCTGTGCAATATTACTTGTTCATCTGCAAATAATAAAGTGTATAAACTTTTATTTCCTATAGGAACACTCATTCCTTCAAGTTTCTTTTTCCATGTTCTAGCGATTTGTGTAAGTATATTTTAAATAGAGTTGGAGACCCTTGCACGCAGACCAGCTGCACCCTAGACGCAGACCTTTGGTAATGAAAATTGATTCTGAGGATTTTTGCATATTTGGACTTGTGAAATAGCACCATCATATAACTTTTTTTATTGCCATCAAAATGTTTTCATTAATGCTCATTTCTTTCAATATTTCCCACAATTTTTGTAATGGAATACTATCATTTGCCTTTTCTAAATCTACAAATATAAAATGGATTTGTTGATCCACTTCATTAATTTTCTCTATTCGTTATTTTATTACAAATATACGATCAATAGTCGATTTTCCCACTCTAAAACCTGCTTGAAATTCATTCTTCTCTACTTTTCCCTTTCTATTATTTGTTCCTTCATATTCATACACAAGTTTTCTCTAATGTTCAAAATGAAAAAATCCATGGAGAATGTTAACGACCATAAATATTAATTTGGGGTCAGGTTAACAGGGCTTTGGATCAGTTGTGCAGAATTAATTTACACCATCGTCGTTTGCCAACGTTTCGGAAAGTATATTTCCGTCATCAGGGCTATATACAACCGAGAAAGAAGACAATATTACATTAAACTACCAAAACAAATCAATTAATACACCTCATCCGGTTACAGTGAAATTACATTTAAATTTACATATATACAAGTTACTTAACTTACAACTTCCCATTGATTATGTGTCCAATTACTTTGTGTTCAGTCGATTGGAAACTGGATAATATGTAACTTGTATAGATATAAATTTATCCCTGTATCCGGATAGGGCATCTTACCTCTGTATTCCGGAATAGTGTATATTAATTCTTTTTGGTAGTTTAATGTATATTGTCTTATCTCTCAGGCTCTATATAGCCCTGATGAATGGAAATATATTTTCCGAAACGTTGGCAAACAACGATGGTGTAAATTAATTTTGCTCCACTGACCAAACCCCGTTAACCTGACTCAAAAAATAGTGTGTTTCGACTTACATCACTTCCAAAGACATCCAGCAAAACTACTAATCACAGAGGGTCCACCATGTTCCACTTTGACTTAAGACCCCCTTAATAAATCTTTCAGAACATAAACGCCAAAAGTCGCGAAGAATTCAAATTGGCCTCATGAAAAGTTGCGTTGCGCTTTTCAGACAGACGCCGACCATGGACGGGAGTCGGTGTGATACGAGGCGACGGGGAAGGGACTGCAGCGAATTTAATCTGGCGCCATCTCACGAAGTACACGTCGAGGCCTTCCCTTTCATGGCGTAATAAAATATTCAAGAAACATTTTTCTTTCACAGGATTGAGTCCGTAAAATACGTCTCTCTTTTTATTTTAAGATTCAGCGAGCGGAATGTGGAATGAAGGAGACAGTCCCTTTTTTCTTTCGGGAGGATTTATGCCATGTTGCCTCACCCTCCCAGGTGAAGAGGCAGGGTTGGTGGAATGGAAGGGAGGAGATGGCTGGAGGGGAGGAGGGAGGGAAGGAGTGCAGAGAAACGTGTACTGTGCGTCGCCTCCGTTCTGAGTTATGTGTTGGATTCCCAGACCTCCTTCTTTGTGCGTCTTAGCGAGGGACTGCAATCTCGACATGACCCGCCAGAAAACTGCCTACTGCTACGCCTTGGAGCGAAGTAATTTTGGACGGATTGTTGCAGTACATGGCAGTGTAAACATATCTGTGAAAATAAAATAAAGATACAACAATTGATAGATTGAAACAATGCTTAAAGGATCTCAGGAATTAATGAATGAGAAATGAATAAAGACTCAAACGACTAAAAGATAAATAACAGATTTGAATACAGAAATAAATGGATTAAAAATGGATAGATGCAGGGCTTGGTTTCTGGAGGAACGCGACGGAAAGGCGTTCCGGTACCTCGGGAATATATTATTAAATCAAATTATAAACACTTAACGTTTAACTTGTTTTAAATTAATAATTAATTTGGAGTGCGTTAAGGTACCTGAAAATTTTATAAATTAAGTACTGGATAGATGGATTGGTGAATGAACGAATAAATTGATGAATGAGTAGAGAAATAATTAAACGACTGGACAGTTGCTAGTTGATTGGAGAAATGGATGAAAGAACGAATAAATAAACAGTACTTCCTTGCACATCCTCGCAAACAAGGAATATTTCCCCCCTAAAATTGTTTAGGAAATATAGCTGCTGTATCCCTCACTTATTTGACTATTACATATTTTGTTTATGTCTGTTGCCATCCTTATAGTAACTCTGGATATTGCTGATACAGAAAATTTATAGAGAGTGGGGATGACCGTCATAACGCATGCTACACAGAGTATGCGTTTGAGGGGAAATGACAATCAAATTCTCATTATGTTAGCATCATTCATCCAATGTAAATTATTATTTAATAATTAATAACTTTTTACATGTTTTTCGCGAAATAATATCGTTTTACCCAAGAAATTGGATTTACAATTGCCTTTCATAACCTACCTTTCTAATGAGAAAACACACAGAACCAAATAAACTATCATTGAAGTCTGCATCACATTCATCTACAAAAATTACCACGCTCTGAAATACGTATTCAACTTTTAAATAATTATCCACGTCTTGATTTCATAACTTATTGTAGTTAAAAAGTTTTTTCACTTGACATATTTATCTTACTTCGACCATATTTCTTCAGGAATATCCAGGGATAAATTTCGGATTATATCAGTTGCTATGTTTAAAACACTTTTATTTCCCAAATTTAATTAATCCTTTTCATGTTCTTAACCAACATTTCTACTCTAAAACCTAATCTGACAACGCCTCTAATCTTATTCAATTTTTACCTACGCAAGTGTTACATTTGTACAAGTTACAACTACATTTTTTATTCTTTGTCTAGCTTTCTGTCTTTTACGTGCGAGAAAACGGCGGTCGGCTGTTGCGTTTACCTTTACCTCTCCACGATTCTCTTGCTGCGATTGGCTGAACGTGCGATGACGTAGTGATTCATGTCAAAATACTAATACGTTATCATTTGTACCGTAAATTGGCCGATTATGAACGATTTCTTGCAACAGAAAAGGTTGTTTATAATAGTTTTGTACAAAGGCCTTCTCTCACCCTCATGAAGTTTCCCTTTCCAATAACACGTACTACGCACCAACCCAATCCATTACAAACCATTGAAGCGGGACCTGGTGGAGGCCACCGTGGCGCACCCTCTGGGCGGGTGGCACTGCGTGGGCGGAGGCGATGTGCTCGTCACCGGGGGGCGGCGCCCCCACGCGCCGCGGCGCGCGCGCCACCGCAAATCAATCCCTCAATCGCCGCCCCCGCCGCTTGCAGCCGGAGGCGTCGATTGCGGCGCGGGAAGGCGGGACGCCCGCGGACCGCACGCCCCCGCCCCCCCCTTGCCAGCCACCGCGCCAACACAATCATCCATGGTGGTTTCTAGTCCCTCTCTCCCTCCCTCTCTCTCTCTTACACTCCCTCACTCTCTTTCTTATACTCCCTCACTTTCTTATATTCCCTCACTCTCCCTTCTACGTACTTCCTCACTCTCCCTCACTATTCCTCACTCTTTCTCATTCTTCTGTTTTACACACCCTCTCTCTCTTTTACACTCTCTCTCTTTTAAACTCTCTCTCTCCTTTACACTCTCTTTTACACTCTATCTCTTTTACACTCTCTCTCATACTCCCTCTCTCTTTTATCTCCTCTATCGTTCTGTATCATTCTCTCGCTCTCTCTATTATTCTCTCTCTCTTTCTCTCTCTCTCTGAAAGTCTTGCCATAAATGGTTCCCATCCCTGCTTTGACTGATGATGTTTGGTCCATTCCTGTCCCACTTCGCATCCCCCGTCCTGCTTTTCTCCCTCATCCTTCCTTCGTCCCGTTCCACCTCCTCCCGTTCATTTCCTGGAACGACCCCTCCCGACACGTCACCGCTCCGTCACGTTCCGCTCTTTTTCCATCCCGTTCCATGCCCTCCTCTCCCTGTCCCGATACCTCCCCGATCTGTCCGTTAGCTTCCCGTTGCGTTCTTTAGTTTTCTCGTCCCATCTGTGTCCTGTTCCATCTACTTCCCGTTCCATCTGCTTTCCGTCACGTCCACCCCGTGTCCCTATCGTCCACCGTGCAGTCCGCTCACCCTCCCAACCCTCTCCGTTCCAACCCTCTTGGTCCCAACCCTCTCCGTCCCATCCATTTGCATCCTCCCTGACCCGTCTCCTTTTTGCCCCTTTCCCATCTCGTTTTCCTTTGTCCCCCCTCGACTTCTGAACCTCTTCCCCTTCATTTCCCCTCCCTCCCCTCCCACGCACATCGCTCCTCGTCCCATTTCGTCTCCTTACATCCAGCCCAGCCCCACCCAGTCTCAATTGTTTCTTTCTTTACTCTCCTATCTTCCTTTCCTCCCCATTTCCACTGTATCTCACCCCGTTCTGTCCAGGTCTGGCCTCTTCCATTCAGCGAGTATTCATCGCCTCTACCGATCACTTCTAAATCCCCACGCACCATTTACACTTCCTGTCCAGCTCTACTACCCGCACTGCCCGTCTATCGCTGTTCTACTTCATTCGCATCTTCCTCGCACTATCTCGCTTCCCTCTGGCTTCATCTCACCCCACATCGCGGTTCACCAACTGCAGGAAGCTACCCCCTACTTCCAATTAACACTGTTCAAATATTAATTATTGTGTGCGCTTTGCCTCTCCCTACCCCCTTGCCACATCTAACCGTTTGTCACTACATCTACGGCAAAGGTAGATGTATATATATATGAAATGTATGTGAAAAATTCTGTGAAGGATAGGGAGGGAAGAAGGGATAAGATGTATGGAGTTGGGAAAATTAAGAGTACATATTATGGGAAAAGTGAAGGAATAAGTTATTATTTCTTACCTTTGAAGACAGTTGTAGAACTACCTAATAGCTCAAAATTCACCAAAATAACTCAACCTCTACATTCTGTACAGGTTCTAGAAACTGTACAAAACTGTACCTACTTCACGCAACCGTTAAAAAAACAAGAAACAATGCAGATTTCATTAATTTCATATTTCCATTTCCAAGTTAAATTATTTAGCATTTGAACATACATTCGGCCAGTGTCTCCACCTGAAGACAATGCTTTTTACTCTCTCTTCTCCGTCTAATTCTATAAAAGAAAAATGTTAAAAGCATCTTTTATAGCAAAAGAACTTAAGATATTTTTTAAAACCCATATATTTTAATTGATTAAATATTCATTTTCGGTTTTTATTGCGTTTAAAAAAATGAAATATCGCAGTGCCATTATTACATAATTTTACTGATCGCAAATTAAGTATTATTTTGGGTTGTTTAAAAAAAATGTTCTAACAAAAATTATATACGCCCAAAATTAATTATCATTCAATCACTCCAAAAATATCAAGTGTAGGATCCAAAAAATTCACAACTATGTTATTATCTTATATATATATATATTAATGATATCGTACATATCCTTAATAGGTATCGTCGATGTTTTCTCATTGGATCGACAAGTGGTGGATATGTCCAATGTTCTGACCTTGTTAATATGCTACGGTAACGTTTTTAGAAAAACTCCCCCCCCTACGGTCAAACATATCGAAATGTCTTTAATTGTTCAATATCTATTGCATAAGTCAGAAGTGCCAGATGTGAAATGTCTCCTAGCCATGAATCCTTAGATAACAATTACCTAAACATATAGTAGGTCCCATGATTCGATTGTTGTTTGTTCCTTTGCAGCATAGATTTTTAACACTGTGAATACAATTCCGCAATTCACAAAACACATTAATTTTAATCTCAAATGGATGAAATAATGGATATCGTCTAACTGAATTTATTTTTAGAACCGGCTTTCGAAGGCTTTGACGTCATCTTTAAACCGGCAATGAGTAGCAAGGATCGGGAGCCAGACCGCAGTCTCCCGTCTCCGCCGTCATTTAGAAGATTGAGGATGAAAAAGCCGTTTAAAGTCGGATTTTTAAATAAATTCAAGTTGACGAAAAGGACGTCCGTTATTTAATCCATATATTCTATCAACATCATCGTACATCAGCATTTCCATAATTAATCTCTATTTATGCTCATGAATTCCAGACTTGAATAGTGGTGCCAGGGTTAAGTTTGTGTTTAATTTAGCCATTACATGTCCCATAAAGGGAAATTTGCCTAGGCGCCGTTAGGTTCAGCGGTTCCGAGTCAGGAACCCGGGCACCAGGAACGGGGTTCAGACGCCGCGCCGTCTCGAATTCGCTTGACCTTCGTGACTTCACATAGTTAACGAATTCGGCTAGCGACGCCGGTTTAGCGGTCGTGACCTTTCAGGAGAACCATCCCGCCATTCGCCTGGACGACCGAGAGAAACCACGAAAACCCCGGTGAGGATGGCCGGCACGGGGATTGAACCCGGGTCACTGGAATGTGAAGTCTGCGCGCTATGCCCTGAGCCTCTTCGCTCGGTAGCGTTAAGTTGGCACCTCTTAATTTTAGGTGGTAAGTTTAAGATGTAACTTAATTATTAATTTTTTAACAACCGAATATTCTAATGGCTAAATGGAGAGCAAGGTTTGAGGTTCAAGCAACACACTCAAATGTGATAATTGAGAGGGTGAAGTTTGCAGGAAAAAATTGAAATGGCTTCCCTCTCATTAATACGAATGTAGCTTAATTTTGTTTCATAATCGCTTTTCTAGCAGTAGAGCACATTCGATGTAAGAGCAGTACAGATCAACGATTTCCTTTGAACCTCAAATATTTCAGATTTGAGGATAATTTGATCTGTATATAAATACAACAAAGATAAACGATGCATTGTTTCTTTTTAGCCGTATTGACGTCTCGTAATATAACAATATTTTCTAATTTTTAAGCAACGACTAAAAATGAAAGCAATAAGTCAGTAAAGAGCTTTCATTGTGTGATTAAAAAAACTTTCCATTCTGTTTTCAAGAGCTTGGTTGAACCCACCTCGCACTGTAGGCTCGTAGTAAACACACATGAAACATGGATTTCCAGGAATTCTAGGACGTACTCCAGCTTACTCCGGCGTAAACCGAAATACAGTTGGCCTGGCACGTTTAGTACAGCCACTGCCTAAAATATTAAAAGTTAAAACATTTGCTAAATAATACAAACAGAACACGGCGAGTAACATGAAACATTTTAAATTGATATCACACGTTAGTGGACTTTTGAGGCTTAGCTAATTTTACTATTTCTGTTCCTCACAAAATAAAATCCTTAAATTCTAAACTCTATTTTAATTTTTATGTATCATATGAAAAAATGTTTTCCTTAATCTTCTTAATACCTTCTTTTTTTTTCTTTTCTCAAACGCGCGTGTGTTACGTCAGCGACAAGCCAACTCTCTAAAAGGTCAGAGATGAAAAATAAAGGCACAAAAGCACTTCCACCGTTCTGCGACGTGTTTAGCAAAAGTCAGAAAGAGAATAAGAGCATGGGAGATGATACCTTTAATGATACAATGAAGTTTTTCACCTGGCGTAAGGTTTGGAGGAAATTGTAATGTGAATAGAAGAGTATTTTTTTATTAAAATAAACTTAAATATACTTGTGATTAACTCCTAAATGTTTAAGAAGCCCTACAAATCTCACTGAATGAAATAATTTTTTAATATATTTTCAGATCGTGCTAACCCCACAATGTTTCATAAAGATCTGATAGCAATGTTTACTTTCATAGGAAAGCAGTTAAGCGTCTCTTAGCAGTCAAACCACCCCGCTTCATTACTACCTCGACAGCGCCTAAATACACGTGTAACACGCCAGTGCTGCTGATAAGCCAGAGTTAATCTGGAAACAGCCGTCCAATGATCACTCCATCAGCATAACGCTACCCACAAATGAATTATTAATCGCCACGCGCAGTATTGTGATGGGCTGGCATCAAACGTGTCCAATGCCTACCATTGGCGGAAATGACGTTAGGCAGTACCTGTTACGAGTGAAACGAAAATAGGTGATAACCGAATATTGGTTTCAAGTACGGAATGACATAACTATCCTTGTAGACACTAAATGGTGTTGGCTCACACATTCAAACCATAAGGTTTAATTTACATATAATTGAATTCACTTTCACTTTCTACTAATATTTCATATTTTACTCATTAATTTGAAATTGATTTGCTAGTTAATTAAATAGTTTTACCACAAAACGTTCCTCTTAAACGCACAAAGATTTTAATATAAATTTTATAATTCTAATTACACAATGTTATTAACATTCAAGACATTTTCTTGATTATTTTGATGAATTATCTACAGCACTAAGCCCCGGATTTTAAGGTTTTAAAAAGTTAAAATTAGGTTCTATCTAGCAGTGTATTAGGATGATGTAGGAATCTTGTATGTTCAATTTAGGAATTAATAGGATTTTTGCAATATATATTTGTATGAATTACCCTTATCTGTATTTATTTTTTACTCCTTGTGTTTAAAAATAATTTAATATGAAGACGGGAAAGGAAGCCAGTCACATCAGGACGAGGTAACTATACCAAATTTTAATAAAAAGTGTATGCAAAAAGAAATTTATTTTGTAAAGTAAGGGGTAAAAACCCAGGAAACGTTTAAAAACCACTATTAAAAGTAATATTAATGGAAATAAATTAATAATTAAAATGATTAACTTTTTTATTCTAAATCTAAAATTTACATTAGCACTCATGTAGAAGGAAACATATTTTTAAAAAATTGGAGCCATTTTGGAGAAATTTTTAAAATGTCTGGGGTGCTTCATGTTAAGTACCCCAAACGGACAGACGGACAGTCGGACAGAAGATCAGAAAGACAGAGGGACAGGCGGACAGATGTTTCAGAAACAACCACTTTTTGGGTATCAGGGATTCCAATGCGTGTATTTCCGTTGAAATCTCTAAATCGATTTTCAGCAGCATTTCGTAACTTTCCCTATACAACCTATTAATCAGTATCTACGTATGTATTCGGGAAAGTAATAAAGAGGCCAATCTTCCGGACTCTACTGATCGATATTAGAATGTAGTAGGAATACCCGGCCCGTTCATCTCCCTCTTTCCCCTCCCATCTCCGTTTCTCACTGTCTCTCCCTCCCTCACCCTGTCCTTGTCTGTCTCTGCCACTCTCTGTCCCTCTCCTTCACATTTACTTGCAGATTCTGCACGTTTCTGAGCAGGTGAGGTAATATCAGGAAGCGTCGTATCAGCAAAATGAAATAGAATGTTCAGGAAGAGTTCAATCTGTAGATTAGTGTAAGAAACGTTTCTTTGAGGCCTTTGGCCTCAAAATTTTAGTTTTTAAGGTCCTAGAACGCCTCGTTTAGAAGTTAGTTAACGATATAGATTCACAATATCGCCGAGTGTGTTGCAGGTTGCATTTGACGTGAATATGTAGCGCCATGTAGTGAAGTTACAACAGAATTAACAACACATAAACCTTCTCGGTGAAAAAACAGTTAGAAGTGCTTCCATGGAAATCGGTCCAACGGTGTGGGAGTTTTTTTTATATACATACCAACATCCTGCTTTACATATTAAGATAAGAGTTTAAGATGGCAAATGCAAGTCATACATTTTTGTTACATTACTTGAAGCAATACCGAAAAAAAATCAAAATTAATGTCCATTCCAATGAGTGAGGACGTATACCTGGTACCACTGTTTCTGTCAATTCCAATTTGCTTCACTGCTAGAAATGAGACCCAAAGGACCAGGGAGTCTGCACGAGCCCACAGGAGACCGCAGTGCGTTGGGTAAACCAAAGTCCTGGACGCACGTGCTCTCGTGGCACTCCACGAACGAGGTGTGAATTGTCGTACACGCATTATCGGTCCTGTGGGAGTGCATGCAGTGGACATGGTCGTATCGCGAGCTCACACGCAACACGAAACACTTTCCACCTTTCCCCCGAGGTAATTCTCATGGCCAATATGGGCAGAAGTGTTGGGTAATTTTATTTGATGAACTGGGCAAATTGGCAGTGGTTGAGAAATCCCCACGCTAGAGTAAGAACGGTGCAGGAAAGTTGATCCAATTAACGGAAGTACATAAATGCATGTTACCGATTCGGTGCGGATAAATCTCGGAAAAGTAGAAAGGCAGAAAAACAATAAAACATTTCATGAAACTCCTTATATACCACAATTGTAAAATTAAATGAGATACACATATTTTTTCTAAAAATACTCCTAGAAAGTTTGACGTAAATAGACTTTCCACAAAAAAACACTTTCAGTTTTTGATTTCAAGTATAGCCTGGAATTGTAAACTAGGTGGCGTGGAAAACTTCCCTGTGCTACGCAGGAGGCCTTTGCCCTATTAGGGAGAACAGGCTTTAATAATAATAATAAGAAGAAGAAGAAGAAGAAGAAAAAGAGGAAAAATGAGGAAAATAAAGATAATAATAATAATAATAGCCTCATTTTAGAAGCCTCACCAGACTCAAAACGTGCCACTTACTGTAAATACAACAATTAGAAAATAAATACATACCACGCCCGAACGAAAAATATGCGATATGTTCTCGTGTTCATCAATTACCTTTGTACATATATCAAACGGACACATAGTCATAAAATTGAGTTCTTGAAAAATATATTGTACATCATTGGCAAAAGTGACTTTTTATAACCCGAAGGGATGCCTAGAATCAACGCATCGTCCTCGTCCACGGACTCTGCTGTCTAGGCATCAAAACATACACTACTTGCCTTGTAATGAAAATTACTATTGTTATTTACAGTTTCATTTTTCTGATAAAAAACTGAAATAGAAATTATCTTCAGCAATTTATTCACAAGTATTAATACTATTACGAATTAAAGTCTACTCACAAATAAATGACGCCTTTATGGATGGTGAGCGGGATTTCGTGAGCTTACCTGAAACAAGATAAAAAGATATTAGTAAATGCAGCAAATACAAATAATGTATCGCTTTGTAAACAACACAAGTTCCGTTTTTGTGTTTCTTGTTGAGTACTTAAGTTAGGTTGCTCAGGGAATCAATTGTTTGCTACATAGCTAGATCGAATTCACCCAATGCCTGTAGGACAATTCTAAAGGATGGCTGCCCTGATCGGTAATTTTCCATGGTTTCTCCGATCAACACCAAGCAAATGCCAGACCAGTAACCTCCGAACTGGCCATGAACCTTTCTCTTCCTCTTCTAACTGTTGTCTTTCCTTGTCTTTCATTCCTCTTTCTTGACCTACTCTCACCACTTACTTACACTTTGCTTGCACTACTCGACCACACGGCGGGAGACTGTTCGGGAAGCTTAGAGCTTGTCCCGGCTGGGGATGTGCCTTTCTGATGCGAGATATCAGGCTGACGAAAATCTCCGCATGTCGACGTATGTTGTCGCCGGATCTCGCCAACAGGGGAAGATTATCGCCAACTCCAGCGACAAAACATACACATAACTTAGAGGACTATTAAGCTTAGCAGTTGGCTCGCCCAGAATTACTAATCAATCATTAAGTAAATCTTATTATGCATAATTGTTTGCTAAATTTATATTATATTTATAAATTATATTTTTTCCAATTTTTCAGTATACTCTAAATTAACTTTGCTAAATTAATAACAAAAGATACATCTATACTAAAGAAAGGAATTCATTAACATGTAACCGAGAGAGATACCATAAAAAGTAATGTATAAATGAAAACGAAATGTTTACAGATTCTTCTTCAGGATTGTCGCAGATTCCTTGCAAAGTTTGGTCAATATTAAGACAAATCAAATGAGGAAAATAAATGATTTAAATACTATGTTGGTAGATGCACTACGATCATTACTTTTGGCCCGTCGCTAAAAGCAGATTGGATCCTAATATATTCCATTAGAAACCAGTGCTGCAGAACTGGTACCTAACAGATTCGATAGAGAAGTGCGTAAGATAATAATTATTGTTAATCTAAAGTCAATATACTGCAAAATACATTGAAAGAAATGTATAGCATATTGTTAAAATTTGAACCAATTACTTTAAAAATAATAATCTTAAATAGTACGTTTATATAACATTGATCTTTTTCTTCCTTCACAAGGACTGAATACGAAAGAAACCCTGTCAACACAAGGTATTTTGTTATTTTTATGTGTTTACCTGTAATATACTTTTCTTATTGTCAACTGGACACATACACAAAACATTACATGAATTTCTGAGGCAGGTCAAGTTTCATTTGTCGGAAAATACACGATTACAATCTCTTTGAATGCTGAGATTCAATACTCGATTCACACGGCCACTCTCATCCCCTTTCTGTACATTAATAGTCGTATAATAGCGTATTGTGATTATAACTAATAGAATTATATTCAGTATTGTGACGCGGATATTTGCACTCTCATTTCTCCTCTGTTTCACTGCGGTAATTTCGTCGTAATTAAAATATACCTCATCATTAATTGTTTACTTCACTAAACCATAATTGAAGGCTCGAAATAAAAGAAGTAAGTGCCATATGCATACTTTCGAGAAAAATGAATTTATATGTACCTTAAACTCACGGGCACATAAAAAGTCTGCTATTTCACCCCGTAACATTATCAAGAAATGCGTCTGAACTTTGGTTCTTATTTGTTTTAGGGCTTGATACGATTCATCACTATTCTGGTAAATACGTAAATTTAACATAAATTGCACTTACATCTTTTTTGATTTCAAGTATTCAATTACCATCATTTACCCAATATATTTGTCTATTTTGAAGGGAGCGACAAGAATATCTGTCCAAACAGACAGGACTAGCCTGGCCCAAGCGGAGTACTACTCCAAGTGGAAAGGGTAGTTGCGACGCAGGATATTGCGTCTCTTGATCTCCGTCGGCCCCTCTGCCCTGCGCTCTCGGTTCGGTGCATTCCGAGCAACAGACGCGGAGGAGCGCGCCTCTAATAAGGATTCGGAGGAGGGGGAGGTGGGGGGTAATCGACAGGCGACGTCGAACTGTGATGCATCAGCCCTCAGGACGAATTAGACGGGGGAGGTAGCTTAGGCAATGCCGCTTTCCACGGAGCTAGCGCCTTGATATCCCAGCCACAAACCCCAACTGCGCGGCGCTTTACGATCATCCGTATTCATGACGCCGCCACCTCCACCCCGCGTCCCGCTCCCATTGCCAGTCTCGCCGTAGGTGGCGTCTGTTCTCTGCGTCACCTCCCGACTCCGATACCCTGCCTTCTTCCAGCATACCCGGATCCGCTCTTGCTGTACACCCCGATCCCCATCTTTGTGTTGGCGCCGCCCTTTCCTCGGTTTCACCTCTGCCCCCTTCCGGTCCCCTTCCCCTCCGTTTCCCTCAATGTTCCCGTCTCCTCTTTCTCTCTTTCTCTCCCACTCTCACCCTTTCGCCCCTCTCTCACCCTTTCTCTCCCACTCTCGCCCTTTCTCTCCCACTCTCGCCCTTTCTCTCCCTTTCTCTCCCACTCTCTCCCCTTCTATCCCACTCTCTCCCTTTCTCTCCCACTCTCCCTTTCTCTCCTTCTGTCCCTTTCTCTCCTTCTCTCCCTTTCTCTCCTTCTCTCCCTTTCTCTCACCTTTTCTGTTTCCCTCTCGGGTTTTCTCTGTTTCCCTCCTTCCCTCTGTTTCCCTCCTTCCCTCTGTTTCCCTTTCCGTTTCTCTTATCTTTCTCTCCCTCTCTCATTCTTTCTGAAAGTCTTTCTTCTTTCTTCCTCTCTCTGAGTCCCGTTCGGTCACCGTTCTTCTCTATTATCCCCTTTCTTCGCTCTCACGCAGATTTGTTACCGATTGTACCCTCGCGCTTATTATCATTTTCTTTCTTGTTCACGCCTAGCATCTCCTTGTTTCTCCCGCCCGCAATCTGCCTTGTGGGGACCCAGTGTTTTCCATGGTAGTCGTCCGTTCAACTTATACTCTAATTGAAAGCGGTTTGCCATGTTTCTCGGAATATCGTAAAACAGAAGTGAAGAACTGGTTAAACGACAGACATACTAATGCAGGGTCAAAGTTATAGACGCTAGAAAATTGAAATCTGGAGTATAATCGTATGTTTGTAATGTAAGCAGTATACATCTTTAAACGTAATGTCTTAACTAAGAAATAACTTTTCGAACTCCTTGCAATGAAATACAACTTGTCGGATGGACAAATAGAGAAGGAAAGGGCGAGAATGCAAAAACGTGCATATTCAACAGCAGTGGGAATTTCACTGGCGATGTTAGACCATACAGAGGATTAGTTCTGTACAGAAAAGAGCCATTCCACGTCAAATCGCGCAAGCGTTGACACTTTTTTTAAATGTACGATATTTTTTTTCTTAAATTTGAACGTTAAAAATGAGACAATGTTTTTTTTTCATTTTCCTGAAAAATGATTATTTATGTAGTTATGCCTATATTTAATTTTGGAATTTACAGGTACTTCACAAAATACGATCAATTGTTGCTCCAAATGTACTTAATGTAAAAATTTCTGGTTTGTTTAATTTAATACTTCGAAACGTTTATTTTATTCTTCTGTAAATACGTAGGTCATTCAATAATTAAAGAGACAAATTAGTCGGGAGAAAAAAGAGTTGGGTAGGACAAGTTGGGTAATTTTAATACTTTAAGTTGGCATCACTGGGATGAGCTCTGAGCATCTGGAGGATCAGCATTGTTGTGTTCATACCCTCAAAATTAAGATGAGCGATGGCAAGTCCAGTTGAAAATTCCACATTGGCTTAACAACGTTCTGCGATTCGTTCTGAATTTGCTGAATGTGAAAAAACAGCTAATATATACTCTGATTAAACTGTATGGTGAAAGTTGTAAGAACCAATAATAGTTGCACTGGTGTTTATATAAAAATTCTTTTAAGTTTTTCAGTAAGTATTTAGTTTGGTCTAACTGGACAGACATTTGAAAATATTACTCTTTTTGATCTTAGTGACCAAAGGTCTTATCTCCAGATCATGATTTTTGATCTTTATTTTCTAGCGACCTTCTGTAGTTACTTTATCTGCTATACTACAGAAGGCGAGGTATTAACATATCCTACCTTGAGAAATGCGAGATACGTACCATATATTTTCTGGTCCAACTATTTGTCCAATTGCTATAATATATTCTTGAACATTTATTCCTTCCACAGAATCAATCATTATAGCACTTTCTTTTTTTGAGAACATGCTGCCCTGTAATACATTGGCATACGATTTCTCTCGTTATGATGCCACTTTGTTTGTTTTCATTTCGTTTGGAATATACATTATCACTGATAATTGGTATAAGGCAGTTAACAATGCCCCCGCTACGTGTGAACGTTTACTGTACTATTAATTATTGAGTCACTTGTACTTAAAAAACAGTTTGAACTGAAAAAAAAGAGTTTATTCACATAACCTAATTTTGTCTGAAACACGCAGCACCCCACCGATCCGTACATGACGGTGGTTCGCAACCGAATCCAAAAAGTCTAATTTGTAAACACTAGCTCTACTATTTTGTGCAATTTGATGTGAAATGGGCTTGTAAGTGGATTGCCAGAGTAATGACAATATTTCGTATTGTAACAAATTGTTTTCGGTTGATTTTTTACCAAATATGGTTACTTTTCTCACTGTTATAATAAAAGCGTTATTTTAGTTTTAAATATATTAACTGATGCAGCTGAAATACTTTTTACAATATTTGAAAGAAAATCATTAGAATTATAGCAAACCTTTTTTGGTTGACTTTCTGATCAATCAGTACGAGGGTGAATCAATGAACTTCAGTTTCAAACCCCTTTACACAAAAAGGTGTCATGTTTGAAGTCCTGAATGAACTATGGATAGAGCACATAGAAGCATCAGTGGAAGCAAAATGAAGTCTTGAAACTTCAATTTCACTACTACCCCCTCCAATCACAATTTCGCTGAGGATAGAACACATACTTAGAGCGTGATTTCCAAAGGAGAGCGAAGGATGAGATGGGCTGAACTTGCTAGTCTGTATAATCTCCCTTCACGGCTGTTCATCATCTGAGAACTTTATGCAGATTGGTTTTCTTGCTTATAAATCCGGGTTAGGCCTCTCGCTTCAGGCCTCTGGCCGTGGCAGAGGCGAGATATATCGCCGGGAGATATACTACACTCATCCGAATTTGCTTCCTGGGTATAGTCCACTTTATTTGGTAGTGAACAAGAAAAAAGTGATTTTTGTTTATAACGAAAGGAACTACGCTTTTCGTTATTTTATTTTTTAACAGAATGTATTAAATCCATTAGAGATAAAATATGACAACGTTATGAAAAGTTCGGATAGTTCCCTTAAATTAAAATATTTCTGGGAAGAGAATATTTACTAACAAAATTGATTTTTTACTAACATCCGTGAACCAATGTTAATGAAATAATTTATACTGCAAATAATTATTTCAAATTTAACTAGAAGTGCTACAGAATGGCACAGGCTTTTCAGTATAGTTTTCTCTTTCCATGGGTCTGGGCTAGCTATTTGGAATTGTCACATACTCTTACCAACTACCATCTATCGCCGTCCGAAGTACATTTTTCGGTTTCCAAATGGTAGAACAAAAATACTATTTTAGAATATTAAGAACACAAAAATCTCGAGCTATATGGCAATTTTCATTTAAAAGAAAAGTTTTGAAAAGTTTGTAAGAAAATGGCGTTTATGCGCTACTAAAAATGCAAAATTTGACGCAGTTTTTCACAGAAAATTCTTGAGTTCTCAAGCACTTCCTTTGAAGTCATTTACAGCACTTACACTCACGAATATAATGATGTTTACAAATTGCTGGTATTGTGAATATTAAAGATGTGAGAGATCTTTCAAAATATTATATTTGTGTAATGTTGGAAAAAATCTCATTTAAACATTTTTTAATGATTAATTTAGAGATTTAAAAAAATGTAAATCTCTAATAAAAAGACATTACGTCATATTAAAGAGTGCAATTAGCACTATCCGTTCCAAAAGTTTGAAGAAAAAAAATGAAGCCATTTATGAGAAAATGGAGTTTGAGCGTTTTTGAAAAAAAAGGAATTTTGTGCTAGTTTTCACAGAAAACGGATGAGATTTCGAGAAACATTATTAGATATTATTTAAAGCACATGTACTCATTAATGTAAAATGTGAACAAATCACCGTTTATGTAAATACTAACGACGTGAGAGACAAGCCAAAAAGTACATTTTTGCAATTTTTGAAAAATAATAATAAAAAAGGCGAATATGGGACTTATGTCATCTCATAGAGTATATTAGGAACTATTCCTACCAAACGTTTAAAGAAAAGCTTTAGAACCGATTTTCGAGTATATCTTGTTTTTGTATTTTTTTTTAAATTCCACATATTGCACGAAATCTTACGCGAAAACTTTCAAAGCAATGTACATGATCTTAATGTAAAATATCAATCTGTCTCTTCGTCTGTGAACACCACTAGCACCTAGGAGTTTTTCCCAATTTAAGAAACCCCTGTCCATTTGGCTCTAGTCGAAGCTTTGAGATTTTGAAAAACTTTCTTTAAAATTTGTGATACTTTACATAAAGCCCTCCGGACATTTTCAAAATTTTGCCAAAAATGTCTCCAAATATTTTGTTTACATTTCTTGAATGAATAGGGTAATATCCAATTATTAAGGTGGCTTAGGTCCGATTTTCAAGATTAACCCTGAATTTTCGGAAAATTGCAAAACTTTGTATTTTTTCAGCATCTTCCTACAACTACAAAATTGAAGAAAGACATTTTCCTGCAAATAAAATTTGTTCTCCATAGTGAATTCATTAACTAAGGGCATGCATATTTTTTTTTGAAAATGTTAGAGTTTTCGCGCAATATTGCGTGCAATATTCGAAATTTCAAAAAATTACAAAACCAAGATTTTCTCAAAACCGGCTCCAAATGTTTTATTTAAACTTTTGGTGGGGATTGCTGCCTAACGTTCTCTATGACATAAACGCCATACTGCTCTACTTTTTTTGGTTTTTTGCAAAAATTACAAAAAGTATTCAAGAAGTCGGGAAGCCGCCACCGCTCTGGCTCGCTGACCCGCCCCCGCACGCAGACGCCCCCACGCGCACATCCAGCTTCCACTCTTGGCTGCGCAGCGGCTGCTCCAGCCGCGCGCTGAGCCTCCGGTGGCCAGTGGCGTTGGTGGCGGAGGCTACGGCCAGGGCGAGCTCTTCCACAGACGCGCACCTCGTCTGCGTGGCCAGCGGCGTCGAAGCTCCTAACAGCAGCAGCACCATCGGCAAAAGGCTTCGCGACATCTTGGTTCTAATCTGAGACCAAGGCAGGACTGCGATCATCGCCGAGCACGAAATCCCTTTTATAGGGGAGGGAAGTCGCTAGGAGAGGGAAACACTTGTTATCTTCTGGCAACGCTCCAGTTACAGCCGGACGTACACTCATACAGAATACTCATACAGAGATCATTATGACGGAGCTACGGGTGAAATATGAATTCTCTACCCGACAAGTGTCCGAATATTTAATACGATATCGTGAATTACTAATTTTCTTTCGTAAAATACATAACCAATAATCATTTGACAATTCCTTTTTATCAAAAGGGCTAATATTGTTACTGTGTTCCTGATTACTTTCAGATATGATAATACAAAGACTTAATACACTTAATGAAAGACACATAACTTAAATACAAAGACGGAATTAAAATGATGGAGTTCCATGAATGAAACGACGTCTAACAGAGCTTCGAAATGTGCCAAATATTAAATTATATTAATTTTGAGTAAAATTACACAAAAACTATTCACACTCTTGGAAAATTTAATATGATTTTATTTCAAGATCATCTTAAAAATATTTCATCAAAAAAAAAATCTCTATCTTCAATATTATAGTTTTAGGAAGACACCCCAAAAGAGTACACTTGCTTTAGGTAAAGTACACTGAAAAATTAAAATATTGGTTTGAAATTTCCAAAACCTTGCATTCGTTTAGATCGATGAGAGAATATGAATTTTGGAGAAAATCGGCTAAACGGTTTAGGAAAGTCAATCAATTTTTCGCCAAGAAGGACCCACAAAACATGGATTTTGGCTACTCCACATGTTAGAGGAAGTAGTTTACTCCATATATAGAACAGGCTTTATCTTTTTTTATCGTATCAGGGCCCGGCAATAAGATATTTTCTGCCGAAAATTCGCAGTTTTCTGGACCACGATTACATAACATTCTCTTCTTATGAAGTAAGTGCGAGAAAGAAAAAGAGTATGTTATTAGGTTAAATTTTTAAATTAGATCCACATAAATTTCAAATTTGAGTCGTTTAATGGTCTGCCTAGAACGACGTAGAATGACGCACTGTCGCGGCGTAGACGCACTGTCACCAATTCTGCGAAGAAACTAATTTATGAACGGAATATTACCTTCTGTAAGAAATAATACGTAATAAGTGTATGAAACAATTGGTATCAACTTTTAATGCCGCTTTATCCTAGAAACCCAAAGTAATTAATGGGCATTATTGTATTAGAAACTATATCAAGAAATTATTCGCAGTGGTGAATTTTGAGTCTGAAACAAAAACTATATAGTCACATTTCAAATGAAAAAAAATTAAAGAAAGGTTTAAATTTATCACAATCCTGTTTCACAATTGCGGGATATATGCAGGAAGCATCCGAGACACAAGAATCAATGCAACTGGTAAATAGCTTCAAAAGTGGGAACATATCTCATAATTTTGAGCTCCGTAATGCATGTCGAAAATGAGATGAACGTGTTTGTGTATATTTACATCCAATTCATAAGTTGTTCATAATTCAATCAAATAATATTATTCATTAGTAACGTTCTTTAGTTAAGAATAAAGAAACAGGAATAAGTGATTCGGCTTTTCTGTGCGCAGGGAGAATCATATCGTAACCATTGCTAGGATGCTTTGTGAATATTAAAGCCATGCCGCTCAGCTTTCAAGGGAGCGCCATTGCTTAATTTTTAATTTTTCGTGAGTTGGTCGCTTTCATCATTAGCGGCATTCAATTAAGAAAATTAATTAGTCTTAATGACATTATTCAGAAGTGTTTTCCCCCCTTAGAATTCAGTGTTTTATTACTCCTCTGCTTTGTACAATTTGAGAGAGAATTTGATTCTTAAACTCGCTGGATACATGTTAGAGACAATGCAGTTAACAGTAGGATACAGAAACGATTACGGAGATTGGAACTTCTTGTTAATACACTGTTTAGTAGTGGAATGAGGCAGTCACGAACGTATCACAACTCGTTTAGAAATTTCCATTGAAAACCTGCGTTAACTCGTAAAGTTTCGCCAACGACTCGATCGCTATCACATGATCGATAGTCGTTGGATAGTATCGGTAAGTCATTATCAGAACTTGTTGCAGTACTAAACAGTGAATCGCTTTGCGCGGGTTGGCGTTGGTTCAGAGAGCTCAGAGAGCGAAAGGCTCATAAAATGAGAAACTCAATGTCCCTGTAAAAATTACAGGCACACACACACACACACATTTATACACAAACTTCCTCATTCACAAAATCTCTCTTTCCCCTCTCTCGACTCTCCGTCCACCACTCTTTCGACTCTTCCTCGCTCACTCCCTCGTCTCTCTCTCCCCCAACCAATCGTCTCTCCCTCCCCCACCCACTCGTCTCTCCCTCCCCCACCCATTCGTCTCTCCCTTCCCCACCTACTCGTCTCTCCCTTCCCCACCTACTCGTCTCTCCCTCCCTCACCCTATCGTCTCTTCCTCCCCATTTCTCTTGTCTCTCTCTCCCCACCCTCTCGTCTCTCCCTCTCCCATTCTCTCGTCTCTCACTCAACTCCCTCGTCTCTTGCTCTCTGTCTTCTCGCCTCCCCCACGTTCTCTATTATCTCCTTCTCGCTCACTCGTCCATAATTTCTCCCTTCTCTCTGCTTTCCTGTCTGCCTCCTTATGTGTGTCAAATAGGGGTAAATTTTGTCAATGAATTTGGGAAGTACGGTGTCTTACCACAGTACACACAAGGGCAGTTATTCGAACGCTTCACTGAAACAATGAAATTTAAACAAATTACAGAAAAAAACAAAAAATTATTAAGTAATATAATCAACTAATCGTCCTACAAAACCAGAATTTTCTTGCATTATTTCTAACTTTTGAAATTTCAGAGAGTTTGACGAAATTGAGACCTACGCCATTCTATTGACCATCCGTTATTCCATCAGTGGAAAATACGTAAAGAAAAAAATTGGAGCAGTTTTTGATATTTCTTTATAAACTGCAATAACAAAATAGAAATAACCCCAAAAAATACTCGCTTTAAAAATGTACATTATCTTTTTAAATTCTGATTTTTTATAACAAGTTTCATTTAAGACAAAATTTATATCATCCTTATTGTAGTTTTGCAATGTTTACATTTTTCAATTTTTTAAAATGCAGTGTGTTTGCCGAAAATGAGGTGAACACCACCTTTTACCGCCTTCCGAGGAGAAAATGTAAAGAAGAAATTTGGCGTGGGTTCTGAGGAAATAATTGTCTAAAATTGCCTATATTTCGTGCAAAATTACGCAAAATTTACTCATATTTTCGAAAAATTGTACACGGCCTTATTTTAAAATCTGATCAGGGAAAATGGGAATCACGCCATTCTTTTAAGCGCTTGTTCGCTTTACAAAGACAAATTTATAAAATGTGGAGCTACTTTTGAAAAATATTTGAAGTCATTTAGGCTTCGTGTAAAGTTCTTCCCAAAATCAAAATAAACGTTTCAAACTCGCATTACCTCAATTTCGGTCAGATTCATAGGGAAATATCAATTTTGGAGAAAAGAGTTCGAACGGCTGAAGCGCTAGCTTTGTCCACAGGCAGGCGGTCTGGGGGTCGGAGGAACAGACGGACGGACGGATAGGCTGACTTTTGACATCATTCGATTTTTCGGTATCACTGACTCTCAAAACGTGGATTCTGAGTACACGTCTAGGAAGAAGTAATTTACTTCCTATACGAACACAATTTATCCACTTTTTCATTATCAGGACCCGGCAATACTGTTTTGTGTAAAAAATTCCAAATTCCTCAGGACTTTATAATACCTTCTCGTCTTACATAGTACGGCGAGAATCTAACACCACCAGAAATGAATTTAAAAACAAAATATTAAAAATTGTAAACAAAATACACTATTTTACATATTCGTTATCACCCACTTTTAATAATACTCATTATCGCATAATACGCACTATTTTGCGGCCCCGTCATTATTGATGGGTAGCTACTAGTACTGTTATAGTTACACTATATATTTGATTGACGCAGCTTTATCACGACCCTATTTTGCGACCCTAGTTGTCTTCCAGCCTCCCCGACATGCGCGCGAAGACGCTCATCGTCTGCCGTCAGTCAACTTTCGCTTTAACGCCTGAGGTTCCACAACAGGGGACGTATCGGAGTAATCTTTTGAAACAGCCTATCTTTCTGGTACATTAGCGTCAGAGAAGAGCAGGGAACGGCCCTCGGGGTCTGATCATCGTACGAAGGGCGCAAAAGAACCGCGTAGTAAATTGAAACCGTCTTTTCTTGCGTAATATCTAAAGTGGTTGAAGGATACAAAATTATCTACTAGTTTTCCTTTAATGACTGGTGAGAGATATGATCTTGTTTAAAACGAAAAATAATATTTTTGAAAAAACTCTGATATTTCTAAAAGGTGTTTCTTCTTTCAAGAACTACAGTAAACTATTTATGAAGTTATTTCAAATCTAGTCTGAAGAATTTCGTACATTTGGCGAAATTTCCAAAGTCATTTTCAAAATCAACTACGAATGAACTGAAGAGGCTGCTACTATCAACTCTGAAATTTTTTGGAGGCTGTTCAACCTAATAATTCATATATAGATAAATTCAAAAATTATTAAATATTCGATGAAACTATTTTTCATTAGACGTTTCCCTACTTCTTTGAAAATGGCTGGTAAAAATGTAAGTATGCGTCACTTTCCAAATCTGAGTTTATTTTATCCTTTCAAAATATGTGGTACACATCACATTATTGGTCATTTGACAGTTAAATCAAATTCAACTATTTTAAATCGTTCTCCTTGTTTCATGTAAAACAAGTACCTTCTCTGCCAACATTTACCACCGGCTTTGCGTGATAATGTAATATGCAGAAACATGAAGTTTGTTAAAAAAACACATTAGTAGAAAGCGGCTGGGAAGGGTGCAAGTGGCCAACCATCACTGGTTTCAGGGTTGAAAGATGAAAATCGATTCGGCTTATTCGTGAGATTTCTAACAATGTAAAAATTCTTCAGTTATTAGTACGTATGGTATTTTGTAAACGTTAAAACTAGTATGGAAAATTTTCTTTTTTAAAATAAAATGAGTTTCTTTTTCGAAATTAATATCTTCAATAGTATCGCCCAAGCAGGATTCTCCATATTGTTTCAATTAAAGTCTATACGAGTGGTAGATAAATTTCCCTTTATCGGTAAGTAATTTGTAGCTAATGTCCTGAGCAATTCTGGACAAGATATTCATTTATCTCTTACGATGTAAAAACACTATCGGCACAATTATATTCCACTAACAAAGCCAATAAAACCTTTAATCGGCTTCTCACCAAGAACGGAAGTCAAACTTTTTGGTATTAAGCAAGCCACCTGAGAAACTACTCTGGTTTACACTGGTGTGTACTCTCACACCCTCCTCACGATTTTTGCCTCGGAAGCTTTATTTAAAAAACCTCAGAGGAAAAACGAGAATAAAAACCTACACTTTCTGCGACCACAGATAAATAACTCCAAACCTCTCCCGTAGTTAGTCGCATATATCTTCCGAGCGAGAGAGAAAAAAACTGTGGACATTGGAGAAAGACCCACAGAGTTGTACAAGGTTGTTGCTAGAGTGCAGTTAAGTAAAGAGTTGAAAAGTTTACAAAACCAAAACATAAAATTGCCATAGTATCGTAGCATGCTGTTGATAAATGGCCACATGAAGCACAGACGCGGCAACACAAATCCTTTAAGCTATACAAGTTTGCCAATTTTCTTAACAGTATTTCTGAGGAACGCTTTAGGAAATATCTACATACTGATTCCAGGCATTTGCTATAAAGCATTATTCGGTTAAGTAATTTTACCAGCTAGTTCCATGCAGGACTTTACTCCAACTTTCGTACGACTACGTACTTTGAAGGAACTATATACAGAAGAGGACAAAAGTATTCAGACAAGGGAAGAAATAATAAAAATAAACTTTTACTGTGTTAAAACTCCAAATACTTATTTCATTCTTTTACGTATGAAAACATGTCAGACAGAACATACATACATTCATAACAAATGCTGACATAACATTCTTATGTAGCGTGCAACAAATAAAAAAATAAATTTGTAATGGATAAAGTATTCAGACATTCAGCATTCAGTATTTTGTAATGGCTCCTTTCCTCTGTAGAACAGTTTTCAGTCGTTTTGGCATGGAGTACACAAGCGTTTTCGTGATATCCGAACCGATATTCTCCCATTCTTCTTTTAGTACCTCACGAAATTGTTTTAAACTGGTGACATGTGGTTGTGTAGTCACTTTTTTGAGTTCATTCTCGATGTTTTCTATGGGGTTCAGGTCCGACCACTGCGGTCGGGTAAGAGACCAACTACGATGGGGTATTGTATTGAGTTCACTGTTGACAATTTCCACCGTATACTTCGGATCATTGTCTTCCTCGAAATAAAATCTCGTTCCAGATTTAACTTTAAAACACTGTTTTTCACATTCGTTTCAGTATATCAAGATACACAAGTCTATCCATGGCACTATCGATAATAGATAATATGAGTTCCCCGACACCCATGGAGGACATGCATCCCCACAACACCACACCGCCACCTCCGTGCTTTGACGGCTGCTACCATGTTTCTGGGCTCCCTTTCTGTGTTTGCTTTGCGCCATACTAAACTGCGTCCATCTGGGTTGGAAAAATTAAATTTATATCCATCACTCCACAGAATATTGTCCCAAAATGTCACATCCTTGACAAATTCCTCCGCAAAGACCATACGCTTTCTTGCAATAATTTTATTCATGAACGGTTTGTGCGTGGAACTCTGGCGTGACACCCCGCACTGTTCGAGTGTCTGCGAATCGTTCGAACGGTGACATCGACACCAATGTCTGGTGACACTTCTGCTGCTATTGCAGATGCGTAATTCGCGAGTTTTGTCGCAGCATTCTCACTGTGTGCCTCTCGTCCCCATTCGTCAGTTTCTGCAGACGCCTCCGCCGTGGACGACTAACGTACCTTTTCTCTTCTTTCCATCTCTTAACGAAACTAAATATGGTTTTCGGCTTCGGTTTACCACCTTGCCTATTTCAGCATAAACCTTTCCATGGCTGTGCAAAATAATAAATAACTTTTCTCTCTCCCACTGTCGTTTCCCTACCTTTCCTGGACATGTCGGTCTTTCAGAATAATTTGACAAATCTTCTGTGCACCTTATGTATGGGAGAGTCGCCTCACATCCACTGATACAGTATCTGTCGCCGATCCACACTTTATGGCCGAGGTTCTCTTAATAGTTGGAGCAATGTCTGAATACTTTTGTCACGCTCGGTTGCATACTCCAATGAGATTAAAATGGAAATATCCGTTACTACATATACTGTACGATGGCATCGGCATTGCCAACATCTTTCTACACGTGGCCTACAGAATCGTACTTTCGTACATCCAATTGTTATTTATTGATCAATAAAAATTGACAGTTTAATGCGTCTGCAATCTACGTTTGAATACTTTTGTCCGCCTCTGAACTTAGAGGCGTACCAAGCTGAAATGGGTGCTACAGGTATTGTGTGCAGCCGACTTGATATCTTCTTACAAAGAAATTTTTCCAAAATAATGAATAAAAACTTAATTTTAATTTCTCTTTCTTACTGTTAATATTTATAATGTTGACTTATGCTGTATTGACTGAGTTTTGTTTGTGTAGTAAGTTTTAAAAATCTATATTTTTGAATATGTAGCGTTTATTTTTGGTCGCTCAAAAGTATTCGTGGTTTCGAGAGTTATCATTTCTGCGACTGTAAAGTTTTTTGGTACATAGAAACATTGTCACGAACACACATTGTCCTTTATTTGATATACGTAGAAGACCATAACGAGAAATGAGAAGTGCAATGAGATGTGAACGAAGTGGATATCCGTCCTTCCCGCCTGTTCTCCCAGTCCATCCTCACTTTCCGCCCTCACATTTCTCATTCATACCTTAGTTTCCATCCCCATTGCCCGTCCTAACTATTCTCCCTCACTTGTCACAGCTGTGTTGAAACGACGAATGAGAAATCCATTACTTTGTGCTGTTGCTTTAATCCTGAGACCACTGGAAAATAAGTGAATGGAACAACTTTTCCAGCACCTATTAGTATTGTGGTGAGTGCGGCATTTACGTTTTCTTTTGCTACAAGCTGCAACTCATGCTACCAACGTTATTTCTGTTGTGCCACTGTGGAGAGATTTTACTGCCGCGCTGTATTATTTAGCACAGAAAACGGTGCTTGTTCTTTAATCACAATATTTGCAATATTTTTATGCATCAACAGTGAATACTAAAATAACATTCATATGAAAATAATGAAGAGCTCTTCTGAGAAGTAACTTTAAGAAACTATAGAACTTGTAAATGTAAAAAGCGTGAAGTAAATTGTTTCTTTTGAAACAAGAATTGTCACAAACAGTACTATTTTCAGTGTTTCGAGTTTTCATTCAACTTTTCATTAACAGCAAAAAATGATAACGAGAAACTCTGTCTTAGACAAGAACGAAAAAAGGTTTATGATTAACAGTGATGCCTTATCTATAATCACTGAGATGGAAAGTTGGCCTTGGGACGAACGGTCAGTTTGGGCGATGTAGTCCCATGCTGCCATCGACCGAGGACCTCGGTGAACACGAAGTTTCTTGGCTTCCGATCGCACTGACCTCGCAATTTAAGGACAGGATTTAAAACTTTCCCCGAGAAAGTAATCTGTGAAAGTTATTCAATCTAACATGAAATGGAGTGTGATCAGTTGCTTGCCAGGGCTTTAATTTAGAGTGCCGCAGCGCGACGAAAACTCGTTTGTGGATTTCAATGTAAATACTATGAAAACACATATTGGTTAAAATGTCCAGGAACCGGATGGTTTGCCTTGGGATATTCATTAACAATTGCAGAGAATGTTTGAATTTCTTTGTTAATAAGTATAATGGGAGACATTTTCTTATATAAATTTTCCTCCAAAGTATCATTAAGACCAGTTAAAGTATATTGTAAAGTTAAACTGTAATACAATATTTGCCATAAACTCTGTAATCACACCCAATGTAAAACAATACTTGGATAGTCGCTAATATATATATATATATATATATATATATATATATATATATATATATAATGGGAGAATAATAAGGGAACAGGTTTTCATTAACTCAATTTGTGCCGTAACATTCCTCGAGAGCTTTTGTGGAATTCGAGAAACACAAAAGATCTTCCCCTAATTTTAAAATAGTTAGCATTATTTGTACTTCATAAAAAATGTTAAACATTTCGTTTGTGACAGGATATTTGGAAAGTTTTACTGTTAAAGTTGAAACATTTACTATTAGAAATGTCTATTTTCGTGATATCTGAAAGCAGTGAATTCTAGGCAACGCTATAAATTAGTTTTGAGCAGTTATTCGTATTAATTTCCACGAACGTCTATGCAATTAATTTGCCATGATATTTTGAGTGGTATCAAATTAGAGGGTATTGCAGGAAAAAAATTTATCATGCTACTAAGTAGGGAAAAGATCTGGTTGTCACAATCACTTCACAATTTTTTGTCTGGAAATAAGTGCATTAAAAATAATTGCTAGAAAGACTTGTGAGAATGATGATGTGTTGTTGACATTATTCAAGAATGAAATTCTGTGTTGATCAAAGTTGACTTTCATTATTTCATCCAGCCTAGAAAGAGGAACGGGTTCTTCCAAATTTGGAAATTGTCTAGCTCTTCACAAAAAATTACTTTTAAGGGAAGGTTTATATTGAATCTTGTAACTGAGGCCAATATTGCAAAAATGCTTGTTTCTTCTTTACAAATTACTGTTGGCAATATCTCGTGATTAAACTCGAAATATTTTGTCAATAGAAGAGTAAACCAAAGTTATCGTGGCCCCCTTTCTGATAGGAATTTAGATTTGAATTCTCCACAATATGTGGAAAATTACAGAACATTATGATACTTTTTACATCCTCTATTTACAAATAATACAGTGAATTTTGTTTAGAAGGACATTTCTAAAATGTTGTGAAGTGTAAGAAAAACATTCCTACATTTCATCGTTGAAAACTTTATCATTAAAATAATAAATTAAATGATTAAAATTACTCTGATTTTTTTGTGGTGAGAAAATGGGGAGAATAATTTTAATAAAGTGAATGCAGCTATAACTAACAAACGTGTTGAAGCATTTGTTTACAAAGGTGTTGTTTACAAATCGCGTCGAGAATCTGTGCGGACCAAAGCGACCAACGCCGATCCCAGCGCTCACCGAAGCCGACAACCGCTCCAGCAACAGCGCAGGCCGGGGGCGGCGAAAAATACGTTACTCTTGGTCGCAGGCAGTGTCTGGCTGGCAACCGCTGTGGGCACACGCACGCAAGCCCTTGCGCTTACAAATTCACTCAAAACATTGTCTTTTCATCATTGTCTATACAAAACGTGTTATATTGAACTACTTCAACTACAGTAAATGTTCAAGTTATACCTGAATTGTGTTGTGACCACACGTTAAGTAATTCATTGTGCATCAACTTCATTACGTCGTAGAATGGAAGGAACTACCACTGCAAACTTCTCACCTTAAACTCAGGAAGCACGGTTGTATTTTAGCTTTAAGTATTGTACCATGTTATACATCAAAGGAAGGTCAGTGTTTTTTTTTGTATTTATGTATTCATTTGTCACTCAAATTTCTATGTAGTAAATTCAATTTAAACTGCAAAATATCACTTATTTCAGTTACCGCCATTCACTTCCTCATTTCTTCACTAATCATTTTGTTTTTTATCTGAACCTCATTTTCGTCAGAACTACCAGAGATGCAAAACAGCAATCTTAAGTCAATTTTTATCATTGGCCACATGGCCACAACTGCAATTTAGACAAAACATCGGTCCTCATGGCCTAATGTTAAAACAAACATCATTAATCCTCCCGATTCAAATAAGAAACAGTGTTCTTCCGGTCTCGAATGCAATTTCAGATAAGAACAGGTGTTTTAAGACTCCCAATGAAATTAAACAATTCAACTTAACTCAAGTAATTGTAGTGGATGCAGCGCGGTGTGAGGTCCGTTCTGCGAAGCAACTACATACAGGGTCAGAATCAAGTTTCAGGGGATTGTTTCTTAGGGGCAAATGAAAAAGCAATGCACTTGTGTATAAATTAAATTAATTCTTGAAATATTGATTAGTTTTACAAGTAAATAGTTAGGCAGTAAGCCAGAGGACCAATGAATGTTTGTAATAAAGGTTTCTTCTTTCTTGAAGTTTACACTTACAGTTTGATGACAGTACAGCAAGCACCAACCCAGGTCAGACGGCTGAGTGTGTGCGTGCCGTCCGTAGAAATGGGCTGCGGACGTTACGGCTGGTAGGCTGGATGTCACCATGGGCGCGTACTCGCGTACTGGAGCGGCCCGTACTGTTGATCGCGGCCTGCTGGCCGCGCCGATTGATTGCCGGAGCCTTGATAGGCAGAGCAAGGACAGCTGACTCGTTCGCAGGCTGTCCGACGAATAGAGTAGTAGTTGTAGCAGCAGTAATAGTAGTTTGACGTAGAGTGACTGCGTAGAAGTAGCAGTGAGATTGACTGAAGAGTGACTGCGTAATAGTAGCAGTGAGATTGACTGAAGAGTGACTGCGCAGCAGTGAGATTGACTGAAGAGTGACTGCGCAGTAGTAGAGTTTTGACGTAGAAGTGTGACTGCGTAGTTTCACATAGTAGTGAACAGAGCAGTAATTGTAGCAGCAGTATACTAGTTTGACTTAGAAGTGCCTGCGTAGTAGCAGCAGAGTAGAAATGACTTAGAAGTTTGACATAGCAGTTTCACATAGTAGAAATGACATTGAAAAAAATGACGTTGAAGTGCCTGCGTAGTAGCAGCGAAATTGACTGATAGTTTCACATAGTAGGAATGACATTGAAAGTGGCGCGTGGGAGCGAAGTTGCCGTATTTATTGAAGCGTATGTTTTCCAATAGCAGAGGGGGTAGAGTCACGTGACAATTGCAGCTAGCCTATGAAGTACAGTGAGACGTAGAGTGCCACAAGAGATGCTCGCTATTCGTTGTTATGTTTTGAAGTGCGTCACGTGACTTGCGGGTGGCACTGGCTGTGCCCGCGATGGCTGCATCTCATTAGCAAGGTTTGGTATTTTTCTCACGGGAACCGCGATGCTGGTTGAGTGTAAGGGGCGGTGAGGCGGGCGCGGTCGCGGTCGCGGGCGCGGACGCGGCTGCCTAGCAGATGCGTTCGTTGTCGGCGAATTCTAACGCCAGTATTGGAGCTGGAGGCACGTAGCGAAATTTGGAATGTTTGTAAACATCTGACCGCCGAAGACTGAGAAAGAGGCAGGTAAACGGCTAATGGCTTAAGGGCTGCGCGCCCAGCGCGCCCAGCGCGCTGGCGGTGGGTAATGACCCTTCCCCGGCTTACAGTACAATAGGCGGTGCGCGGTGCTTGCGGCAGAGAGGGCTCGACGAGAATTGTTTTGTGGCTTGGACATCTGTGTTTCATTTCTTATGTTTTGTATCGCCTTGCTAGAGCCGTGAGAAGCTTTGAAGGTGGGGCAGCCGAAGAATGTTGGCCGCGCGGGGGAAAGACAATTTGAGGCTACACCCTGCTGGCGAGTTTCCTTGTAATTGTTCGCTAGATTGAACAGTAATAAACTACGAAGTTTACATAAATGACGATCCGAAGAAATATTAAATAAACTTTAAATACATATTGTTAAATACAGCATCTCACATATCTTATGAAAACGGCTACATTCTAAAAATTAACCGTGTATTAAAGTTCGACAAAGAGCTATTACTTCTGAATAATGTATCTAAATTATTGTTCTATCCATTTTAGTTCCATTATGTTGTGTGTTACAAAAAATGTTTCATTTGCGTAATACCATACACTGGAATGGGGGAGCAATTGAGCTTCTGACCAAGTGCAGATCTGTGCTACATTTCTTACCACTTCACTGAACCACACTGTACGATACAAGCAGATAAGAATTTGTAATCTCACATTCAATAAAGATGCGATACGTTATCTAAAGCTGCCCACATCAAGAGCCGAGTTTGGATTTAGTTTACGTGACTGTAAGTTTTAAACAATGTAGCAATACATAAACTTAACTCGTTTTAATAATTATTTCTAGAGTTCCTAAATGGTGGGATTCTTCTAAATACAGTGTTAATGATAACGAGCATTTATTTGAAGTCTCCGCAGAAACAAGCCTTCGTGACAAGTTATTGCCACTGGAAGTTTTTTGTTTACATCGCCCGCATGAGCTATTTGCCCGTCTGGGAAGCACGGCGCCCCTGCGGACATTTTCCCTCTCTTCAATCTTATCCTCTTTATAAACAATCAAACCACTACAACATCTCTTTGAGTATAAAGTACTTCAAACATTCTATGTCAAAAGCGAAGTAGTTTAACTGATAGAATTTTTCACAATTATAGTACATGTAGCAAACCTATTAATAAAATTTAAAAACCCAAAATTCATGAATCTCTAACATCAAGAATCTCAGTCTTCACTGGGCCTCGCATTTATAATCAATTGCCGATGACATTGAAAAACAGTAAATTCTTGAATATTTCAAACGTAGGATAAAGATTTGGATTTTAAAACACGATGACAATGATGTAAACAAATTAACTGAAATTCTGCATTAAAACTGTGTAAAACTAACTGTTGACTGTGACTGTGTAAATTTAAGTCATTAAATTATAAACTTAGTATTACTATCCATCACAACTGGTTATCGATGGTTAGTAATTCCTAGAAAATACAATGTAAATTATCTCTGTAAAACACGATGGGAATAAAATTATTATTGTTGTTATTATTATTATTATTATTATTATTATTATTATTGTCTAATTTCCTCTCCAAATCGAGAAAGGGGTATGAAAGCACGCAATCTGTAGCTGAGATTGTCAGCTGCTCGAAATGTAATGAACAATGAGTAGCTTCTATTTCTACGTCACAATAATGATGATGTTGAAGAATATTGTAAAGAAAATTCAGTGACGGGACTGACATTGTCATTGGGTTCACCGAGAACGACACAACACGAATATTTCATGGACGATCAACATAACTTGAATCCGTTTGTATAAACTGTCAATGACTGTTGTAATGCAAATTGAATTAAAACGGGTAGCATGATATTGACAATGCTTTTATCCTTGAGACACATTTGTTTTATATTAATATTGAGCCATAAACCATTAAAAAAATTTCCATTTTTAACTATTCTTTACGGAATTAGATTTTCAACTATGGTAGTCACAAAAAAACTTCGGCGGTCTAAATAGAAAGTCCAGAAATGGTTTTCGAAACGCTCCTTTTACTGTTACGATGCTATCAAAGAGTCTAGTGATAGACCAAATTTGTATTCCTAATAATTCCTAAGATTTCTTAAATGTGAGTTTTTATACTATTTAACAAACAATTTTAGACAAATTTTAATCTGCTAGAGAAACAAAATGGTCATTTTCAAGTCAAAATAAAGAAACAAAAAGATATTTTCTATGTCATTTCTAGTGATAAATATCAGAAGATACTTTTAACTGAAACCATACCTTACGTTTAATGCAGTTGATTAATGCAACAAGAGTTCAAAACACTATTGAACGAGGAATCACGAGCCGACCAACTGCTTTGAAGCAATGTGTTCAACCCTTACTTCAAACGTCGCTATACTTGTATTACCCGCGCAACTTTCCTTGACCGATGACCTTGTTTCCCCCTCCCTTGAGCAATAAACTGTTGAAGGAAAAAGCTCGCAGTGAGCACTGATGACAACATTCCAAACACATCTTCATTCGCGTGTAATAAAATCTACTGTTGAAACCGAGAACTTCTGTTCACATTTTTCTTAACAAAATCTAAAGAAATGGCTAAAGCAGATCCAAATACATCACAGGAGGAACATCCAACTTCTGAGAAAGTTAGACTTGATATAATCGAGAAAGTTGCGAGGGCATGACTGATATTCCAAAGATTGCCATTGCTTCATACAATCTAGTGGTCGATGTAACTAATACTCCCACTCTACCCGCATTTCTCCAAGCCATCGGCCAAGAAAAGTTGCGCTCTTAGTACGTTCCGAGAGGCTGGTAACTTTGCCGTGACCTTGACGTGCCGGATTTAACATGTCTTGAGCTGCTTATAGGAAAAAAAATTTATTCCGAATATATAGTTATGAAATACAAAAGAAAAGAAATACCATTAATATAATTTATGTACGCTCATTCATTGTAATTTTCTACGCAAAAGTGAAATTCTCTTTCCGAACACTTCAGATTCACTGATATTTAATGAATATTCATGGACGATAGTGAATAGAAAGAAACTGCCCACTCCTATCAAATACCTAAAATCTCATATCCACAAACTTTTCTTTTTTCTTTTTTTCCAGTTGGTACACCTTAATATTTTAGGCAACCGTTTAAATTTTTATGAAAATATGTCATTGTTAACCTGGTGATATTATAATTTAAATTACTGTCTAAAATATTGAGGTGTACCAATTTGAAAAAAAATTGAAATAAAACAGATAAAACACAACCTCTTCTATGCATGTAACATACGCCTACTCAGACTGGCGCCTACTCACCTAAGTTATCCGCTAAAACAGCAGGCGCCAGCAGAAGGTGCAGTGCCAACAACCACATGCGGCGTGGCTCCCCCATGTATCCACGCCTGCAGTGTCTTCTACTTCCACAACAAGCCAACACACATCGCACACCCTCCGTCCAGCACTTTGACGCCGTCATCTCGCCTTCCCATTGATCACAATCACCAACAACGTGAAAGAGTCGGTGCTCTTTGTACCGTTCCTTGTTTCACTCTGTCAATTGAGAATTTACGATTAAGTTCGTTTACACTACTTCTCTCTATTTTTCAGCTTGATTTGTTAATTTAAAACGATGCATTTTTTGCTACGCTAGTAGTCATTTTATTATCATCACAGAAATAAAATAAATATTAATAAATTCATACGATTAATGCTGTAACAATAGTATAGAACTAATATGATTCTAGAATTCGTGTTTAAACTTTAAGCACACACAACATCACCATCTTCATATTAACATTTGAATCACGACAATCGACGTCGCGATGTCGGCGAAGCTCGTGGCCTCCATTGGCGGAACACGTGTGCAGCGCGTGGGTTTTCAGACGAAAGCAATTCCACCCTTCAGCCGGCGCGGTTGTCCGTTAGCGACTGCGGAATGAGGGGCGCCGAGACAAGAAGTTCGCAGGAAGTATCGCTGCACTGCGCAACCATCGCCACAAAGGAATCTGTAGGGTAGTGGGTCTCATTCTGTGTACACGTTTTCCAGAAGACTTTTTTTGAACTGTTGAACTGGAAACACGGAAACAATCTCGGTTTTAGAGCATTAGGGAGAAGTTCAGCGTACATTCAAATGCACACGCGCTTTTAATTATTTGTATATTTATTTTTCCATTATTTATGAGAAATAAAAGATATGAGGGTAGGTTACGGAGTAAGAAATATTTAGGAACCATAAACAAAGCAAGGGTTAATCCTAGAACTAGCTCAGTGGTTCAAGGAAACATGAGTTTTAGCTCAAGAGAATTTGAAACCTACATTTAGTACAATGTTTTTGTACAAAATTACATAATATTATATTTTTTAATGTATAATATTATTACGAAATATAAGTTTTGATTGACAGCTATTTCATTACGCAGCGTTGCTCGAGTGTTTAACACGAACATATATTAAGCCACTTCACCCGCCCCGCACGCTCTGTCCGTCTTTCCGTGGACGTCCTGCCCACACCTCCCGCCCTGCTAATCCAGCCTCTTCCCTCGCGATCTATTCCTCTCGCTCATTAGGCTCCTGACCCTCCTTTTGTCTATTCTGCTCCGCCCTCTCCTTGCACTTTCGTTTATCTCCGGCTGACTCTCCACCTCTCTAGCCACGCGCCCCCTCTCTCGCTAGCGGTTCCGACGGCTCAAGCCCGCTCCGCTCGGCCCTTCCCCAAATGATGACCAGATCCATTGAGGATTGCGTTCAACTAATTATTAAAAAACACATTTGGGGAGAGATACAGTTTGAATCGCAACGACTAGATTTTTATTATTGGCCGATAAAGAGTAGGCCAATTCATGCAAAACTTGTGCAACTACTATATATTTTCTAGGAGGACCGGCAGACGTTGTCTGTCCTTTATCCCTCTTCTTTCTCCTTCCCTCTCCCTTTCTCCCCTGTCTCTCTCTCTCAATCTCTCTCCGCGTCTCTATCTCGCTTCTCTTACCCCGCCTGTCTCTCCATCTCTCTCTCTCCGCCCCTCTCTCTCTCGTCTCCCGTTCCTATTCTCTCTCATTCTCTTCGTCTCTCTGTTCCTGTCTCAGTCTAACACTGTGTGTTCTCTGTGTCTCTCTGTGCCTCTCTCTCTCTTTGCGTGACTCTGTCTTCTCTCTGTTCCTCTTATTCATATTTAGTTGTAGATTCTGCCGATGGCCTCAACATTTTAGTTTTTAATGCCCTAGATCGCTTCGTTTAGGAGATATAGATAAAAAATCCTACCGAGTGTAGCGGGTTTCATTTGACATGAATATTTAGTTCTTTATTCTACAACGCCATCTATGCGCCATTTTCCGATATTTTAATAATTAATCTGTTATTCGTGGCTGAGATGATTCCAAGAAAACAGAGATAATTAAAACTGGTCCAGACTTACAAATAATGTAACTAGAGTCTTCACTCGAAATGACTTACTTTCACTCTATATAATATATTCAATCTATTCTTGTAAAGGTATTCATAAGATAAAGCTGTGTTTGAGATTTAAAGTTTTATTTTAGTTATTAATATTGCTTGAAAAAAACTTTCCATTATAATGTTCAAGAGTTTAATGTGCGTTTTGTGTGTTTTCTTCATACCTGCTAAATATGATTACAAAGTCGCTGGTGAAAACTATTTCCAAATATTTTAATACAAGGTCGTCATTATTGCAGAACGACAGAGAGATTTAGGGTAATGGATTATTACAACTGTTTTCACATATCCTATTGCACTACTTAAACTGCAATCGGTAATCATTATTCCTAGGAACAACATAATAAGAAGTTCTCAGTCTCAGGGTGTGGATATCTTCACCTAGCCTCAAGGAACTGAAATCATTCGAAAAATTTGTATTACCTCATTCCTCTGAATTCGGAGTAATATGCCTTAATGTTATTTTGCGTACAGTTTGAAGCCAAAAGAGGATTCAAAATGTTACATTGTTCAACGCAGGGAGAAAGGCTCATCAGTAGTCTGTAGTTGTATACCTATCTCAGCTTCTAAATTGTTGTTTGGCATTACAGCTTTCACTCTTTCAATGAGTTCCGTTATGTAGTTAACTTCAGCAATAATTTATTCATGCCCTGCAAGCCTCTTCAGTTCTGAATTCCACTCATTTTGGGCGAAAAATTAAATTAATGCAAATTCGTTTCCACAGTTCATTCTTCAAAATTTTATTGAAGAGCATTATTTATTGAAAAAATATTTAACACAAGATCTTTCATATTTTATAAGCCTTTCATTCTCATTTACTTAGCCTCTAATTCCCAGAAAACGGCACTATTCAACTAACGCCACCAAGTAGGCCTACGCTCTTCATTTCTGAGTGTCAGTCATTTGAGGTGAAAATTAAAATTACTCCAAATTCGTTTTGATTCTCATCAAAATATTATTGAAGTATTTATATTTTTATATTACAAAATATTATTAAATATGTGTATTTTTTATATTTATATTTATTGAAAAATAATTAACACAAGATATGTCATATTTTACACGCCTTTCATTATCATTCATTTAGGCTCTAATTCCCAGAAAACGACAATATTCAACCAACGCCACCAACTAAGCTCTTAAATTTCCCCAAGGCCACTGTAAGCCGCAACTAGCGCCGCCGCCTTTTTGCCTGGGCTCCATCGGAAGCGGTGCGTACACGGCTATCGCAATAGATCACGCGACGCCGCTGCGCCAAAAAGCGCGGCCCCTGAGCATGGGCGATTTTGCGGGCGCGCCAGCGAACCATCGCGGCCAGCTGTTCCGGAGCCGTGTTTCCGTTTTTCCACGCGCCGCCGCGCGTTGTAAAACATCCCGCACCGCGCGCCACCTCGCGGCCGGGGGGTGTACTAGGCCGACGGCGCCACCGCCTGCGTGGCTTTCACGGGCGTTTCGGTAATTTGGGGGACAAACATTAAGGAGGGAAAATGTGATGGGGGAAATATGCTGAAGAAAGGGAGACCCCCCAAAAAGATGAATAAGTCAACACAATTCGTAAATGTATTAGTCCTAGAAAGTTTTTCCTTTAAGGGATTCAGAATGACAATTTGGAGGGGATTCAGAAAATCGCTCTAGGAGATAATAGCATTTTTGGATGGCTGGAGCAACCGGTTGATTCATTAATTGTTTTTTCCAGAAGCTTCAATTGTTGTGGTCTTTAGTCACACGTTGTGAATGTTATGTCCGAAATGCTGCCTTTATTCCTCCCACGCAACAACGTGAGAAATGGCGCCGACCTACACCTTGCCCTGCAGAGGTTTTCCCTCCCAAGTATTTCCGCCAGCGGGATAAGGCTTCAGCCGAAAGAAGCGTTAAGCTCTCGTCTCCCGACAAATGGTGTAGTCTAGTACGCATGTAAGTGTACACTACGCGTGAGTGATGATTTGATTGGCATTCAAGTTTTTTTTAATTTATTTAAGGTCGCATCAACTACTAGGCTATTAGCGACCACTATTGAATGTAACGTTATGGTACGATAATGAAACGATATAGTGATGATAGGGGGTGAAAGGACGAACACATATAACCATGCCCGAGGCGGGACTCGAACCCGCGACCGCACGGTCCAACTATGCGTTCACGTTTGTAGCATTGCATGACACATGGTGGTGCCACGTCACGCAAGATCGGCGCGTGCGCGTTTTGAAATTAATTCTCAAGCTAGTTAAAATGTACTAAGAAACTACCAAAGAAAGGCAATCACTCTTGAAAAGCATATCAAAAACTATCCCAATGTTTCAAGAAATACTTTGTTTGTTATTTTGCATTTATGGTTGATAAAACCGGCCATCAAATTGATGTTAATATTCGTTTACAAGGGGAGTATTTTATCAACATGTTTGATATGATTTCCCCGTTTCAAATGACTCTTGGGATATGGAAGCAACAGATAGGGCCAAAGATTTTCACTAATACCTTACTATTTCATTGCATCCAGATATCACACAAGCCGTTCTAGATAAATACGTCTCTTTAATATCCGATATGAACTATGAATTCGAAAACTGAATTCAAGATTTTAAAAAGCGTATACGTTTTGCTTCATTTGCAAAACCATTTTCTGTAGATGTGAATTTATTGCCAGAAAGATTACAATTGGAATATTGTTAAATTTGTTGTGATGCACATTTAAAAAAGAAATTCTATCACGTTGGTTTGGAATATTTCTACAAACATATTTGGTCAGAGAGAAATATTCTGCGTCTTACAAGCACGCTCTGTTGATTGTAAGATTTGAAGATTGCATTGTTTGGAAACTCGTAATGATAACTTTTTAGTCGGAAGAAGCATAGCAAACCTCAAGTGTGATCAGGAATCAGTAATGCTCATTTCGAAAATTCTTTGCGACGAATAACATCATTCCACATCTATAATGATGCACTTACTTCTGCCAAACAAAACCATTAGTCTCACTAAAATGTATTATTTTTGATTTTGAAATACAATCCTTATCTTTTCTAACACACATATATATATATATGGTTTGCTTTAATAATAAAATAATTGGTTATGCGGCCTAGCAAAAAAATCTCATTTCTAAACTTGACCCGAGTGCTGAAAAAGGTTGATCATTCTCGTTTTAATCGATTTATTCTAAAACAACTACGTGTAGTCAGTTACGAATCGATACAAATTAAAGAGGGTAATTCAACTTGGTGTGGAACACTTAAAGAGCAAATGTTATACATATTTAATAGATGTTAAACATATTTTACTAGAAGGGCCGGAATTACTGGGATAAGTTTCTAACTTTTATAATCGATTATTAGTAGTCCTTGAAGGTGTGAAAGTTCATACATTTTTTCAAAGTTAATGAAACTTCTCAAAATCAAAGTATGAAATCTGTAAAACTTTTGAAACTCTGGAATAAATGTAACAAAAATCTGTTTTGAACATTAAAATTGATGATCCATTGTAATTTGTGCAGATATAAGGAAAGTGCAATTATACGTGTAAAACAGAAAAAATGCAAAGTTACAAATGGTTTGTGTTCCAACGATTTGCTTTCCATTTAAACCATTTATACAGGCAGTCCCACCAACCGTGGACTACCCCCACAACTTCTTAAGGGCTCCAGATATCGAAATACAGTTTCATTCAACAATGCAAAATCATGGGCTAAGTCAGGTGGTGCAGAGATATTGTTTGAAACATTTTTAGTTTTCGAGAAAAATAATCTTTCATTTTGTTATATGGCATATATTTTACTTGCAATTGATAGATCATACAAATAGAAATGCAATGCAATGTAGCATATGTTAATATTTTGTGTACAAAATTATTCTTTCGGACGTGAGATCACCCCCTTTATTATTTCCGTACTTTCCCTTTACGGCTCTCACGCCAACAAATCGCTATATTTATAAATGAGGTCTCTATAGAAAGAGGATTTCACGGAGGAAAGTGAAGAATTGCACTTTGACTAAAAATATGAAAGATTGTTTAAAAAAGAACATCTAATATTCATGTGAAAAACAACCCGCAACGCGCCTCAGGATTTTTTATATATAGTTTTTATTTATTTTATTTATTTATTTGTTAAAAAAACGAAAAAAAAACGAAAAAATGAATTTAGAAAATAATTATTTTAGAAAAATAAAGATATTTGAAAAATGTTTTTTCCCGAGTTATAGAAAATCAATTTCAACTGTAAATGAACTACAAGCAAAAGGAGTGCTCAACAAAACGTGCGCACAGTGAAGCTACATTTACGTCCAGAAGCAAAACAAGGGGCCATCTCAGCATTTGCTCAATGGATCAGGGAAACTGGACAAAAACCTGATCGAGATGGGGGTCATTGACGCGGAAGCTGAAGTACATTACTTGTTACAGGCGTATTAAATATTTTTTAAATTTATACAGTGCAAACATAAACTAATTCATTATATATCTTTGTTTTGTTACATTAAACATTATTTTCTTTTTCACGATCAGTATAGTCTCTAATTGTATAGAAACAGTTTTGCAGCAGAAAAGATTTTACTTTTAACTTAAATTTGTGTACCGACTTTAATTGTTTTATGTCATCTGGCAATGCGTTGTAAAGTAACGTACATGTATTGTATGTTGATTTCTTGTACTGAGCTGTTGATACTGAGACTTGATGCACGTGATTTCTACGGCGTGTGTTGTAATTATAAATATCAATATTGCATGAAAATATGTTCCCTCCGTTAAGTAGGTCATTTTTGACAAATATTACAGATTCGTAAATAAATAGACAAGGCAATGGTAGGGTTCCCAGCTCAATGAAAAGAGAGAGCGGAGTCGAATCTTCATTTAAAACCGAGCTTAGCTGCTATATGCCTTTGTTTAAACAAAGGCATATAGCAGCTAAGCTCGGTTTTAAATGAAGATTCGAACCGACCGAAGATTCGAACCGATATGTACACCCTGGGCAGGAGAGTACAATGCTTTAGCAATCACGGCTAAATCGACATCTAGCATTCATGAATAAAGAAACTTGCTTGAATGCTGCTATCGAAGAAATAAATTTCGCAAATTATTGCACGCCCCTACGCCTCGACTCCGACTTAAGTCGGAGGGAGAGGCCGATGTAAAGCAAACGGTGACTGGCCTGCATCGAAGTTGACGGGGCACATTGGAGATTAGCTCTAACGGTTTTTTTTATAGTAAACGCATTAGGCACTTTAGTAGCAAATATTTAGCAACACATCAATTGATTAGTACTAAAAGTTGCAAAAACAAGCTGTCAAAGATCTCCAACGGCTCTTGTGCGCGCACGAACGTGTCAACAGTGGGCGAGTGCTATAGAAACAAAATTATTTTGGGCACAAAATTATTTTCTGAACAGTTCCCTGTAATATTTCGTCTACATATGTCAACATCGTTTTTTCGGTCCAGTCAAGTCCCTGTCAAATAACATTTGCTTCAAATGAAATTGAGATGAATCCTTCATAATTAATGATAAGGGATACGCATATCACTTTCTAATGGATAGCAAATCTAGTGGTTCCACAGACTGGAACAGACTTTCTCGCACTAGTTAGATTTCTAACCTGTTTTGTCTCGGCTAACTTTCTCGTAATGCACCAACCTCCTCCCAACAGCTACTTATCGGCGCCTAAAAAACGTATTTTTACATCTCAATTTTTCCGTCCCCTTCTTAACAGTGCAATTAAAATAGAAATTTAGGACGAACCCCGCCAACATGGGCCAAATGTTTTGGTACCCAAGCTCTGCCCGTCACAATCCAGGACAAAGAGAGGAGTGATAGAGGAGTAACACCTCTTTAACCCGGCAGTGGTAACGTGACTTTTTGAAACAAAAGTGGTAACGTGGGGTATCTCCAGACCCCCACACTTTTTTCACGATATATGCTAACTTATTAAAAAATTAATTAATATAATATTCTTCTTCTATTGTTAACAATTTTTTGCGTGTAAGTAAACAATTTACTAAGAATTTAGTTGCTATACAACTCTGAGAATTCATCAGGAAAGCATTTAATATTTGCAGTTAATTTTTCTACCGGTCTGCGCGTGTTGTCACATCCATGCCCATGTTTCGTAGCAGAAATTGAAATCTTTTCAAATGCAGAATACAATGGAAAATTCCAATATCCATATTATCCATTTCCACAATTCAGAAAGATTTGGGTGCTCTGATTTCACAGGCCCAGCCAAAATACGTCGCACAATTACTGCCTTAATTTCTTCTTTGCCAGTCTTATTGGTGCTGCGATCATTTTTATTCCTCTCTAAATCCATTTCATTTTTGATGTTGGTGGATTCTGTAATACTCTCAATCATATCCAAAACAATAAACAAGGAAAACATTATCCTGGTATTTTGGAATTGCGTGCAGATTGCTTTTCCAGGGCGGTGAGTAACGATATTCTGTTCCCGCTTTCAGCAAAAGTTGACGTATTCTTTCACTCCTTTCTTAACGTATAAAGTGACCTAAATTGTTCGTAGTACTTCAGTATTAATTTTGCAGGGGAATCCTAACGTAAAATACAGCACGCAATACGTTCCCAAACTAATAGAATTACGAGACTGAAGATAACATAGAAGGTAACGCGGGGATCTCTGGGCACCCCAAACAAAACAATAGCTTGCTACACGGATAAAACTCACTAAAGTGACAAACTGAGAGCGCATTAAACATCATGATACAAAAAGAGAAAGGTACTAAAGCAATGGTCGGGGTAGCCAACATGGGAAATACAACAAGCGGGAAGAAAGGCTCGTGGGGGTCTCACAGACCCCCGCGTTACCACTCCCGGGTTAAAAAACCTAGGTCTAGCTGGCTCCGACTGGTAGCACCTTGTAAGGGTCCCTTGGCAGGGTTACGGTGAAGACGTCAACGTGCAGATGGCACGGAAGAGGAATCCATTCTTCAGGGATTAATATGAAGATCCATCTTTGGGGTAACAAGAAGAAAGTCCTTAACGGCTAAAAGGCGGATGAGGCAGCCCTTCATATGGGGGTTAATACATAAGAGAAGATGCTGGGGTACCCTAAGAAAGCAGCCCCTATACCCAGCACACCCAACATAGGGTTGGTAACCCAACTTACGGAACTTATCTTACTCACAAGCTCTAAAGGAACTGCCGGACGCAAATGAAGATGACCTTAGCAATAAATAAAGGACGAACGAATAATGGGATTTCGGAAAGACTAGGTATAGCAGCTTGAAATGTCAGAGGGATTTTAAATAAAGAAATAGAATTAAAAACAATTGATTGAAATAGATGTAGATTTTGTAGCTGTATCTGAAAATAAAAATAAATTAAAAGGTACGGTACAATTAGAAAAGTATATAATGATCTTTAGTGGTGCCCAACAAATAGAGAGAGCTTCAGCAGGAGTTGCTATACTTATGAAAAATAATGTATAAAAATAGAATAGTATAATACACATTTATAAACGAAAGAATAGTAACACTATGAATTAAAGTGGAAAGAGGATACATGACTATAATAGGAATATACGCTCCAGAGGAAAGAAGAAAAGACAACAATTGCATTTTATGAAAGATTACAAGAGATAATAAGTCAAGTTAACAAAAATGATTATCTGATAGTTTTAGGAGATTATAATGCCAGAGACGTAAATAATCCTATCCCTAATATAATGGGAACAGAGGGCAAACAAATTTTAAATCAAAATGGGAATATATTAATGGAATTTTGCAATATTCAATGAATTAAGAGTAACAAATACATTTTACAGACACAAATGTTTATATTCGAAGATCTTGTGCCGTGAATGAAGAAATAACTCTAGAATTTCTAAGCACACCATTTCCGGACCTTAGATGCACTCAGCCATGCTGTCTCCTTGGTTCTCCTTTTCAAAGCCAAAAAACACAAATTGCCTTCGCAAAATCTCATAAAACTCTCCGTTTCGTCGGCTCTTTTGAAAGTGCACTGGACAAGGGAAATAAATAACTGTCCTGGGTATGATTAAAAAATATCGCCCTCCAGAAGAGAGGAGGCACGGATGCGGAAGATTCATTTCTTAAAGTTGGAGTAAATGCGGATAATGTTCAGACGTCTTGGAAGAAGCAGTGAAGAATGGACGTAAAGAGGAACTGTGCCGGATAAAAGATAAGCGTAATTGGGTGGAATAAACGAGGTGCAGCAGTGGAAGTTGAAAATAACTAGAATAGACCATGGGGCGTATTTTCGATGAATAAGAAATACTCATTGGTTTCCGTTAACGAATATTTAATATATTAAGTCCTTAAAGACTAATAGAGAACGTGTTACATGCAATGTATTTTTGTTATGTCTAGTTATACAAAATAAAAATTTAACACTTTCATGAGTTAAGAATTGTGATTACTTTCGATGATCTGCAGAAAGGGTTGTTGGTGCGGGGTCTTGGTACGGTTTATAAATAAAAATCGCAATACGCGGAAGGACTGCCAAATGGACAAAGTTTGATAAGTGTGGCAAAGCGGGGAAAGGTGGGCGAAGCGGGCAAGGGAAAAATTGAAATAGGGGAGAAAGGGGACAAAATGGAGAAAGGGGGATCAATTAACAACGAGGATAAATGAGACAAGGGACAAATGGGGTAAAGTGACAACATAGACTAGATTACAAATGGAGCAGGGGGACAATATATACTAGAGTACAAGTGGAGTAAGGGGACGACATGGGATAGGGACAATAGTAAAAAATGTGATAGTGGGACAAAATAGGACAATGCGAAAAATTGGGGCAAATAGGACGAGAGAAAAGGGAGAATGGAACTAAATGGGACAAGAAGGAAGTCGGAACAAATGGAATAAGGGGACAAAATGAGCGAAGGGATAAGATGAGCTAATGGGACATGGGGTCAAAATGGGACAAAGGGATAAGGAGACAAGGGGACTAGTGGGGCATTTTTATCCAAAGATTTTTGAGCACTGACATATTCTAAACCTGAGAGTGTGTTGAAATAGTTTTAATGGTCTATCGAGCATTTTAACGGCCGTTGTTATGAACGCGTTCTTAAAGCGTTGTTTCGATGGTTGGTTACTAAGGAGCTAAGCGCATGTTTATCGACGTAAATAAAAAAAAATATTTTTTTCGCGTGTTTATATATTCATTCGTCAAAAGAAATGCTTATCATCTCCTCCCGTTCGTCTATCTGTCACTGACGATTAGTCACCTTCTGGTCTACCAATCGAGACGAACGAGGAGTTGCTCGACTCATCACGGACTCCTGGTTGAGAATTGATCATTTTATAATCATTTATATTGCAAATCATTCTACAAAATGTTTCTAGAAAAACGTTTTTTTAGTTAAGTGTCTAAAATGTGTTTTTGGCGACATACTACACATAAAAAGGTGATCAATAGCACATTCAATTACTCTCTACACGCCTCCTTTCGTTAAAGCAATTGGCATAATTCTTAACAGGCTCCCTCTTCGATACTCTGGACGAATTGGAAGAATTCTAAAAAAACTTATATTTTATGGTTTTAGTGCAACTTCTATGGAACATTGGCGAAACGCTGTAAATTACTGTGCTCTTTACAAAATATTAGAAGTCCCTGATTTCTAATCCTGGAGAGGAAATTGTTTTCCCAGGTTTTACAAATTGTTTGCATGTTGCACTTTTGAAGTTCTATGCAACAGTGTAATTGTTTTTAACGTGATGTAATATAAAAACTGGATGTCATTTCTGTAATCCATTAACTTTAAAAATATTTTCAAAAAATATGTATATAAGGTGTAAAAATATGTTTTAGAGGCCTGCGTTTTCTTTGCTTCTCATGTGTCACTTAACATTCCCATCCGTACTATCGCTTTATCACAATTCAAGTTTACCCATGGTCATCCCCACCACCTTTTTAAGTGTCAGTGTTCAACATTTCAACTTAATGTCATCCCTTCTCTTGTGCTGTAGATTTCCATTCTACCGGTTTCTGACTGTATCGTATCTTACTTTAACATGCATTACCTGCACCTTTTCTTAGTTGCTCTTGCTGGATGCCTTGCCTGTACTTCTCGCTACACACTTTATACCTGTATTTTGTTCTAATTGTCATGCATTTCAGTGAAATTCTTCGATTCCTAGAAAACGGGTGTAACTCAACACCTCTTGTGCGACTGGGACACGTAAAGCAAGGATCTGGTGCATTTTACCTCAGAATAAAGATAAAAACAAGAAATGCCATTTCATATCAAGTTTTGGAAATGCCTTACCTTCTATACCCAGTCATGGATTGCAAATGCACGTGGTTTATTCTAAGTGCCAACATGGGAGACGAAACATAAGATAAAGAACATGATGAAGAGGCGAGCGCGTAATAACGAGAGAATCAGTTTCACAACAAATAATGCAAGGTGAAAGGTAGTAAGAAGCGCAAGAAAGAGAAACGAGAAGACTGAAAGGCATGGCAAGTGAATATGACCTACACATAGTATCGATACATGAAAGGAATACTTCAGTTTTTCTTTCTTGGCGTGTCGGGGGGGGTTGTCATCAAAATGGAATATCTCACATTTCACATCGTAATAAGTTGTACTGCTAGGAGTCGCATGATCGCGACTGTATCGAGCAGTACTGGCGATCATGCAACTCCTAGCGACATAACTGAGAACGACGCGAAATACCGCGAGATACTCCTTTTTGATGACACACCCCCACGCGCCAAGAAAGCAAAACCGAAGTCTCCACACAGTACCGGTGCATGAAACGTCCACAATCCGTTGCAACGTACCGGAGCTCCAGTAAGTGCGAGCACGTGAAACGAAAGCACATGATAAAAGACTCCGGTGCGGGGCGCAGCGGCGCCGCGAGCTGGCAGGGCGGCAGCAGGGGCTGGGGGGGGGGGAGGGCGGCGCAGCAGCATTCATACGGTTTGTTTGCAGAGGCCGGCCGCTCTGACTGCGCTGCCCGCTCGGCTGCGCGCCATGTTTTATTCATGGCGCCGCCGTCCGCGGGGACTCGACCTCCACTCCGCGCGCGCGCCCGTCCGCCGCCCAGCTCGCCCGCGAGTCCACTCGCCCGCCAGGGCACTCGCTCGCGCGCCCACTCGGCCCGGCCTTTTAAGACGTCGCTCGGGGCCTTGCAACTCTCCATCAAAACCGGGGACAAAGCTTGAGGCTGCTACTATAGGAGGAACTAGTGTCGCCGGGTACAGCTGCAGGTTATGCTCGCCAACTTCCGCACATAAAAATTGGCTGATTTGTGAGAAATACGAAAACTGTCTTCTGAATGTTCAATTGCGCATAATATAAACATAAGAAACTGCTGAAGAAATAGCCAAAATTAACGCTATCTTTTTTTGTAACATTACCCGCCTGTTTGCGTCTCGCGAACCCACGCAGTTGCAACGCACGTTTGAAGTATCGTTGACAGCAGTTCGTGTTTTAGTTCCTGTAAGAAGGTGCTGCAGGAGAGCGCGCCTCTGTAATGGTCTCCACCACGTAATATGGGAGTTAAAAGGAACTGACGTCGCTCTTGCAGCTCGTCTAGCGCTCGCATGTACTGATGCTGATCTCTCGTACAGGCGCTTGCACGCAATCGTTGATCGGTTTCGCTGTTATTGCTCACCACTTCGTAAGTTCGTACCTTCGGAGCTCCGCTACATCGTATCTTCGGAGCTAGAGAAAAGTGAGAACTCAGATAGTGAAAGTAGTACTAAATCGTAGGTACCGTGTATCTTCGGAGCTCGAGGAAAGTGATTTTACACAAAAACATATTTCTTTCTTTAAACAAAATATTATACCTCACAAGACAGTCAGTACAACCGACCTGGGGTTTCGAGTTCGACCCCAGGGTAGAATTTTCGACATTCAAATTCAGTGGCTTACACTTACGTGCACCACACTACGACACCTGCTGGGTGACCGGTCTGGAACTTACAGCTTGTCCCGGCTAGAGGCAACGCCCCGCTGGTGGGAGAGATACCAGACTGGGGATAACTCCAGAAGACGACAATGGGTCAATGCCGGATCTTTCCATCTTTAGGGAGAAGATCACCGCCATTTTCCGTGACAAAAATATGCCCTTAGGAAACAGCAATCCACGTCAGTTGATGCGCCAGAAAACACAAAATAATCAATTAATCTAAGCAAGTAGTTCACATATTAGAACTGGTATTTTGCAACGCTCATTTTAAAACCATTCCGTTGCAAAAAGAGTTTTTGATATACGTCACTTTTTTATGGACAATTTACTTTTTCACGGACAATGTGGCCTTTCATGCGCGTATGATGCGACCTTTTGTGTGTTTGAGTTATAAGTTGTCCAATCAAAGGAAGTCCACATTAATACTAAGGAATTATTTCAATTGGACAGCTTTTGTCAATATGAACAGTGTTTTTCATTTTCCTGTGCCTAATTTATATTTTCTTCTTTTTGATGGAGCTTCCTTTTGAACACACTTGAAGACAATCAACGACCAACAGTGTTGCTTTCTATTGTCTTGTCCATTAATTTTTATGTATTTTCTTGTATACATGCAGAATACTGTGTGTTGCTTTCTTCAATGTAACACAATCATGAGTCGTGGACTCACACTTTAAGGAGTGTAGTCTTCCGGTTTTACGAAATTCGACAAATTAAAGTGGTTACCACACGCCTGTACCAAATGTTGTGAAAGGTCCTAAACATATACAATATACATACTTGTAGATTGATTTAATCATGGCAATAATAATAAAATCTTGTGCTTGATGTATTCGATGTGATAAACAGTCAGTATACTGAAGAAAAGTAATGGATTTGAATAGCTTTTCACTGCTTTTTCTTTGCGTATCACGAGAAAATGAAAAGATCAATGATACAGACATTATTCTCAATAATGTTTACAATTAGTTTTAGGCTGAACTCCTTATTTTTGTTCAAAGGGTATTAAAAAATAGTTTCAAAATTTTAACCACGTAGTGATGATACTAATACCTAATATGTGACTCACCCTTATTTATTTAGTACATAATCTTCTCTCTACTATCTTCGTAATTCATCGATTTTTTTCTTCTGACCATATCTACCTTTTCCATCTCTCTCCTATGCTTTCTCTCTCCGATGTGACATTTCACCGAGACTAGCTCTCTCTTCCATTACCTCACATCTCTGCTGAATATCCTTCGACGCGGTCCCGCAACACCCTTTCAATCCGCACATTTATAACGCTCCAGATGACAAAACGTCGTACAATTTTCGTTGCCCCGCCGGATCCGCAAAGGTCAGAGTGAGCTATAAATTTCACGACCAGTGATAGATGAGCGTGATTTCGTGTTTAAAGTCGCTCTTCCGAAAAGGAGTGATATACGCGCGATTCCAGTGGCACAGGACGCGACGGGAGCATAGGACGATATCCAAATCTATAAGACATGTATTCTGCTCTGCCCGTGAATTGCACGCTGGAAGTGGGACATTTGCTACCAGATAGAACAACTGAAAAAAATGGGGTAGACCTCTGAATATGTCAGGATCTTCCTTTAAGGGAAGATAAGATTTCACTGCAATGGAATATTTACAGTGATTTACATAATAAATTTAGAAGATAACCTATTAATAATAATAATTACTATTGTTATTAATAATAACATTGAAATTTACAGGTGCCAGTAAATCGCACGGCACCTCACAGCAATTCAGTTCATTGCGTGCAAAGTACTTCAACTTACTTTGATGCACTTCACGACACCTCACTTAAATATCGGACACGATTCAAATGACTAAACCTTGAATTTAACACTTTGAAAATACATACAGTTACTCTAATTTGTGTAATTTTTGGTGTGTAATTTTTGAAAAACAAAACTACATCCCTAAATGAACATTACGAAATATTACAGAATGCAATTAGGACTATCCGTACGAAAAGTTTGAAGAAAAATTTGAGGCTATTTATCAGAAAACGGCGTTTGAGCGTTTCTAAAAGTGCGAAATTCTGAGCTAGTTTTAACGTAAAACTATGGAGTTCTTGAGAAAATTTACTTGACATTATTTAAAGTACATATATTAAATATAGTAATGTGAACAAATCACCGCTAATGTAACTATTAACAACGTGCACGACCAATCAAAATTAGTGGTGCTACAGAATAGCACAGACTTTCTCGTATTAGTTTTCTATTTCCTTTGGTCTCGGCTACCGGTTCCTTGGGTCGGAATTGTCACATACCCCAGCCAGATGCTATCTATTGCCGCCCCAACTACATTTTTTAAAAATTTTCTTAATTTTTCGGTTTCCTAATGGTAGATCGGATATATTAATTTTAGAACATTAAAGAACAATAAAACCTCGTCCTAAATGGCAATTTTCTTTGATAGAGTTGTTTTTATGAAAATGGAGTTTAATCGCTACTAAAAATACGAAATGTGACGTTTTTCACAGAAAAGTTTTGAGTTTTCGAAAACTTTTATTTAAATTTATTTGAATCACTTGCACTCACAAATATAACAGTGTTTACAAATTTCTGGAAATTTGCACATTAAAGGTGTGAGAGATTTTTCAAAAGAATTATATTTCTGTAATTTTTTAAAAAACAAAAAATATCTTAAATTGAACTTTACGTCATATTAAAAAGTGCAATTAGCACTATCCGTTCGAGAAGTTTGAAGAAAAAATTGGTGCCATTTATGAGAAAATGTCGTCTGAGTGTTTCTGAAAATGCGGAATTTTGAGATAGTTTTTACAGAAAACGGCTGAGTTCGCAAGAAAATGTGTATGACATTATTTTTTAAAGCACATGTACTCGTAAAACTAATAATGTGAAAAAATCGCCGCATTAACGAAAATCAATCCATCAACGCATAAAAATGTCATTTTCATAAGTTTTGAAAAAACGTAAGAATGAAGCAATATGTAGTTTACGTCATCTCATAGAATACATTTAGTATTATCACTACCATAAGATTAAAGAAACAAATTGGAGCCCTTTTTGAGAAAATTTTGAAAATGTGCAGGGAGCTTCTTGTAATGTAACCCCCAAAATTAATGAATGTTATTCAAAATCGCAGAGTTTTGACTCAGGCCAGATTGCCAGGGGTTTCTTCAATAAAAAAAAATGGTACGTATGGTTTAGGCGCTAGTGCTGTTCACATACACCGAACAGACAGATGGAAAGACGGACGGACCGACGTTTTGCTGTCAATTGGTTTTTCGTTATCAAGGACCAACAAAACATGGTTTCTGCCTACACCACGTTTTAGAAGACTTTTTTCTTAATTTAGCAACTGGATTTATCCATTAGTTAGTTATCAGAGCCCGGCAATAAATTTTTTCTGCCAAAAATTCGTTGGTTTTTCGCGCAGCATTACATAACTTTCCCCATACTAAATATATTACACCGTATATACGTATGTATACGGAAAAGTAAAATTGAAAGAAAATGCAAGAAAATGAAAACATAATACTTTTCACTAGCAACAAAACAACAGAAGCAGGAAAGTTATGAACCTAGACAAAATAGAATCAACACTGAAAGAAATGAAAGGCTGGTATATGTACAAAACTACAATGGACTCAAGCCGATATGAATGACCAAAAATATATACTACGATATGAGACAATTTCCGGGCCAATAGCTCCTACAACTCTATTGCTGCGCCACAGGTCTCTAAGCACCCTGGAAGCAAACAATCAGAATCCATGATGCTATATGGACAGGACATTAAGAAAGAGAAAGGTATGAAACAAAACGTTAATATAAAAGAAAATGAAAACCCTGAAAATATAAAAGGATTCACAAGCAACCAAACTATACAAACAAACAAAAAATAATCCTCGACATAGTAAAATGCTGAAAGAAATGAAAATCTGGTATTAGCACGAAAACTGCAATGAGCACAAGCCTATACCAAATGACCAGAGAAGGTACACTACGATAAGACACAATCTGCGGGCTAATAGCTCCTACACGTCCGCTGCTGTCCCCGAGGCCTCTAAGCAGCCTGGAAGCTAAAGAGGGTCATTGGGAGCCCCAGGCGGTGCGGGGGCGTGGGCCGGTCGGCAGCGAGGGGTCTATGGGCGGGGGCGGGGGGCCGGAGGGCACGGGGGGGGCGGGGGCCTGCGCGGGCGATTGCCGCAGCGTCCGGGGCCGTCGCCGCCCTCTGCCCTCCCCCGCCCTTAATTGAAGGTAATTCGGCAGCTCGGGCCGGGAAACGCCGCGGGAATTGGCTTACGGCGCGCAATTACGAAGTTGCCGCCGGCCCCGGGGACCGAGGGTGCTGAGCGGATTTCTCTTCGCGATTCGACGCCGGCGCCCGCGCCGCACTGGGGCGCCCGGCAGCCAGGGGGCCGCCAGCGCCCCTCGTGGCCCTTGATGGAAGCCATGGGCCTCCCACATAGATCGTACCGGGCTCAACTGATGTCACTGCAGTGTCTCTGACCGGGACGCCCTGGGTTCGAGTCCCGAAGGTGGCAGGAGTTTTGACACGCTTGTCAGCTAAGTCGAATGCAGTCGCTGGTCTGGTGTCTGCAGTCTAGAGGAAAATTTTGGTGGCCGGCTGCTCTGATCGGTAGTTTTCCGTGGTTTCTCCGAGCAATACCAGACGAATATCGGAGCGGTACCCTAACAAAAGGATCACGGACCGCGCGTGATTTTTTCTTCCTCTTCTTTACACTATTCTCCCCCCCCATACTTACACACACACACACACACACACACTGACATAGACTACACAACCACATATGTCGGGAGACCGATCGGGAGCTTGGAGCTTGTCCCGGCTTGGGCGGTGTTCCGCTGGTTATTTATTTATTTATTTATTTGTCAAAAAGACAGTAAAAACTGTATATGACGTGTGGGGAAAGAAATTTACCTGCGCACATTTTCTTGAGGGCCAGAAATTTTATTAAAAAAAAACAACGAAAAAATGAATTTAGAAAATAATTATTTTAGGTTAGAGATACCGCTTTAGGGAAAACCCCGCTAGCCGACGGTAGGACGGCACCGGAACTCGCTATCCAACGGGTAAGATCACCGACATCTCCCGAGGAAAAATTACGCACTACACTTACGAGAATAATGATCTTACTAGTTGACGTGCCAGGAATCACTAATCAATCATCAATCTAGATGTCGTAGATTGTCGTATTTCCCCGTGGAAATAGGACTGCGGACTGCTTCCTCTTGAATCACAGGATGTGTAAGAGAATGGCTGTCGAGTTTGATTGAATTTGCTGAAAAAAATAGTTAATTCTTTAATTGAATTTTTACTCGGCAATGAGTAAAATGTTTTACTCGGTGACGCGTAAAAATTCTAAGAGGTCATAGCGTCTTCACGCGATGAAATGGAATGTTGAAAAACGTAGCATCTGCTTTGCTAACAGAAATAAGCGCAAGACTGCTTTTTCTCGCGCCCAAAGCAGGTAAAGCTTAACTATCTATACAATGGTCACTGATTCTTTCACATAAATATTCTAACAAGAGGGATCCATTGCGTTTTTTGCGGAGATTCAGTGAGAGAATTGAAGTTTGTATTCACGAGCCGATAGTCCCGCCGCTTATTTAGCTCTCCCATTTCGAAGTTATTTTGCAGCCTGTACAGCATCTATTAAAGGTGCACTATATCCTTAGTGCTTTTGGGTTACTATTTTAGTTGGGATACATCTTCTTCCCAACCGGACAATACTGTTGGAAGGCTACGTCACCAAATAGTCGCTGATGCCCCTAGCGACTAACGCCATCAGCGTCCGCAGCTGCGCAGCAAGCTTATCAAGCTTGTCAGCTAGTTCCCTCGGGAAAAAGGATTAGGAATTCTCTCAAGAAAGGATTTAAACTGATGAATAAAAAAGAAGAAAATAGAACCGATTCTCTCTGGCAATTTCCTATTTCTTTGCGATCTTCATGATTACCAGGATTAAGACTTTTGGGCCGTAATTTATTGAAAAATATTTATTTGTATGTGACTGGCAGTGAAAAATATATTTGAAAACAACCCAAATATTTTTGTTATTCACATTAAAACAACAAAATTAACGTAATACTTTAATTTATATTATTATTAATATTAATCTTATTATATACATATTGGCCATTTATGATCACGATACACGTTATCTTCCGAAACCCAGTCAAATTTATACCAGAGATACTAACGTGTGTCAATATGGGAAGTATATAGTATGTCAGTTTTTCGGCGGTATCCCTAGGTAAGACAAGGTTGTTACGTCTTGAATTATGAATTGAGGTAACTGATGATCAGGGGTGAAGAGACAATCACAAATACGATTATGCCTATGCAGAACTCAAACTGCATTCTCCTCGGCCCAGACGGCGAATGACGCAATCGAAAGGCTCAAATTCTCAGTGTAAAATGAAAATATGAGTATAAATGAGCAAATGTTTCAAGGATGAAACAGTTTTTGTACTCAAAAAACTACAAGACATGCACCTTTTTAACTAATCCTTTTGTGTCTCTATTTAGAGAGTGATAATATGTTGCATTGAACGATGAAAGTGGATATTAAAATTTGTGTCTCGAAATAGTTACGATTAATATATTAGTTGTGCAAATTCTTTACAAAAAACATACTTTCCGTTCTGCAGCAAATACCTTGAAATTCGAAAGCGAACTAAAGCAATTGATATTGGTTTATTATTATTATTATTATTATTATTATTATTATTATTATTATTATATTATTATTATTATTATCATTAAAAACCTGTTCATCCCTAATAGGGCAAAGGCCTCCTGCATAACGGAGGGAAGTTGTCCGCGCCACCTAGATTAAAACTCCAGGTGACAGTGGTAGTCTGAGTACATACACTAAGTAACTGACTTTCTAAATTACACTTGTTACTGAGGTAAACGTTTTCCATATTACTTTCAAGTGTAATTTCGTTAAATAAAATTACCTACCTCATGTTACGCAGGAAAACGGTGATCATCAGTGACCTCCCGTTGTGCCCCCTTCCAGGAACCTTCCCCAGTGGGGCAACACCCCAACAGGAACAAGTTCTCATCTCTAGATTGAACTCCCAATTGACTGATCAACTGTTGTATGTTTTCTGTCGTGACAACTCGTTCATTCTGTAAGTGTAGCGCATGATTTTATCAGCGGAGGGGGCAATGATCTGACGCTAAATGGTGAGATAGAGCGCCGACCTATGTACATGTCGGATTACAGGGTTTTCTCCATCCAAGTATCTCCAACTAGAAGCATATTGCCACAGTCGGGGTAAGCGCTATGCTCTATGCAATTTCCTCCTCAAGGAATCTCCTCCAGTGGGGCATCGCCGTGACAGACTCTAGTGTCTCGAGTGTTTGGTAGTGTAGTGCGTGAAATTAGGAGTAATGTAAGAGGCGAGGAGGGGATATGGATGAGGAAGGAAAAATTGCAATTGAATACTGGTAATTTGGCATTCGTCTGGTATTAACAGAGGAAACCATGGCCACAGCCATGCTGTGCCAGGAGTCCACCACTAGAATTATCCTGTCCGTCTTGAGAGTCATATTACTGCTTAAAAATTCGTAGGCTTCCTAAGGAAATATTCCGCGATGGATCTTACATTGCTCAAAGCAGTGCAACTTTGTAAATAATTCTTTGACTTTTGGAGAATATTTTACATGAAGCCTCTGAATTATTTTCAATTTTTTTCTGAAAATTAGATCCAATTTTTGCCTTTAAATTTCTTGTAAAAATGAGTGAAATAAATTTTCAGAGATGGCAGAGGAGCGATTTTCAAAATAAACTCTGAATTTATGAAAATTGCAAAACATTTGAAATTTTTTCGACTCCTCGTTAAATAAAAAATAGAGGTTATTTCTTCAAAAAATTCTTCTTCATAACTACTTCTTTAATAAATGTCATGTCCATTTATAAAAATATTAGTGATTTTAGTGCAATAGGCAGTTTAAAGATACGATTTTCTCAAAAAAGTCTGCAAAATTTTAAAAACTTTTTCTATGCAAAATGCTAAATGCACTGAATAAAATGACTTAAAAGTATTTTTGATATATTTATATTATTTACCAAACAAATTCACAATTGTAAATGATTTGAAAGATTCCTCATGTCGTTACATTAGGGCGTTTTTATACTTTTTCTACTCCCATTGTATAATACTGTCATTTGATGGCTGCAACCGGTTGCACAATGATACTCATTACGATACAGATTCCATTTTAATACAGATTCTTGACCAATCACAGAGAAGTTTATAAATCAAGTATTGACACATCGTGTCATTGAGAATCGTTCTACTAAATGTTTCGTTCGATTGCATACATTAAAATTTCATTTGATATTAGAACGGAACTTGGTTTTGATATATTATTTACTCATTTATAATCGCCTCCACATTTCCTTTGGTTATTGTTATTTCATAACAACCGTGAGCACGTGACGTAAAACCACGGACCGTTTTCAGAAATTTATGGGATCGTAGGTTTGCGAAGCTGCCTGTATGGGATATGGTATTCATCATTCATTGTGGGATATTCGTACGTAGCATACTCCCTTCCCGATTTCCCAAATAAATAAACGAAAAAATTTCAAAGATTACAGCCACCATCAATATATGTGCCATGTATTTATTCACAAAACGACTACTTGGCGTAGTTACCGCCTCTCGCTGCTGATAGAACACATACAAATATAAATGCTCTCAGAAAAAAATGGAAAGAACAATCACAAAACAGAAATATTTACAACACATCCATACTTAACATTCAAAAATACTTATTTACACAAGCGTGCATTTTCTTGTAACATGGACATGCTCATTTTTCTTTAAAAGTGATGATTTCTTTCTTTTACTAAAACACAACCTGGCCTTCTTATAAGTGTTATTATGACGACAACAAAAAAAATCAAAATCGCGCCACTTCCCTTTTCGGAGTCTTGACAAAGCTGAAAGCGAACCAGAACCATTCTAACTTCAGTTATCTTGGTTCTCCATACGACTCTATAATTGTTTGTAATTTATATCGCGGGTGTGAACAGCTATCAATTTCCTTCAATATTCACTATTAAAATTTTAACTTTAACTGGGCAGCACCATCTGTACTCAACTAGATCTGAAAGCGTTCCATACTAACTTCCTTTTTCCATCTACAAGAATGTTCGAAAAACAATCGCTGTCTCTTCCCGTTTTTGTCACACGTATGTTTTATAAAGAAAATTGTATTTCTTCCTTATCCCAACTTGTGTTTATTCGCGTTCTCCATGTAAATTGATTGCATACTTTTTCTAAACTTTTCACATCTTTAAATGTTGTAAACTGTCCTTATTCTGTCATTGTTATTCTAATTTACACCCTTACTTACATAAGACGTTTGCCATTCACTTGTCTTAAGATAGAAAATAAGATAATTATAAGTTTGTCACAAGTTTGTTTTTGAACTTAATACTCATCAGTTTATCGTAAACCTAAATATTTTTGTTGATTTATCTCTGCCCAAATTTTGCTAGTCTTACAATTGTGGTGTCATAAATACATGAAAATGTTTTTACGCCTCTGTGTCGTCATTTGTCGCTTGAACAATGTATATCTTTAGAATAAATATTAAAATTATTTAGTATTATTGCAAGCCCATGTAAGATGTCACAATATTATATTATGCTTGTCAGTTTTAATTTTTTTTCCTATTACTAATTTTTTCGTGGAACATTATTTTTAAAAATTGGATTGTATTTTCACTTTGATCCTATTTGACTAGCTGACTAATCCCTCGATGGCGGACTGGTAGCCACATCCATCTGCGACAGCATGCCAGGATAGTGTTAGGGAGCTGTCGGCTAGGTACTCTTGGCTGAAACCTTCATGTGAACTGCTACAAAACGATTCAATGTAAAAGTTTAACGTATAAAAGTCGTAGAAAAAGTACGTGAAACTGGATGATGGGTATTAATACATTTGTGAAGTTTACGACACGTGCTCGTTTCTCGGTCGTATCGTACTATCACACTTAGTGTATTAATACCATCATTACATCATCGTTTCATAATGAACTATTTTACAGCATTTGCAAATACAAGGACTTTAAATGATTTCTTGTGAAGTTTCTAGAAAACTGTGTATGTATTTTGAGAAAACAGAGCGCTTTTAAGGGGTAGATCCACATGTTAAAATCAAACAGAACAATCATTTTTTTAAAAAGAGCAGTTTTCAATAATTTTTCAAGTTTGTTACTTGTTTAATTTCTGAAAAGAAAATCTATTATTAAGGGACAGCTTTGGTTGCATGTTTTTGTAGTTTTACGGCATAAACGAATACGTATTTCATAGATTATTGGTGAAAATAAATTTGGTTCATACTTATTACGGTAAAAAGTTACAAAATTGTTCTACGCAATCAGCTATATTATAATTGTGAGGAACTGAAGATGCTACCGAAAGGTTGAAAAGAAACTACAAGTAATGTTGATTAAAATGTTTCTCCGGAGAAATTGAGGAAGTTGAAAGGAAACATTTAAAGGCACATCCTGACGTCAACATTCCGGAACATATTATCAAAGCAGAAATAACAATAAGGAGATACAAATTACATTGAATAATGCCTGGGGACTTGTGTAGACAATGCGTGACATAAACAATGGCAAATTAAACATAAGTAATCATTTAAGATTAAAAGATCTATTCAATTCTGTGTATTACATGTTCCAAGAATTTTACAAAATAGGATAATAGAATTCCATATGCGTTCAATGATTCTTAATTAATTTTCTTCTTTTAAAGAAGAAGATTCCAAAATGATCAAAACTGTTTATATTCATTAGAGAATTTCAATGCAGAGATGGCGGAATCTATTTTTCCTGCCCACCTCTATATTTTAACAAAATTAAATAAAATGAAGATTAGATAAGCAGTTTGATAACTATATATATATATATATATATATATATATATATATATATATATGTGTGTGTGTGTGTGTGTGTGTGTGTGTGCGCGCGCGCGTGCGTGCGTGCGTGCGTGTGTGTGTGTGTATTATCCGCACAAAATTATGCAGTGTAAAATTTTGGAAAGGATTCAGATTATGGCAGCTAAATTTACTTTCAGGGACAAAAAAAACGGCAGAGTGGGATTCATTCGAAAACTGGCGATTAGTAGCAAGACTTTGTGTAAAGCTTATAGCGGTCATCCAGTATGGAAAGAAATTAATCGGCGGCAAAGTATTCCAACATACATCAGTAGAAGGGATCCCAAGCACAAAATAAATTTAAGACCTCAGAGAACGGATGCCAGGACATTTTCTTTCACAAATCGAATGATAACGGAATGGAATAGATTGCCTGCAAAAACCTTTGAACCCTTTCCTCAAAGCGTTCAACAGTTTAGGAAATTAATTCAGGGTATTACTTAGTAAATAATGGAGTTAACTAAGAATAGTAGGATATATAGTGACGCATGTGTTGTATTGTGGAGTGAGGTGTCACGCAGTGCTGGTCAAAGAAATAACGAAGGAAATGATTTAAGGGTTATAGTGAAGTAAATAAAGTGCAGTGTGGCCTTAATTGTACCAATATTCAGTGCGGAGTTAGATTATAAAATTTTCTTTTTCTTAATGTAACGTAATGTTTTATAAATCAGTCAGTTGTTTCATTATTATTATTACTATTATTATTGTTGTTATACCATTATTATACCATTCTTTTTCTTGTTGTACCATTATTATTTAATTTGCACGTTAGTTATATTTTCTTATTTATATAATTAGCTACCAATGGGTTATATCCAATTACAGTGGAAATAAATCTATGTTAACTTATTTTGCAAAACATTAATCACACAGCAAAATCAGGAAAATTTTGAAACTTTATTCGTATCACAAAATAATTTTCGTTTCAATTTATTTCATTTTAAATGTCTGGATAGAAACATCAAAGAAGATAGTGAATTACGTAACTCCCTTTTGCACTTGCTGGTAAACGAATGACAGAATTTGAATTTTGAACTTCATGTTAAATACTTTCTACACATTCAGAACCCAGACTACTTTTCTTACCAATTCATCTTTACTCTAAAATGCCTCCACTCGTGCATACATTGTGTTTTTCTTAATATATCTCTCCCTTGACACAATCTCGTCCTTCCTCCAAACCCTGAAGCTCCAAAACCCAACCGCAGCTGGTGGACCAGAGCCAGTTTTCGCTAAGATGGGATTAACAACTTGTTTCGTTTGAAAGATGATCCCTTTACAAGACATGACCGACCCCGCTCCGGAGGCTAACCGAGTTATCTCATTACACGCGGCTAACGCAATTTGAAGCAGTGGACGACCATGGAATGGTGGTGGCCTGTGCGAGCAGCCATAGCTCCAAGAGTTGGTCGGTGGAGTGGCGGGAGAAGGGACGGTGAGGACGAGATGGACGGACGGGGAGGGGGAGGGGGCGGGGCTAGGTCGCGGATGATGAGACAGAGTTTGATGACTGACGATCTCCTCTCTTTCTTTCTCCTTTTTCTCCGCAGTTCTCGTGAGTTAAACGGAGTCTCGTTTCGGGCATTTTTGTACCCTTGAAGGAAGTATCAATGACGATAAAGAGAAACTCACTATATGTAATCCCGTTGACTATATGTGGGTTGATAATGAAATAAAATTTTCGAATAGAACATAAATAAACATTTTTACAGGGCATCTACTCTGTTGCGAAAGCTATACTTCAAATGGAACGAGCGGAGTTATGATCCAAAAATAGCAAGTTTTCGGAATTAGAGGGGAAACTGTGCGGCGCACGGAAGAATAATTACGAATTCGGCATAGATGTAATTTAATTTTCAAGTTGAACTATAGACTGTCTCTTGTACAAATTGTTACGTTAATGAAAGTTCCAAATGATTTTCAGACAGTCGTAATGTTTATTCAAAAATACATATATAATTATTCTCTTGGCTACGTTTCGGAGACTAGATGTTTTTCCATCATCAGGCCTTTAAATATAATATAATGTAACTTAGTTACTTGATGTCAATCATAACATGAAGCTGTAGATTATAAAATGTATTTGGACGAAAGAAGAAATTTATTCTTTTCTTATTCTTCTGCTTGCTCAACTCAGACCACTCCTACTTCTTAGAGAGTACGGGCATGAAAGTTCCTGGGTCTCAAGAATTCTGGAGGGGAAACTTTATGAGAAATAACAGCTGGATGACTTTTGAGTTTATTACTAAATTTTGTTAATATCGAATTATAACTTTGTGCAAACTGATTGCATTCATGATTAGAATTCATCGAAGGGTAAATGTTTATAAATAATGATTCCAGAACTAGCCTCGAACACCAGTTAGGTTCTGTAGCTAAAATTTTAGTTACATTAATGTGTAACTTCTGTAATTAAAATTTTAGCTACAACTCTTCCTTACATTTTCATTTCCATTTTAAGCCTATAATATATATATTTTTCTTCAAGAAGTGTCGAAACAGTAAAAGATCAAGGAGATCGCATCCTGTAGATTAAGGTGTGAGTAACGTTTCTTTAAATTTTTAACCTCAAAATTTTATTTTTTAACGTCCTAGAACGCTTCGTTTAGAAGTTATATAACAATAAAGATTTAAAAATCCTGACGTGCGTTGCTGGTTGCATTTTACATGAATATATAGTTGAGTTTTTAAACACATATTTCTTATTTTGAAAGTCAATGTGCAATTCGTCACGTCTCCGTGAAATTCTCTTTCTTTAAAGACCTCATCTATAAAGATTGGTTGCGTGTGAGACTCACAAAGGGAAGGTATACTACTGAAATAACTTAGGAGATGATCAGTAAAGAAATACATATCTGGAGTTATAATACTATCTGTTTGCCATTAGTTTTGATATTTTTCTCTTTCACATGGATTAAATAATTAAGAGAATTTCGTAACAAGATTAAAAGAACTTTGGTGAGACAAAAGTTAGTAAAATTTAAACGTTCACTGCTTCTACATAATTTTTGTTCATTGTTTTTGTCCAATTTTTGTCCAAAGTTTTATTTTTGTGCTTCGCATAATGTAAGTGAACAAAAGATCAGTAAATTTACCTATTTAACTGTAAATTGAGATCCAATTAAATATCACAAAAGTTTAAACGTGCGTAAAGTTGATGATAGTCATTCAGCTGCTCGAAAATTATTACTCCATGCACGAAACACTGTTTCTTTATTTCATTCAGGGCAACCTAAGAATTACAAAATATTAATGCATGTTGTGATGCTATGTTTTAGTAACAAGAGCTTTACGTTCTCTGAAGAATCTTATTTAAAACATCAGTTCGAGTACTTACTTCTTCAAACCCACTCCAAATTGTAAGGCTAAAGTAAGTTATTGAACCACGCCGAACTTGCGAACGTCTCTTCACAACGCTGGCTTAAAGCTACCGCAACAACCGCGGCTTAGAGCTTCAAGGGGATCCTTTCCTCACTCCTGCCAGAAGCGTCCGCTCCTGTGGTAAGATTTGTGGACAGATCAGCACCTTATGTTAACTTCAAACTTCTTTTTAATCAGTTTAATCAAAGTCTGAATGGATATATTATAAATAAGTGGTTTTTATAAATAAATAAGTAGTGAGTTTAAATAATTATTTTGTTGTTAATAAATAATGTTGATACATAAAATATTAAGGTATAAAATTGTAAATTTTATGACAAAGCAAAATACTGAAGACATTTTTTTATTCCCAAATGTTTGTAAAATTTCATTTTTTCTGTTCTGTATTATCTGTTATATTCAAATGAAATTACGCTTGTTAAAAAATTTGTATTGGAGTATTCATTAATTTATTATGAAATTTGATGAAAATGTGGTTAAAATAACTTAATACGTTGTAAAATACTTCACAGTTAAAATCGAATTTTCTTGTCATTTTAAATTTTTAAAATAATTGCGTGTGTGAATTCAATTAAGTGTACAATTCAAAATCAAATATAAGTGAAATTTTTAATTATTTGGGCGTTAATTTAAAAAAGTGTATTACTTTTTAAGACCACGTATAAATTAAGCATTTACAATTTCTGTAAAAATTAATTACAATTTTCAAGTTCAGATGGAACGTCGTAAATATTGCATTGCTAAAAAAATGTAACTATGATTTATAAAAGACTGGAGAAACGACTTAACGGCCGGTTACAAATATGGGATTTAAGTAGTAGGATTGAGCGCTGACCTTGGTTCTTAGTCCCTGGATTTTAGTTCTCGATCCTTGATATTTGGAAGAGAACATCCCACCAGAAAATCTGCAACTGAATAGTGTTCTGTTGCCTATCTGTAGACAGGGGTTGTTGAGTAGCAATATCACACTATTGAGGTAAGACGCTTTCTGCGAAGTGCATCTCCGCAGCTCCGGTGACTACATGGCATGTTCTTTCTTGAATTCTTCAAATACCAGGACACAGTGTGTCCTGCAACATGCGGCACACTGTGGGGAGTATATCTCCTTCCTTACACTTGGACGTAGTCAATGATTCGAGCAATTGAAGAAAAATATGTGTATTAGACAATTCAAAAGCGATGAAAGTTCTACATGCCATTTATTCGTGGCTCCGAGAATTTCTTTAAGAGATCTTCTGTGCCTGCATACGTGACTTGGTCGGCCGGTGAAATAAATATTTGTATGTGGGCCAGTTAAATGAAAAACGAGACAGACTATATAACGAGCATGGCACGGAAGTTGGTAACGCTAATAGATGTGTGTTTTTGACTGTGCCCTCTATTGGGAATTAAGAAGGAACACTGCGAACGTTCACCGGTCTGTTAAACATGCTCCAAGTGAAGGAGACTGTGCGCGTCCAACATCACTGGAGATCGAGAAATAGGACAGCAAGGTGTAATGCGTTTCTTGACAGCGCAAGGAGTGTCAAATACATGTCGTAATGTCTGTTTTGAGTAGTGAACACAGTATATTATGTGCGCTTGTGGTTGATGGAATAAACGATTTTGGGAAAGTCGGATGTCTGTCAGGACAGACCAATTTGTCATTACCTCTTCTGTCATAGCTGCGGTGGATTCTGCCGTCTGTAACTGTCAGCGGTCTGAGAAAGACATGCGGCTTATGTTCAGCATTGTCACCACTCACGCCATCTTCACAGAGCATCTGTAGTTCCGGAAAATGTGTGCCTAATGGGTTTTCCCTGACAGACTGACGTAGGGACAAACGTTGAACAGATTAACAATGTCGACATCACTGCAGCACGTGGAACGGTATCAGGTCTAAAAATATCATGTCCTGTGCAGCCAATTTGCTTCCGACGAAGAGGCATGCCTGGATAGAATCATTGTTTTGTAGGTATCTACATTTTTCTCTAAAGTCATTGACTAACTTGTCATATAGTGGGATACATTTATAAATATTTCTAGCGCTTACTTTTTGAAATAATAAACAAGTTACATTTTTTCATTTGTCTGGGTTGTATTTGACTGATTCTGATACAAAAAGAGTCACTATGTTCAGAATTCGTGAGCGCTAGTTCCTTCCTAATATGTATACGTGAATGCCCCTTAGGAAGTGAGTCATAATAGCTCTCGTTATAAAATGTATAGCCTTGTTTAAAAGAAATGGAATCTTAACTAAAATATTTTATGAAAAATTACAAGTTTTATTATCCCGTGCTCAATTCGAATTTTGTGTCTTACTTAAAGAGAACTCTCTAAAGCCATGAGCCTGCTTGTGATCTCACCCCAGTCTCAAGCTCACTCGCCCTCTCACTGTCTCTCACCACCACAAAGGGGCTGTGCAGAGAGGCGTGCTGTATTCGCTTTCAGGATTGTGGTCCTTTTGTGGGAAAGTGACTGTTCAATTTTACGCGATGTATGTTTGATGTCATATTTGCCTTCTTTCCCTTTACATTTCTGTGTGACAGAAAGAATATATTTACTTTCTCTTCACATGGAAATTATACTATAATTTTGTTGAAAATTAAAGTTATGAAAGCTCTTTTCGTTACTGTGACTTAATGTATAACTATTATTTTCAATATTTAAAACGGCAGGAAAAATATGAAAATAGCATGAACTGATCAGTTACCGTTTAAAGTTCAGTTAAGAAGACCTTAATTCGAATACAACGTGTTGTGTTCGAAAAAAATGCATATTGACATATTTAGTGACAAAAGATTTCCAAAATGCCAAAAATGGCATAATAACTTTTTTTTAAATTCAAAAGCCCCTAATAAGGCAGATTGAAATCTTGTCACCATTCCTATATTCGTGTTAACTTCATTATTCTTACGTATTAGGATGTAAACGTTTCGAAAAAAATCTATAGATCCAGGTTTGCTTTTCTTCCCTTCCGAAAGAAGTTGTGAATTAATGATTTCCTTATTCAAAAATATTCCATGACTTTGACTTTGTCAACATTTTAATGATGATCCAACACATTAAACATTATTACAAACGAATCTCTAATTATCAATAATTGGGTTCTTTAATTCACTGATGATCTTCTGCGTTGGGAGCGGAGAAATACCACCATTTGAACTCTTCCTGTAGTGACGGAGTTGAATAATAACTGTGGTGACTTTTCTCACTTTACAAGACTTCTTCACCCTCGTACACTTGAAAAGAATTGACAGCGTCAACAGAAACTCCATCGCCTTCGAATTCTCCAAAGTCAACACCTTGAGAAAAGATTCTTTTTCCTAGAAAGATAAGTTTTCCATCGCTCGTGGCCATCTGCACGAACAAAATGCTATTCGAATTGAATGAGATTGTGGATGCAAAACATTCACCAACTGAGAGATGGTCCTAAATATTATTCAATTATATTTCAAAGGTGAATTAATAAACTAAAAAGTGTTAGTTGATTCTATTATTGTTGGGTGATTGATTTGAAAAGGGTTAGTAATTTAACCATTTTCCAATAAATAATACGAAAAACAAATCAAGTGCGTAATCGTCAGATATTAAAATTTATAAATTTGTGAGCTATTAACTTTGAAATTTATTAAAGTAAATAATATAGGAAGTTTTATTGCACTCCCAAACATTAAATACTGCATGCGAATGTGTGATATGATAAGCATAAGAAACACAGAATAATATAATTATTCCTCTGCTATTGAATTTGAACATAAGAATTTCGTTATACTTATCTCATCGTACAGACAAATCTGCAGAAAAACTTGATTCACTTCTGTTTGATCATTTGTGGTAAATCTATTACCTGACCACGCTTATCCTCATGTTTCTGAACAACGTGACTAATGTCAATAATAACTTACGGTTTTCTTAATTAATTGTTTTAGTCCAATGTTCGAGCTCACAACGCTTTATTTCTAAGATTAATTAATTATACTAGCGTACCCGTGCGAGAACTCTCGCATGTTAAATCCCACCCTTTCCCTATCCATTTGTCTATCATTTCTATAAAGGTACATGGGAATGTTTCTAAAACGATGTTTGCATTTTTAATATCTTAACGAACCGACACTTGAGTTTAATATCAATGTTTTATTTACAATATGAGTTTGCAGCTGGGCGTTGGTGTACATACTTCCAGATACCGCCACCATTTAAATCGTGCGTTTGGACTGCGATCTTTGGCAGTCGGGTAACTTGCACTATCTATAATTTTAAATTTAGTTGTTTTTTAATTGATTCACGTAGTATTGTAGGCTAGCGCGTTTTGATTTTTATTTTCCATTTATTTCAAGCTAGTTTACTTTAGCTACTTTAAAAAGTTTGTTCTTTGTGTTGTGCCATAGCACAAGTTATCCCCCACTACCTCTGCGTACCCGTGCGAGAACTCTTGCATGTTAGACACCACACTCATCCCTATCCTACTAATTTTATTCTAAGAGGGAAAGAAGCTAAAGAAACGTGTTTATTTGCTTAAAATCTATAAAGGTAATTTGTAATGTACTTACCCAATTACAAATAAAAATAAACAAGCAATGCAATTAATGTATAAAAGAAATTTTCAATAAATATTTATTCAATATCATGGAGAATTTGCTTGGAACAATTCCCAAAACTTACTTAAAGACATTTGGAGTAATTACTCAATATTTGTTGTCGGGCAGGTTTTAGTTTTTCGTGATAGTCACAAAAATATTAGCTTTTTACTTTTGAGAAAGCTACGTGTCTGAACCTGTTGACTTGAAAATTTCATCGAATGATAACGAAAATATTGGTACAGGTAAAACCCAAACACAGTCTTCACACACACATCCCTCCACAATTCAGTACACAGCACTTACAGACCATGAAAAAACGTTAATTGAATAGTTTCACTATACGCATAAGAAACAATCTTCATATGTATAGATATCAAGCAACTATAATATTACTTCTAGTTGTTGCTGGAGAGCAAATCTTGAATTGATGATTATGCAAATAAACCTCGTCAGACTGCACAAACTACGATGTTAACAGAAAGCGTAAATAAAGATTGTAAAATCTAAGCCTTCTAAGCGTGTCGCCCCAAACATTGCTACCAGCAGAAAGGGCTGAAATATTGAGGTGGCCTTTGATAGTATTAAAGCGTGGAACCGAAAAGTTAATTGAATGGATCGGTAAATATCTCATCTTGTAGTTTATGGTGTGAAAAACGTTTCTTTGAGGCTTGTGGCCTCAAAGTTTTACTTTTTAAGGCTCTAAAACGCTTTGTTTATGAGTTATTTGCCAATATAGGTTGGCATGTGATGCGGGTTGCATTTTACATGAATATTTCTATGCGTTTTTTTAAGAAATCATCCATATTTTTGAAGTCAAAGTGGAATTCGTCAAGTCTACGTGAAATTCTCTTTCTTTAGAGCCCTCATTTATAAAGATTGGTTGCGTGTGAGAGCCGGAACCCAAAGGTATACTACTGAAATAATACAGGAGACGATTTTATTTTTGCACACTCTCGTAATTAAGAGTTCAGAAATTATAAATCAGTTTTTATGTTATTGCTTCATTGGAAGCCTTCGCCACTCGCCTAGAAGGGACGCAGAGATCAATTTTGATAATTTCTTCTTTTTTATTTCTGCCTGCTCGGCATTTTTTCCTTTTAAGGGTGTTCATATAATATACATCTTTCACATCAACTTTTAGGGATGGACGTCAGCATGCTTTACCTCCTTTCTCAGGGATCTAATAATTCATTTTATTAACCATAGAAGAGGTCAGTTTTTGAAGAGAATAGAAAATGCAGAGGTCAGTTTTTGGAGTTATTTGTGACTATTCCACTTGCGAAATGAAAACCAATAGTGTTTAACTATACATACACAATGCCTCAATCAGGACGGTGTATCTCAAAAAGTTTATCATCACATTTTATATTCGATTTTTCTTACCGCTTCTCCCTCCTGTCCAATCATAAACTGTGACTCACCTGTCTTAGAAGGCGGTATCGATAGCTAATTGATGTCCAATAAACCGCTTATGTACTGTAACATAACCTCCGCTTATGTACTATAACATAACCTCACTGATTTTAATATTCACTGACCTTTCAAATCTGTATATTTTCAATATTTAGCGCAGTTTGGAACATTAATGAACGTAATTTAATTCATGGCAGGAAATTAAATTAAATACCACTGGTGCTTTGTAAATACGCAGATAAATCCCCTTCTCGCTTCGCGAGGGGAGATTTATCGATAATTTCCAAAGCATCCGTGGTATTACCTATGATAATTTTTAAAGGGCGGTGTTAGTGAGCGGGATTACAAGGAATTATCTGAGGGGAAATGGGGAAATGATTTAAGGTGGTTGAAGAGAGTCTTTAAGGAATCGTGATCTTATTCTCTTTGGTGAACTATACGTTTTACCAAGTCGGAGTATTGTTGTGCTGCACGATTGGGGAAAGAATGAGAATAATTTATGGGTCGTATGATTTATGTAGTCATTAAAGGACGATATATTTAGTTCGTTTTGGATTTCCATGTTGCTTATGAACCAAGGAGCTTTAATGACCTTTCTGAGAAATTTATTTTGTATTACTTCTATTTTGTTTAGGTTAGTTCGCGCGGTATTGTTCCAGATCGGGCAGGCATATGTCCGGGTTGGTTTTATTACTGTTTTATAGATGATTAAGCAGCAGTCAGTGCTAAGTGTGGATTTTGTATTTGTTATTGGATATAATTTATATATTTTTGCATAAGCTTTATCTGGTATAGATTTGATATGTTGCTTCCAATTTAGTTTGGTGTCAAGTACTACTCCTAAGTTTTTATCTGGTGTATTTCTATTCATCCATTACATATTTCTGTTCTGAGAGCAGAGGTGTGGTGGTTGAAGACGTTTGTGACGAGTAAAAACTTTTACTTGAGTATTTGATGCATTTATCTTTATTTTCCAGATTGTGTCCCATTTGGTGAAATTATGTAGATCGATCTGTATGTTGTCAAAGGTAAAGTTAATGTCAGAATGGGATGTAAAAATTGCTGTGTCATCAGCGTAAAGGGCAGTTTCTGTGTTGCCTAACTGTGGTAAATCCGACACATAAACAGAAAAAAGAAATGGAAGAAACAAGAGACTTAACGGACCCCTGCATTAATTTCAAATCTGTTGAATGGGTTGATTTAATATGAACAGAAAATATATATTATTTAGAAAACTTCTAATTAGATGGAATAGATACTAGGGAGTGTTATTTTGTGATCTGAATCCGAACTTAATGTCTGGGATGGCGCTGATTTTTGTTAGGTACGAAGATAATCTACTATGAATTAATGTTTCAAATACTTTTGCGATTGAAGGGAGGAGACTTATTGGTCTGCAGCTTGTAGTAAAGCGAAGATCTTTACCTGGTTTGCAAAAGGGTAGAATTGAGGCGGTCGACGTAGAAAGGGCCCATCTGCAAAGAAGCTATTTTGAGGAAAACGGTGTTCAAAGTTTTGATTGTGTATATAAAGTTTGTGACTTTTGGTAACGGGATAATAACTGAAATGTAAAAAGTAGTTATTCAACTCATGTTATACGCTTAAAGAAGAAAGGCACAATTCAATCCTTGTTTGAAAACAGTAATTTTCTTGCATGGTGTTGGTACATTGGCATAAAAAATGATTCGAATTTGGTGCTGTGGCAGGAGATTGGTTTTTAATAACAATCTTTGGCCTTTATTACTAGCTCAAAATTTGCATTTTAAACGTACCGCGTCGGACTTCAGTGAGCATGCATTAAAGTTCCATGAGAACAGGTTAAGCTCTCAAAGTTGGTACTAGTGCTGCCCCTCCACTTGTTTTTTCAAGGAATAACAGCTTTTAAGCGGGAACCGGGCTGAAAGTCGCCAGCAAAAATTGGTGCAATACAAAGTAAGAAAAGGAGATTGATTTCAAGTGAGGAGAAGGTAAAATGTGAACGATTTATTCAATGATTGCTTATTTCTTCCTATTGTCTTCTAATAAGAGGGGTACATTGTGTTTTTCCAGAGATCGAGCGAGCGAGCATTGTTCAGAACGTTCGTTTCGCCGTAACCTAATATATAGCTCTCCCAATCTCAATCTGAATATGAAGCTATATTTGCTGCGTTAACACATGGCGTTTTGAACCCTTTTTACGGAGAACAAAATTGTATGCAATCATATGGAATAAAAGGGTCAAATACACGGTATAATGGCTTAATTCAGAGTGATTAATAGCTTTTAGAAATATGTTAGACCATTCTGCGCAACAAGCTTGAATATTTTGTTTGCAACAAAAACAAATTGCTTGACAACAATAAGAGAACACGGAAGAAAAAGTCTGATTCATTAAATATTCTTTTAAGAACTTGACATATTTTCTATAAGTTAACATCCTTTTCAACTAAAAATCAGTATAAACATTTTACATCAGCAACTTTCTTACGATTTACATCTGGGCGTAGAGATTATCCAATAGTGACTATGTCAAATCCTTGTAACCAGATGCTACAAAGTTTGGAGTATGTGCGAGAGCACAGGAGAGATACATTGATAAGAAATTTTATGAGCACTTAATTATCCCGAATGGAATTTACTTCTACAAATGGGCTTTCCATAGAAAAATGATGTCACTCTTGAAGCAAAATCCTTCTCCATTACCACATGAAATGGATCTTTTTGATGTAGAATCATGACCAACTCTTACATTATTTATGTCACTATAATCACTCCTTTCGTTCTAAACAAAAAAAGATGATACCTTCACTTTTCTAGCTACCTGTTTCTCATGTACTTCTCAAAGCTGCTTTCAAACGTGGGTACAAACCTCAGTTTTCAAGATACCTAAATGAACCTTCAACCATATCCAGTAAGAACACGACAAACACGGCCTCATGTACCCTTTTAACGCGGACCGCCTCAATTAAAGAAAAATTCCAATATTTTGGAAAGTAACCCACTTAGGTAAGAATTAAATAAGGCAGTTAATATGGCTTTTGATCTTTCGGGTAATTCTTTAAGAGCTGTGTTGTTAATATGGTTGTGACCAGCCGATTTTCGGGCTTTCAATTGCTCAATAATTTTAGAAGTTTCGGATGGGGATAAAATTTTATTTTATCTGGGACATTATAGTCTGGGAAAAGGAGGATTCTTGCAATGAAATTACTAAAGGAAGAATTTGTATTGGGATTTGGAGTAAAACACTTTCGCAGATATTTACCTAACCAGTTTTTGTGTGGTCCGCATAAGCTACATTTAAATCGTACTCAAGGATGGGAATGTCAGAAGTTTCTCTACGTAGTATTTAAATGGTTGACCAGAGTGCTCTGCTATTTGGGTGAATTGGAACTATTGATCTTTTAAAATTGTTAATTCAAACTTGATCTGCTTTGTTTTTGATGGTTCTCCCTAATTTGTTTATTTTCGCTTTAAGATCATGTCTGTGGTTGGTTGGCCAAAGCCGTCGGATGTTATGTTTACTTTTAATTAGATTTAGAGTATTCCTTGGAATCGGTTTTCTGTTAGTGAAAGGCCTTGCGAGAGGTGTTGATGATTGTAGTTCGGGGTGCTGCACTTATTTCAGGATATTTTTAGTGGACTGTATTGACAGAGAGAATAGTGGAGCACAGCTGTCCCGAAACCCTTTGATAGCTCAGGGAGAAAGATTGGTGCAGGAATTTTCTGGATTCACAGAAAAGAAGTTCTTGCACAAACCAGGTTTAATTTTCATAACGTTTGAGTACTTGGTTACATGAGTACAGTTACAGATCACAGTAGATAGTACTTGGGACGTACTACTTGTTAAAACACCTTGTCCAAGCGGTATAATGCAACTACTTTTCACCATACATACAATTGAAAGTTATGCTGTACAACAACCATCGGCACTACGTTGCACAATTGAGCAAATATCTTGTAGCGTGCGAACTGGGAACAGCCCTGCTTCGCACAATTGAATACATACTTCTTGCGTGCTAACTGGGAACAACCCTAGGTTGTACAATTAAACTTTACGTCCGTTACTTTCACATGGAGCCCATTGGACGCAAAACAGACATGTGCTTACCTCATGTTACGCAGTTAGAAACGGATTTCACGTCATATACTGCGATTTCTCTAACTTTGTCCCTCAAGGCAACTCAAGTTTCATCTTCGCGATGTAATATATCACGGCATTTCGCATCCTTCTCAGTCGTTCCGCTAGATTTCGCACGATCGCGACCGTATAAAGCAATGCTTGGGATCATGCGACTTCTACCGGCAAGACCGAGAAAGACGCGAAATGTCGTGACATATTCAATCGCGAAGATGGGATTTGAGTTGCCTTGAGGGACAAAGTTAGAGAAATCGCAGTATAACGGCGAGAGCGTCGTTAGGGCCGCTTGCGCAGTGCGCATAGGAGAGGGAATGGCGTTTAGCCTATGAAAAATTACTATCTGAATTCGGCGATAGAAAGATCTAGAGGTTTCATCCGTTGCGGGCGGCTAACGAAATGCCGGAGTGGCGTGATAGCGCACGTGCGGTTCCACGAGCGCCGGCGCACAGCCCGAGAGCCGTGGGCGGGCGTCTGGCGGATGCGTCTGAGGGCCAATCGGCCGCAACGTTCACGTCTGCGACGGTTGCGATTTAACGATTCTGCCTTGCTGCATATGAAATAAAATTATTTTATCTGCTTTGCTGTGGGCCCGAACAATTGTAATAATACAATATAGATTTTCTGTGTGATCTTAGTTACCTGATTGTCTATTTCACTTCCTGTTCGAATATGTTCCGAGTAATGAAGGTTTACTTTTAGTATATCTCTAAATTCATGTCAGTTGGCGTGACCTTTCGCGACCAATACCAAAGAGTATAAGAGTACCAATACAGTGAAGGAATCTCATTAGACTGCAATGTTTGATAATTTCTCAGAACCCCGCTTCGTTCATTGTCGTGCGTGGGTTTCCGTCGACAACTTCCAGGGATCGCGCCTACGGGCGCCGAAGAATCGAGAACAAGTATTTCTGAGAATCCATTGCACTGTTTAATTACTTTTACAAACTAACTACATCAGGTCCATCATTAATTCTAATATTCAATTTCCCGCACAGACGTGCAATTTATTTTACTGTAATTCACAATCATATTATTTTTAAACACTTCAAAACCTAAACTCGCGATCTCGATCGACGCCTCGCTATTGGCTTCCGCCAATCGTGTCCTCTGGGCTGGGCTCTCTCACTTCAGAAAAGCAGTTGTGAAGAATGCATTTGACAAGCATGGATGCCTTTGTGCTAATTACCCGTTAGTGCTCATTTAAACCACGCAACGTGGGTGTTCTTGCCAATTCACAAGGTGTATGTTTTGCACTAGTTTATTTCAATAATCCGTTTTCTGGCACGCATATATCACTGTTTTAACAGAACAGTACGTAAGGGTAACGTCTCTGACAATTGCACAATATGTAGGGCCTAATTCATAAACTTTCATTAAATTAATTTACTTTCTGGCATACTCAAGCCAGACATATTTATGACGTAAACGGTGCTGTGTGAACTGTGATCAAATATGAACTGGACGCGTATGCCGGTAACTGTAATCGCACGCAACAGTGGTCACGAAACATTACATTATGGAATTAGTCACTTACGTCATCACAACGGTGTGTTACACAAGTTTTGCAATATGTTAATGCATGTATTCAGCCAGAGAGTATTAGCTGACGGTATTGCTGATTGTATTCAGCTGACTGTATTTGCTGTATATTCATCTTCCTACAAATGTTCGAGTGTGGAGGCTGTGTTCTACCGGCTTCGTCACCTAGCTGTCTACGATGTTCATACATCGTTCAGCACTCATCGAACGGGCCCGTAATAGCTGCAAATAACAATTTACATAATCTTCAGAAAAGTTTATTAATCTTGTGTTAATTGAATTCTGGCATTCTACACTATTAATTTAGTCCTGCTCCTGTTAACAAAGATTTTTCTTCAATACTAAATGGATGCCAGGATTACATGCCTTCAGAATTTTCATATTTACATTATTTTCACTCATGTAATGCTGCTTTAATACTACATTTATATGGATTTAACTCGTGTGTTTTGATTCCAAAGTAGTGGTAACGATGCAATATTGCCCAATTTCAATAACACAGTCACTATCTGCTACAAAGATTATATCTCCTGTATCTCTCTTCCTATATCTGCTGTTCCTCAGATAGTTGGTCCTTCAAGTTAATAGGTGAGTAGAAAAATGAGTTATTGTTGGATGTTGGAGAATAATATGTAAAATAATTACTATTTTATAATTCCAATTCACAGCCACTGCTAGCGTAGCCTCCCCAACAACTAATAATTAAATAGAAGAAAGAAACTTCATTTTCATTTTTTACGTGCACATTTGTAGATTCTATTTTCTCAAAAAATTATTCAGCATACAAGTAAGGATTCTGTATTATTAACTTTCTCAACAATGTTGGACATCACTTAATACGATGGAATTTAGATACACGACAAATTACAGTTGACACATTGTTTTTCTTCATCAGAACACAATGAAATCAAATTTACATATAAGAACATAAGTCAAAATTATTATTATTATTATTACCTTAATATAACTTTTACCGCGCTGATACAAGCGGGCTGATTAAATTAAAATATGAGCTCATTTCCGCATCATAAATTCCCAAGAAAGAATATTTGAGAGAACCCAAACGGGGCGCGCTCCATGGCCAAACGGCACTCGCAAGCGGAACTGCAGTGAGAATCTTGGAGAGCAGTTCCACCTCTCTTTGGTCATCATTTTTCAGAGAAGAACAGGAACACGTCTTCAGATCTCGTTTCAATTTCGATGATAAATTGCTCACTGGAGTTGGGACAACAACGTCCTCTATTTTTCGACAGAAGCCCCTACGCACTTTGAATCGATAGCGTCGCCGAGGCCGCGGGTCCCGTGAAGGTGGGCCGTCGCTCGCCAGTGCTCAATCATACGCTGCAGACGTCCGCCCGCTTCGCACGGAGGAGGTGGCTCTGGCGTGCGATCGGAGACGAATGGGGCCGACTTGCGATGTCGGGGGCAATAGAAATGTGATAGTCGTTTTTTTCCAAATCAACTATTTTGTAGATAAATATTTTTGGTATGTGTGTGACATTACAACCAAGGGGCAGCAAACAATATGATACAATAAACATTTTTTAACCAGCGTGAAGTCTATATCCTCTGCCATTATCTCTGCGTATCCAGGGCTTCAAATAATAATTAATACCCAAGGAGTTATAATTGGATAGATGTTTTTGTTTACATACCAAAAATATTTATCTACAAAGTAGTTGATTTGAAAAAAAAGACTATCACATTTTTTATCGTTTTTTTCAAATCAACTATTAACTAGAGGATATAGACTTCACGCTGGTTAAGAAATGTTTATTGTATCCTATTGTTTGATGCCCCTTGGTTGTTCGTGAACAGCGTGCTAGCTTTCTGCGAGGTTGCTCCGTGTTCGATTCCTGATCGGTTCAAAAACGAATATGTAGCTTTCTAATAGAAATTTCCTCAGTTTCTGTATTTCTACGTAGAAATAAAGTTCCAAGGCAGCCCAAGGAATCTTGATATGGTGATTGGAATATGTTCATGCCCCACAGCTCCTCATGCCTTACCCAGAGGCGTCAATAATAAATAAAAACAAACTCCACCTCTTGGAACTCTTCAATGATAATATTCTTAATGCTACTTAAAATAAAATGAATTTTAAAAAAACATCGGGAGATCCGGATTAATCCGACCCTAAAATGCCGTAACCCGTGGAAACAAAATTTTGCGTCGAAAATGCCTTGGCCCGCGGGCTTGATGGCGATGGACATCCCTTACTGCCCACAGCGATATCTAACGATGTTTTCGAAAACTACTTTCTCTAGACCGAATTTTGAAGATTAAATTTATTTGATTGGAGATGGCATTGCAGAATTGTTCCAACAAAAGAAGTATCAACGGGTTAAGTGTTATCTCCTAACATTTACTTTTACATGTGTTCATTGTTCCACGTTAGTTCGGGGAACTTTTGTGTTTGGTTTCTAAGTAAAAACAATTATTTATAATGCTTTGGTGTTTTTTGATCTTGCTCATGCTGAGTAAAGTCTTTTAGAAAGCTCCAAAAAGGCATGGGCGGTTGAAACACCACCGCGCACGCTGAATTGTTATGAAAACAAAAGAAAAACGAACGCGCGATGCAGGTTTAAGATCAACGAGTTAGAGATACATAGAGAGGCAATAGCGTCGCCATCTTTGAAACAGTAGATTCACTCTCCGCCATGTTAAAAGGTGCCAAACGTCAAAGAAGCGGGGAAAGAAACGTTTGCTGGTTGGAAACATTTTTGCAGGTTCATGTAGTATTATATCGCGGAGTCATTACAAATAATGCGAGATAGTGAATGTTCTGTTTAGCATCTCTAGTTTTAGAACAAATTTCATTTAAGACAAAAATATTCCATCAATATGGAAGTTCTGGAATGTTTACTTTTTGCAATTTTCAAAATTATACCTAGTTCACTGGAAATGGGACTAGCACAATCCGTTTTACCTTTCTTTGATACACACGAGGAGTATATTTAAAGGAAAAACTTGTAACACTCTTTTATAAAATAATTGTATTAAAATTTTATACATTTCACGAATTACGCCAAAACTACTCATATTTTCGAAAAATTGTACATGACTATTTTAAGATCTGTGTTTGAAGAACAGATTTTATTCAGGAAAAATCTCAATCATCAATATTGTAGTTGTTGGAAGACGCCGAAAAAAATTGAAATTTTGCAATTTTTGAGAATTGGAAAATTTCAACGAAAAGTGAGGCGTGTAATTCTTTTAAGCGCCTTTTTACGCTATTCGATAATCAAGTTTGATCCAAAAACGTGAAGCTATATTTGAGAACATTTTGAAAGTATTTTTGACAGTTCATAGAAAGTGCCTCCAAAATCAAAATATCCATTTCAAACTCACAGAGCCTCCAGTTACTTTAAAATGATCGGAGTGTATCAATTTTTTGAGAAAATCGCGTGAACGGTTTATGCACTAGCATTGACCACAGACTGACGGGCAGACGGACAGACAGACACTTTGCTTGCTGTGAATCGATTTTTTCGTACCAAAACATGGATTGTGACTACACAATGTGTTAAAGAAACTAATTCACTACGTATAGGAATAACAAACTGAAGACAGGGCTAATACAGCACCATGATGATAATCACGCTATGACACCTTAAAACATGGCGGCCATATTTCACGAATATCACGTAAGGAGCGCTGAAACAAGGCCGTTTGCCTCTCTACGTATCTCCAGCTCGTTGTTTAAGATCTGTTATTTTTATCTCCATACGACATTTTGCATATTTTGAATTTCATATACAAGCGATCAATTTTGTAATTTCTGCAGAATTCAATATTTGACAAATGTAGAATGTTGTAAGTTAGAAGATCTTGTGGCAATCTAGAACGCATAAAAATATTTACCTTGAATCGGAATCGAACTTTATCAGTTCTGGAACACTGAGCCACTGAACTATCCCATCACTGCTCTTTTACTCTTCTTATAACAACACATTTTTAAATTAACTCAACTTGAATGCAACATTACGTAAACAAAAATAGTCAATTTAGTTTTATGGGCAGGAATCGCGGAAGTCCTTTTCTTCTGTACTACTACTGTTACCCCTCAACGGGCGTTAAAATATTTTATGCGTTCTTCAATCAAATAAATTTAATCTTTATTGTTCGGTCTAGAGAACGTAGTTTTTGAAACCATCGTTAGATATTGCTGTCGGCAGTGAGAGAGTTTATCGACATCAAGCCCGCGAGCCAAGGTATTTTTGATGCGAAATTTGGTTTCCACACACATATTGTTTGGGACGGGATTGACGTTTCTACTAATGTCATTATTTATTATCAGTTTATCTTTTCATATACTAGAATATGACTAGAACCTATAAAGTTTAGTCATGCTTGCCTGAATAGCCGAGGTCTCTAACGCTCAAAGGTCGTATCTGGCTCGGCTAGAAGGGTCGTAGGTTCAAATTTCACCTAGGGCATGGATGTTTGTCACTGTTCGTGTTGTCCTTACGTGTTATTCTACAGTTAAAGTATTCACAGTGGTCTCTATATGACCAAGTTTAAAATTCGACATTAATTCATTAAAATTCGAATTAAAATTCGCCGCAAAACATTCTTGCCAGACTTACATCGGCAATATACATTTGCGGGTACCTGAGAGTGAAAATGATTCTTTTCTCTCATTCAAAATATTAGGACTTCAAATTATGCCTTACATATTTTTCAAAATATTCGCTCTTGCTTAATTTGTGGCTCAACATCAAAACAGAAAAAAAAATCTTTCATGTTTTTGTGTCTTACCATTTATTATTTACCGTTTTCATCGTCCCTTACGTCATTATATTACTATTAATTTTATTACTAGCATGTTAGGTTTTATGGCGTGACATTTCTTAAAAATAGCACAGTAGAACTTGTTTTTAACTCTAGCATTTTGATATTCTAAAGTTAAATGTTGCATGATTTATAGTGGATAAGGACAAGAGGTTCAAAATGTGAAAAGACTTTCTAATGCGAGTCAGTGTAGCCTTTCGCGCGGCCTTGAAAGGATATTTTACTCGGTAGTTCCTTGTCGAGTTGAACAGAAGAGCTCTGCTACAGCATTATGACGAAATACATCAAAAATAGTTGTACAGAAGTTGTGTTCTACTATCTATTTATAACATATTACTAATTAAACATAACTTAAGCATGTGAGGTCTGTAATTCGTTAATATAATATTAGGTTATGTGATATCTGTACCCTAGTGATTTCACACGTTACGGAGCTCGCACGAGACCTTTCAACTCTGGCTGCAGCCGATAATGCAATCGAACTTTTTATTGGGAGAGATGTTTTTTTAGATATCTGCTTGACGAGCTAGTTCACATGTGGGAAACCAAAAATGCTTTCATTTTATAACAATGTTTTTGCGGAAAAAAACACTCATCAATGATGAAAACGCTTTGTTATTGACCATTCGGATCCACAGCAGTAAAAAAATCAAACTCAACGTATACAATTCAGCACAAGATCTATTCCTGGAAATACACGCAAATTATTACAGAATAACAACTTAGTTTCTCATTAAATATTTTAATTTCGTCCATTACGCAATTTCTCGTTTTCCCCACCCAGCGCTTCCGAGAAGATTTTCAGAGCCCTCAACACTGCAAACGGACGCGCGTCTTCTTTCCAGGAAATTTACAGGGACCAAAGATTTCCTTTTATTTACCGACGAATTTTTCCTTAAGGGAGTTACCTAATTACCGGAAAAGCTCTTTCTGAGGAGAATAAAAGACCTTTCTAAGGAGCTAATTAGAGGCAAATAATGGGAAAGAATAAACGTTAAGACAATATTGAATGTCGGGAAAATACGATTCACACTAATAAGAGTCGCCAATTACAGCATTTATTAGAAGAACTCCAAAATATTGAAAATACAAACTACATCAGCAAACTAAAACGGAATTACATTTATTAGTTACAAAGTTTCTTTGGTACTGAAAATGAAAGGCTGGTGACTAGAAGCCTACCCAAGTCATCCCTTTGCGATTAGTAATTTTACTGATAAAAGTAACTGTTAGAGAAATGTAATATTTAATCCTGCAAGTTAAATACCACCATCCTTAACCAAAAATGTCAATGCATTACTATTTGATAAGCTATTTTACGTAATTTCTATGGAATGATCTCGAAGTGCATCCCAATTTCATTTCTAACACTCAATTTTTTTTATTTAAATATATTAGTAAAGATGCTTTTGTTCAGATTATTTTTATTTTGTAAATTCTTTTTACTGAGGCTTCGCAGTTCCAAGAAATAAATCAATTATCATATTCATTGGCCTATTCATAACCTTTTCGGAAATCGTTGTTAGTGCATGATGAAAAGAGCTTTGCAGCTGGTAGTCATCCATATCTACACACACATTCCTGGAAAATTAATTACTGAGGATGAAACATTCCTCTGAAAAATGACTCACATGGCACGACCGGCTATTGTTGTAGAGATTATAAAAAGCACAACACACACTTGCCTTGAAAATATCTGGGAATTTTCAACTCACGACATTAAAAATCATTGTTAATTTAGTAGTGTTACAACATCACGCAGTACTTCCTTACAACAGTAACTGTTACGTAAAAGTATAATAGCGCAATTTCTCTCCGTATTAAAACATCTCAGTCATCACTTGTAAAACACATTATTAATCGAAGAGCATTAGGCGGGAAAATTTAATTCATTTAAATGTAATACATCAACATATTCGACAATCCAAAACTTCGTTTCAATCACCCAGAACAATGCGACGGTATTCCGACAATTTCAAACTGCCGTGTCACAATGTTCTCAATGTTGTATTTAACCTAATTACTCCTGAAATATTGTAGGAAAAGAAATGTCGGAAATTAGAATCTGCAGCTTCAAAAAATTGCAAAAAGTACACAAAACTGCTCAAATTTTCAAATCAATATACGTGACATTATTTAAAGATATAATTTTTCATTAAACAAAAAATCTCTATTAAAAATATTGAATTTTTGCAGCGTTATTTTTGTGCAATATTACTATGATAAGAAGACGGTAAAAAATAGCTTTTGCAATTTTCAAAAATTTAGAAAAGTTAAAAAGTCTTATCTACAGGATTTTTACTTTTTCGTGACCGCATGCACAGTAGAGAGAAAGTTATGTAATGCGAGAAACTAGTGGTGCTAAAACAACACGTGCTTTCTCGTACGTAATTTCACGAAAATAAACGAAAAATATTCTCAAAATTTCGAAAAATTGTACATAACCTCTTTTCAGAATATATCTTTAACGAACCGATTTAATTAGGGAAACAATATCTATCTTTAATATTTTAGTTCTAGCAAGACGCCGAAAAAAATCTGAACTTTTGCAATTTTCAAAAAACTTGGGTTTTCAACAAACACGAGACCTACACCATTAACTTAGATGTCCTTCACACTATCAAACAACAAAATTGAATTAAAAATTAAGAGGCCTTTTTTTGAAAATGTGAAAAATGTCTTAATGTAATGTCCCACCCCCCAAAAAATTAAAATATCGTTTTCAAATTCAAGGAGCAGAGACACCAGCCAGATCGATTGGGAAATATCAATTTTGGAGAAAATCGGAAAAACGGTTTAGCAGCAAGCGTTGTTCACACATTGACGGACGGACAGTCAGACGTTTTGCCGTCATTCGGTTTTTCGATATTAGAGACTTAGAAAACATAGATTACGGCTACACTACGTGATAGAGGATGTTTTCCTAAATTTAGCAACTAGATTACTCCACGTTGGCGTTACCAGGGCCCTGTAATACGAGTTTTTCTGCCGAAAATTTGCAGTTTTTTCCGCGCAGCATTACATAACTTTCTGTCTACTCTGTAGCGAGAAAGTAAGCCAAAACTATTTGTCGCGTCTGAACAGATATTGACGACTATCTGAAACCCTTTCTGGAACCACCCACGACCGAGGGCGGGCGCCGTGGCCGTCGAACGCATGGCAGGCGCCAGCACGGCGCGCGCGGTGCGTGGAAATTAATATCCTGCGCCCACTCGAGTCCGGAGTTCTGCGGCCGCGCCGACTGACGCATTGGAAGCAGCGCGCGGAACATTTTTAATTAAATTTCGTAATTATCTGCCCGCGGGAGAACCTCTCGATCCGACCGGTTCCGCCTGCCTCAAAGCGCAGCCAGCTCTTCATCAAGACGAAGCCCCACATGGCGGCCGCGCCGCCGCGCCGGGCGCTCCGTGGAACGCCGTCGAGCTGACGTTTCTTTCGGTGTTCGGTGCGGGGTTGGCGTTAATGATTTAATTCGGCGGGTGATGTAGGCATTGAAATGGTGACGGCATAAAATCAGTAGAATGAATGACTCATGTAATATAATCATCATTCAATAACAATGTTATGTGCGTGTGTGTGTATATATATTGTGACCGTGTGTGTATATATATATATATATATTGTGACCGTACTTACCCTTGTCGGTCTCTCGGGATGCACATATAAAATTTTTGATTCATTAGGGTACAGGAATTCTTTTAGGGGGATACTTTAATCAGCATGTCTGAATTCGATGATTCTATTATTACACAGACAAGGATTTATTGAGAATAACAATTTACATTAATAACACAAGTAACATTACCAAGATGATTGTAGATCATTAATGAGCACTAATTAAACAATTTTATATTATATGTGTGATTGTTTCTATTGTTTACATTTATTATTCCCGTTCATGAAATTTCCATCTCTGAACCTACATGCCTTCCACTCTCATCACAGACACTGTTACTTTTCTTTATTACTCCAATGAGCAACCTGAACCGGCATGTCCCCTATATCCGACCCCATCCATTCTTATTTATAACTATCGTTACTTATCTGAACTTTCCACTAGCTGCCTTCTTCGCGAAGCCACGCCACGTGCTGTCCCCCGTGGCCGCTGCCGCGAGGTGGCCTTGGCGCCGCCGTCGCTCTGCGTCTGCACACGTGTTGCTAACGGTCCGTTCTAGCACACCGGCGTAGTATCCGCCACCAATTTCTCTTCCCACACGTCGGAATTCCAGTTTCGGCTTACAGGCCCCCCACAATTCGGTTCCGCACCCGCACAGCTACGCCGACTTGTCACAAAATGCAGTATCGCCCACGTGTCTATCCAACGTTGCACTTCTATAACTAAATTTCGTGATTATATCTTTTCGAACACCTTTATGACAATCCCTAATCACTTTCCTTACTGAGTTTGTCACACTTCTCATCCCTTTGACCACACATTGCCTCGATTAGTCCCGATTTCTTCCATAACATCCTCACATCGCTCCTCTGTCGTCTTCTCCACTCGTTACCTGTCCGCCATTCTCTCTCGACTTCCCTTCCGCTCGATGAGTCCACGAATCCTTCGTTCCGGGCACTCGTTCACCGGTCCGGTTTGATTCACCCCGCGGTCGATTCATTGTCTGCGCGCCACTTTCAAATGTTGTGATTTGCCTAATGCTGGTGTTTTGACCATACGGTCAATATATATATATATATATATATATATATATTGTGATAGTTGAATGAGGGTGCAGATGAGAGACACAGGAAGAGGTGGGCAAGGAAGAATGAGAGTTTAAAAGACCGCGCAAAAGGTGGGCGCGTTCGGTGCAGCGTTCGCCGGCAAGAAGGGATACCGGCGGGGCCGAGAGGAGTGACCCCCACTCAGATCAGCTAGCAAGACGGGAAAAGAGGGGAAGGGCGGTGGACCGCAAGAACCTCGGTCTTCTGGTTGGAAGAGCGTCACTGGACGGACGTGCCAAAGGAGTATTTTGAGCGGCGGCATGTAGGAGTCTGATATTAGCTAGGAGAAAAGACGGTCAAAGTTCGAAGTGAAAGATGATATTACGCGTGGCTGGAGTAGATAATGAACTGTGTTGGAATAGTATTCATGGACAATGCTAAGTTTATTTAGGAGTGAGTTGCAGAGACTGAATTAAGTGTTTATCACGGCAGATTGTACAAACGGAGGACGATAGTAGAACATTAGGCTCGCGTATACTGCCGCGCTTAAGGGCACGAATAGCGTAAGAACTTGAGAAGCGGACGAGAAGCGGGGAATAAAGAAGGTGGTTGGACGTGCCGCGGAGGAACCTGAGGACTCGGGGCCGGCTGGAGTTCGCCCTTGGCAGCGCGTGGCGGCTGGGCTCTCGAGGCGGCGGCGCGCTGGGTCGCGCGACCTTCACGGCAGACCCGTCGGGCGGCGCGAGGAGGCGGCGCAAGTAACGTATTCCAGACGTCACCTAGTGGGAGAGTAAAAGGGAATGGAAAGGAGTGAAGATCTGTAAGTAACGAGAACTGATTACTTGAGACGAGGAGGGTAGCGAGAGGCTTAGAGCTTTTATGTTTCCAAGTCGAAGATTACAAAAGACTGTTCAGTGAGAATCCAAAATGTTCTATGCTTATGTAAGGTAGTTTTCAAGAGAGAAGAAAAAAAAAGAATTGATTTAGTTTCTGTAAAATAATTGTAAGCTTTTTGGAGGGAGATGATAAAGTGTTATATCTTTGTAAAGTAAATGCATTTAACATCAATGGACGAGGGATCCCGTCAGTTAAAAGGCCTAATAGTTTGAGTTCTTGGTATTTGGAAGGATCAGGATTTTAATTTGTTGTGACTTTGTATTGGTTGGACGTGGAAGTCTCGTTATCCGAAATAAATCCAACATAGTTACCAAAAAAAGGTGATTGCTCAAATTCACCCTCACATGTAATCCAGATTCACGGCTCCTCCCTGGCAAGACCCCTGTGCCTTTTCAGGTCCCCCCTCAAAAAAATTAGGATTGTGTTGGCGGAGTACCGTCACACAATATATATATATATATGTATATATATATATATAGAGAGAGAGAGAGAGAGAGAGAGAGAGAGAGAGAGGGAGAGAGAGACCGGCTGAGGTGGCTCAGGGGATCGACGGATATCACTGCAGTGCCTTTGACTGGGTGGTCCTAGAGTTCGAGTCCTGACGGTGGAAGGATTATCGACACTAGCTAGACGTCAAGGTCGAGTTCAGCTGCTGTTCGGAGGAGAATTCTGGCACCCGGGTGTTTTGGTCGATAGTTTTCCGTGGTCTCTCAGATCAACACCTAGACGAATGCGGGAGCTATATCCTAGCAAGCAAGCCACAGTCCGCGCGCGATATTTTTTCCATTTTCTATTTTCCTTTTCCCATCCCTTCCTTTAGCCGACACGACATTTACATGCATTACACACCCAGACATGTCGAGAGACTGGTCGGGAGCTTACTAATTGTCCCGGATGAGAGAGTGCCTCACTGGATGGGGAAAATTTTGCAAGCCGACGTGCAGTTCGGCGACGGACCTCTCCACACAGCGGGGCAAGAACACAGCCACCTCCCGTAAAACTAAAGCATAAACTACACTTACGGGACACATTATCAATGCAGTTGACGCGCTCGAAACCCCGAATCAATCAGCCTAACGTTCGCAGTTTGGATAGATGTTTTAGGGGCGGTCAATCAGTGAACCGCCCGGACGCGATCCTGCTCGTTTCCCTGACCGCACACTTCCCGGAAAAGTGTTGTTTGTCCTTCGTCGAAGATACGTACCATACTTTTTTTCTGCGCTGAAACTTTGCCCTTCCACCAGACTTTACAAGGAAAATGGTTCTGATTGAGTAAAAAATGCAGCAGATGTGATTCACTTTGAAACATAATATTTTTCGAAGTTGTTAAAAAATCTCATGAAAATAAATCGGAATTGTTCGTTTTATTTTTCAAAGTCTAGAAAAGGGCCATAACATAATAGTATAGTAATTATAAATTATCTCTGACAGGCGATATCCCTACGTTAAATCGTCACACGACATTTTGGTTGGGGTTCTTTGGAAGACGAATTGCAGAACCATGGTTTACACTAGTACGGAGAAAACCAGACGGAAGTATAAAAGAACTTGTCTTCAGCAAAAATATCCAACATGCAAAAACATTGAAATAAATAAGAGTAAAACACGCTTCGCCAAAGAAAACGCGGATAACTTGCGAAGAAGTAGGTGGAGATCTTCTTGCGTGGCAAGTAGTGTTGAAGAGAGATCGCGCGACCGGGTCTCGACTCCGCGCGCAGTACAAGGAAAGGGTTGGAGACCCCATCGTGAAGGAGATCTCATCGCCCAGGAGTAAGAAGCGTCGTGTCTGCGCGATTGTTCGAGTTCACATTGTTGTTAATGATTGTTGAGTTCACAAGTGCACGTATCTTTGGCAATACGATAGAACAAGCTGAGAGTAATAGACGTTAAATGAATAACTAAGTGCTGTGAAGTGCTGGTTAGTGAAATTCAAAACAGTGTAGTGTAGTGCAGTGAAGTGTTGTGAAGTTAATATATGTATTTTTTAATCTAATTTAGCCAATACCTATGTAGCTCGTACTGATTTTATTATCATAAGTAATATCACGAGAAGTGCTGTGCTAGCCGGTAAATTCACGACTCGCGTAGCGAGGAGTGAATTTACCGGCTAGCACAGCACTTCGAGTGATATTTAGTGTGACTATTTCACGAATAAACACATTACATGATTTGAAAGGGTAATTTAAATCACAGGAATTACGAAAACGGGAAATATTACTGCACAATTACAACCGAAAAATGAAAACCTTTCATTCAGCTCCGACTTATCACTGCCTCCTGGAATAACTTAAAATCAAGTAACATTTGAATAACAGTTTAATGCAGAAAATGATTTCAAATATGTTTCAGTTTTATGGTAATAAAACTTTCGAAAAACAATAATAACAAGGCTACTTAAAAGAACATTTATTACAAGCAGCAATCATTAAAGTTGTAGGAAGTTGTTTTCCAAGTCTTGCCCTTCCGTAGAAGTATTTGAAATGGGAGATGTACAAGATGAATTAGCAGCGAAATTCGTCAATTTCGAATGGATTGAACACACGTGTGCACTCATTAAAGTATTTTCCTGAATAATTTTTGATGTAACGTTCCACATTGTTTTGATAGCAAATTCTTTGTACTCTTCACCATCTGAATATTCGTATATTAATTACCAAAAATACATGTAAATTCCTCATTTATAGTTTGTGGTGTCCATTTGTATTTTCTTTCTTCACAAAATTCTTGAAATTGCTTCCACACGCTTTCTTTGTTCCTTTCGCTGTTTTTCGGCACTGAATTTCTAATATTATATTCTATTTCAGAGTTTTAAACATAACCAAAACGACACATTATATCGATGCACACAAGCTATTTTGGAGGTGAAACAATTGCTATCGTTATATTAAAAAGGTAAACAAAGGTTTTACAGCGATAAAAAAGGTAAACAAACTGATGGCGATAAACATCTGGGATTAGTTTAATTTGAATATATCTTTGCTTATCATTGGCTACTTACGACGCGGACAGACATGAGTGAAATAGTCACCAACATAAAGTTGTTGTACATCATAGTAGAGTTCAAATAATTGTTATAACACTTATTATAGTTTGATTATTGCATCGTTTTGTATTGTTATAGAGATAGATTGATTGTTAGAGATAGATAGATTGTATTGTTATAGAGATAGTTTGATTATTGCATCGTTTTTTATTGTACTCTTCTTGTTTTTGTTATAATTATTGTGATTATTGTTACTTAACTGCTAATGGGTCCAATAAGCAATTACAGTTCAAATAAATGTAATGTAATTACATTTCTCTGTATAAAAAATGGCTATTAGTATGGTCGAGACTTATGAACTCCAACACCGTTTGACAAATCTTAATGAGAGTTGGCCCGTCTAAGTGTTTTTTCATGGAGAAGGTTTTTATACTATTTATTTGTTGTGTTATTTATGCTATTTATTTTTTTGTGCTATTATTTGTTGTATCTCCACTAGATGGTGCTACAGCTCAAAATGGCGCATCAGTTAAATGCAATTCCCTATTCATTTGGGCTTCATTGTTGCTGGGCACTTTCGTGTGACGCGGGGCGAGGCCGAAGAGGACAAGAGGAGCGGGCGGCGCTGGATGGGAGAGTAAGGAGATAAACAAGAGAGAAAGAAGGGCGAGAGGGAAAAGAGATGGAAAATGAGAGAGAGCTAACAAGAGAGAAGAGAGAACAAGAGAGGGATAAGGAAAAAGAGAGAGAGAATAAGAGATAGGGAAAAGAGAGAAAAAGAGGGAAGAAATAGGAAAAAGAGAAAGCTAGGGAAAATAGAGGAAAAATAAAGATAAAGAGAGGAAAAAAAGGATTAAGGGGCGGCATGGGGAAAAGAAAGAAAGAAAGAGAGACCAGGACAACGAATGTCGGGTTTTGCTAGTCTTTTATAAATATGTTTCACAACCCGTGCCTTCAGTTCACCCGACAGTTTTGCTCGCTAACTGTAATTGTGCTCTTATAGACAGATTTCCTGCACGCTGCGAACTCGTACGCCACTTTGCAACCCAACTGCCGGTTTAATTGTTAAAGAATAGACGGCGGCATTGGAGGTATAACATAATTCACTTCACAGTCCAATGTTTACATCCGCACTATGTGTCTCTCAGAACCAAAGTTACAAACTTGTAGAGCGCGTCGGTGAATCGAAGATGATCCCCATTTGCACATATGGTGGAAAATCTTCTGTAATGAAGTTACAAATGTGATATTTGCCCCCTGATTAGTTGACAACTACTTGTACACTTTTGTTTGGCAGACACACGTTTCTTTTAGTCAAAATATGAGCCTGCGAAACACTAGTGCACCACGAGTTGCCTACCGGTAAGGGGCAAGTATTGCATGTTTATTTCGTTATACCAAATTTTCCGCCTCATATTCATTGAAAAAAATGTGACGATCGTTAATGACCCTTCATGGTGTAGACACCCGTAAGAATTATTGTATCAATTATCCTGATACATTTGTATGTATTCAAGTGAGGTGGTAGGTGGAATATAGCTATCCCTCGCTCCTCACTGCGATGGTTTTAACCCTGCATCGAGAAGCTACGCACGGAACTTTACAGAAACTAAAAAAATGGTGAATTTAGTTTAGAAAAATGAGCAACACGCTGTACTGATTTGTTTTCTATTGTGGAATAGTGATATTCTTAAAAATAACAAGATGGGCCAAATTTTCATACATAAAACTGGAGAAATATTTATGGTAAAGTGTGTCGTAGTGTATTTCGTGTGTAAGGAATGCCATTAAAACATATATTTTTAAGAAATGAATAAGTATGGAATTTATGGAACTGTTTTTAAAGTGTTAACGAATTATTAATGTAAATAAATTGCCATTTATATAAACGGGAATATAATTTTAAAATCTTCAGTTAAAGTTTTTAAGAGAGATGTATCGTTCATTTTAAGGTAGCGTGTGATGGAGAGCTAGACATCTGACGCTTGCAATACTCTCTTATGCAATCACGTCAGCAAGTTAAGTTCATATTTAGGGATAACCCTGTCGCACTAAACTCAGTCTCATAGATTGAGAGTGGCTAATTTCATCAATGATTAACTTTCGTTGCTACATCCAGCAACTCTAAAAATAGCAGTTAACACTTTGAGATAAATGTCATATAAGTTCTGTGCTTTAAAGTTGTCTGTAGTGAGTGATGTGATGTGATAATGCTTAGATTTCTTTCATCTTAAATTTTAAGGCTTGATCGTAGACGATAAAACTTTGATCTCGCCATGCAAAAATATCAGCAGGGAACGAAGAACTTTGCAAAAAAATACATTTAGGCGGTATAAAAGTAACATACTAATGAATCTCACTCACTTAATGATTGTCGACACCTGCTTATAAATTACATAATAACTGGATGATTCTTTTAAAGTGTAATATCTAATCGCAAAGTTCTTTGATGTACCTATTTCCTGGTTTCTCTACAAGCAATATACGTTGCTCTTCAATGAATGTGTTGAATCGCATGTCCAATTTATTGTATTTGTAGCTTCCCTAAATTGGACTTGCTAACTTATATATTCCTTAACTTTCAGCCTATATAACGTTTATAAAATGTTTTGAGTAATACACATAATATTCTAGCCCAGGGAGCAAATCATCTCGAATCGAAGGAATCGTGTATATGCCACATAAGGTACTTTCAAACAATGGAAATGCACATATATGCTATTATACGTTTTTCATTTCAATTATCTACGATTACAGTCATTTAACAAATTAATTACATTTTATATTCTTGAAATCATTATGAAAATAAAATTTACAAGAGCATTTATTTACAAAATTACTGAAACTAAGATTTACTTTCCTGCTAAAACTCAAATAAATTTCAATTTCACATGTTCAAAAAGAAGTATGAAAAAACTATATCTAATGGCAAACATTTGCGACACTACAAGTTTCAAAATGCTGTAACGAAGAATATACAAAAAACCTGTGCTCTGCTAAACGCTGCAAAAGTTAAAAGTTCAACCTCTCCATTTGCCTCGAGGAATCACATCTCAACTCGAGCAGCGGGATTTGTCTAATGCTCACGTTCGTAACCGCAACAACTGTTCAGAAGCCGCAAGAGCCTTTCCTAATTAGGTCGCATTGGCAGTTGTGGACCCATACATCCGGAGACACGAACTGCCCATTTCGCTCTGTCCACGTATTGTGTCCAACGAACCGAATACACCAATTAAACCAATCACAACGCCTGCGATAGCAAGAGCGCGTCCGAGAGTCACAATACGATGAGCAAACTTCCGAGAACAACAATTAGCTGTTAAATGCTAACATAGATTTCATGTTACAACATCGGTTGAAACACTAGGGGGGACACCGCAAACCAGAGTTTCAATTCTGTTCATCGGAAGGGATGTCACAAACGGATCGTATTTTCCACCTTCCATTTTCATAAATGCTTCCAGAATGGCTCTTTTTCCTTTACATAAATTAGCAAATAAAGCTATCCGTGAACATTATATTTATTCCAGCCTATGCCATTATATACGAAAAATGCATACTAAGTTTTTCTATTTCAGATTTTCTCACAAAAGGAGAAATTATTATCTAAATATTCATGTTAAACAATCCATAGAAAGAATATGTCATTGATAACCCAGGATATTGCAAAATATGAGACAAGGAATGCAGATTGCAGATATGTAGAGACATGAATAAAAGCAACAGCACAATTGTTACAAATAACACATTACGTTCGGTTAAGTAATAGATATTTAAATAGTTATTTACGATATAAGTGTCGTAAAGCATCTGTTTACTATACGAGATTGGAAAATTGCTAAACGAGGCCGTTAGGCCGAATTTGATTACCAATTGAGTATTGTAATCAGATGTTACGACACGAATATCGTACAGTGTTTTATCTATTTTGTACAAATTTGTTAGATTTAATGTGAAAGTTTGTTCTACGCCTTCAATTAGTATTCACATTTTATTTCCCATACATGTAAGTGGCCACACTATTCTCAACAAGGAGACACACTTGGTGCAAACTTTTCGACATGAGTGTTCTGATTTGGAAATAAAATGCAAATGCTATTTTAGAAACATTATTACCCCACAACCAAGAAAGAACTTTGAGCGTGAGTATTTCATTTTTAAAGATTGACAAGGAAAGAAAACGTTCATTCCATACCGGAAAAAGTTTTGATTGCTTATTTTTCTGTCAAATTAGAAAAGGAGAAATCAAGTAGTCTTTGGTCCCACTCCTCTATGTTAAAGAGTACAATATAACTTAATGACAACATTGATATCAAATGCAAACATGAGCTTCCGCGGCTAGAGTCCATGTCTTTGTGGCTGTCCCGCTCACTCTGCGTCGTTGGCCGAGAGGCCGACATTTCGCTTGTCACGTTGCAGGTTTCCTCAAGACAGTGACATCGTGGTGCTGCATGTCCATTTATATTACTCAGTTATTAGCGATTTTAAAGTGGAAAAGTGTAGGATACATGACAAAGAAGTCCAAAATATTTCCAAAAGAAGAGTGGCAATGTACGCCAATATTTTACCACCCTAGTGTGGTAATGAAGTACATTGCCACACTAGGGTGGTATAGTACTTCATTACAAAAGTGATTACAAAGGCATAATGTTTGACTTTACCTAACCAAAGTGGGTAAAAAATATTAAAATGGAAAATGTACTGAGGTCTCACAACGAAACATTCTCAGTAGCTTGAAAACGGTATGTTTAACTCAAATGCAGTTTTCATCCAACAATACTGAAATATGGGATACCACATTATTATTGTGTGAGATGTATTTTTATTTTTGAAGAAAATAAATTTTATTTCATTTTTGAAATAAAACTAAATATTTCTTTGGCTTGCATCGGATAGACTACTCAAGGATGAAACAATTGTCAACAAATTGATTAACGACTTAAAATTAACATTAAATACAAATAGTATGTTTCTGAGAGTATTTTAAATAACATGCTGTACATAAACGCCGCATATTGGACAAAAGGTCTTGTCCCTCCTTGATCCTTCCTCCCCCCTCGTTACCTTATTACTCATATTATTATGCAGGGAGAATGCCAGAGAGAAGTAAATGTAGAAAGAGTCGAGTTTTATTTGTATTGGCTGTAAGAATTAAGCATTTAAATCACTTCCAGTACAAGAGAAGAGGGAAAATGTTTGACGAATTTGCACAAAAACCTAAGAATAATTTGTAATATCTTTCTATTATTATTTACTGTTAATTTACTATTCTATATTAAAAAATCGTTACTCGACTTCAAATAAGAGTTATGAGATCAATAAAGGCCAAAAAAGTCATTGATGTATTTTAAGAGCACTACTTTTGTTCATATTTGTTTTCAACATTATTTTTAACACATAAAACATCTATAAAACTCCAGTATTTAAGTATACTTGGACATATTTAACAACAATATATGTTACAACTATAACAATATTTGTACTGGTTATAAATGTACAAAATCGACGGAATAGAGAAAGAATTTGGCTACATCCAATTAAAATGCAAATATTGCAAATTATAATTAGATTTTATTGCATATTTAAGTTAGTAATATTTCAAATATGCAAATTTTAAGTTGTAGTTTACTTTTGATACATATGATAGATTGTTGGTGATTCCAGACGTGTCTACTACTAGGGTGTAGAGGGTGTATTCTCGTAAGTGTAGTGCCTGTTTTTGCTTGGGAGGTGGCTGTGGTCTCCCTCCGCTGGGCGGCGAGATCCGACGGCGACATCTTTAATTGCTAGTAGGGATGTGTGGAACGCGAACGAACTAGTTCAATTGAACCGTTTTCGAAAAGGAACGGTACGATACGGAACGACCATTTAGTGAACGATCGTTCATCTGTCACCGTTCATCCTTCAATGTTCGCTGGCCAACAACTGTCTTGTTACTGCGAAAAAAAAGCATTTTGGTCATGGCAATTTAACGCCGTATCCCTTAGTAACCTACTGCTATTCCCCGAAACATCAAACACTTTATGGCAATATAATTACGAACTTTTTCATATATTTTATATTATAATTTTTATACAGTTGTAGAGAAAAAATTTCATGTTTTGTGTGTGTGTTTTTATAGTCTCCGTTGATGTTTTGGCCTCGACTTACGGTGTCGGCAAAAATTTCAACTTCAACGGTGAAAAAAACCCTACGTTCAAGGTTGCCAGATCCCTTTTAGAAAAATCAGCCAAATTCCGCCAAATAACCCAGTGGGCAAAGAAGGTGAGTAGTGAATAATGCTGACTCTGACACTAGGGCTGACAATTTCAAAATAGCTACAGGTTCACAAGAAGTTTAAAAATAAATACTTATGTGCATAAAGCCTACCTATTAATTCTAGTCTTATGACTTAAATACTTGTACAATTTCCAGAAAAAAGAGCGAAATGGATGTTTAGATATAAATAAACGGGCTCTGACATATTTTCATAACAGCTGCATATTTTCAAGTGGTCAAAACTAAAAAATCTGTGGATAGGGCATTTCTTTCCGAAGTCATCAATACTTGTACAATTTGTGAATATTATTGAAGATTTAAGCAAGCAGGAAAACGTATGCCACCCAAAATCCTCCAACGAAGCAACGGATTCCGCCAATGAACGGAATTCCACAAAATCCATTTTCTTTCCGCAAGTCTGCGCTTGTTTTTGTCCAACAGGCGCTATTTCGCTTAATATTTTAAATACACTCTCAAAAATCATATTCCACAATAAGGAACACTCTTTGAAAAATTGTTTTAACCCAGTACCTTCTCAATATGTTCGCCGTTTCGTAACTTCCTGCTAACGAACAGTGACTTTAGCGATAATCCTGCGACACACGTCTTTTGTGATTTCACTACAAGCTCGAAGAATACAGAAAGTCTTATGAGCTCCATTAAATCATGTGTGAATTTTTGGATTTCCTTTAGACGCCCTCAAAGAAAGAAGCCATATGGGTTGAGGATGTAGTAGCTCGTGACCAGTAGCACAAGTCGAAGGCGTCGGAGCGCGCGGGTAAATAGAGTATCTAACAGCATCGCAACGCTTGCAATAACAACGGACTGTCGACGGTTGTGGGAAGACGGGACGGCGCGTGCAACTGGATAGGGGGTGGAAAGGGCATCTATTGCAGGGGAAGTGTGGATGAAGCAGAAGGCAGCAAAGTGCGAGGTCCATTAGTGGGTAGCAGTGCCGCAGTGCTTCCGATAGCAAAGGACAGTTAGCTGCTGCGGAAAAAGGGGGCGGCAAGTGGATAGTGGAACTGGATGGTGGATTGGAGGGGCACCAGTAGCATGTAGCAGGCGACAAGTCGCACAAACCGATAGTGGCAAACCGCGGTGGAGTTAAGTAGCTATAGCTCGAACCACTTAGAAAAAAATTGACAGTGCAGGCGGGAAAAGAGGAAGAGGGAAAAGTTCTCTTAGAGGCTCAATTACCCCACCTTGAGGAGCCACCGCCGCCACCTCGACCTGGGTGGACGGAGACAAGGCAGTCCTCGAACGTCTCGAACCTTTAGAGCAGGGGTCCTCAAACTTTTGAAACGGAGGGCCAGTTCATTGTCCCTCAGACCGACGGAGGGCCGGATTATATAGTGCGATTTTTCTAACTCTGCCTCTCAAGCCCCTTCGGCCGATTACACGGCATCTCACGTCTTTCTCGGTGATGCCGCTAGATGTCGCATGGTCGCAAGCACTGCTTGATACGGTCGCGACCATGCGATATCTAGCGGTATGACTGAGAAAGACTCGAGGTACCGTGACATATTCTATTGTGAAGACAGGTCTTGAGAGGCAGACTTAGAAAAATCGCACTATAGTAAAACAAAAACTATGAACAAATTCTTATACACACTGCATATATCTTATTTTGAAGTGAAGAATCCAAATGGGAACAAATACAATATTTAAAAAATAATTAATAAAAAAACACCGATGTTTCTGGTGGAAACATCGTTTCGTTGTTTAAAAACCATCGTTTTTTGCCATCACTAGACACCCTAACACATAATAAAAAATGTGCGAATTTTAAGAAAACAAATTCTTTAAACCATGAAAACCCGGCGGGCCGTATAAATATCCTCGGCGGGCCGCATGTGGCCCGCGGGCCGTAGTTTGAAGACCCCTGCTTTAGAGAGTTGAAGCGTGAGAACTAAATTGCCAGGACGAATCAGTTGTCTTTGCAGGCGGGCTTTGATTTCAACTGAGCTCCCCCTCGACAGCATTGGGGAATGGGTTCGCCACGCCTCCCGAAATAAGCGACGCCATGATATTTTATTTTGTAGTCGGTGTTAGCACGTTTTTTCAGGCGCTTCCTATAAACATAGAACTTTTCGCCCAGCTGGGCGCTCTATGAGCAAGCTTCCCGCCTGTTATGGGAGTTCCATGGTGATGCAGTGAATTATGGGGCGCAAATATGAATTTCGCGCGTTTCACTTAAAAAAATTATAAATTTGATTTTCCCGCTATCCGCGCCCAGCATGACTAATTTTGCCCCAAGGGGCCATACAGACTGTGTGTGACTGAGCGGTGCCTCGCCCTGCCCCCCCCTCCAGCAGCAGCACCCGCCGCCGCCGCCCCCCGCTCCCGATGCCACCCGTCCCCTAGCAAACAGCAGCCCAGCCCGGAGTTCATTACCGGGTTGTGGTGATGGTGAGAGGCTAGAGGGAACGTGGTGTAGCACTATGATAGCGTGGCATGGTGTGGCGTGGTGTGAAGTCGTATGGGGTGTTTGATGAAGAAGAGCTGAAGTTGTGAGACTGTTGCCACACGCTCCATCAGGTCAGCGGACTGCGTGACAAAGCATCGTGCTAGAATAAATTTCGGCAGTATCATTTCATATTTAAGTCCACTTCTATAACTACGACTGGAGATAAGAGTATTATAAGGAGTGTAAATTGATGTGAAAAGTAAGGAAGCATAATTTTCTATTTAATTTTTCATTGGAATTTCTAGAATGCTTTCCAATATTTTGAAAAGAGTTTAGCCTTCGTTTTGTGTAATTTGCTAATTATGCTGCCTTTCAAAGTAAATGTGCTTCACACTAAACGTCTTCCCTCTTCTTTGAAAGAGTTTTGAAAATTGTTAGAAGTGTTTTTCCTTTCCTTGACATTCGGGCTATAGCAGCGCCACAGCACCTACGATAGTAACGGACGGTCGACGATCGGACTAAGAGGGAGCGGTGAGTGGGAGCACGGAGGCGGCCGCGGCCCCGGTAGTTGATGGATGCTCCGCACGCGCCTCCTGTTCTTTGCTCCATTTCATAAAATCAATCTTCCGCTTCCATTTGCTGAAGGAACACCGCGCTTTATCCGTCCACGTCGGTTTCCGCAAGCGTTTTCCGGAACGCGTAAGGAAGTATATCATTTCCAAGTACATGACGTACCCTCAGTGATGTCTTATTGAGAGGATCAATTAACAACTTAATGGAGGAAGAAGGATAATGTTCGAATAATAGAATAGGAAGGAAAATGAGGTGTAAAGAAGATATAAATTAATAGGGAATGGTAGCAAAAAATACAATGGAGGTAAGAATACGAGATTGTATCGTAAGGATTAGAATTAAGCAAAGAGTGACAAAGAATCAGAAGAGTAAAGAGACGGATGGTATGAAAGAGAGCGGGAAAAATAAAGTTTGTCATGAGATTTATCAGTTGGGAGAGAAGAGAGAGGACTGAGGAGAAAATGATGGATGGTGAGGGTGATTGTGAAAGAGGGATGTGAACTGGGAGATGTGAAAAAGGAATCCAGAAGAAATAAAGGGAGAGAATTATATGAGGGTACAGTAAAGTAGAATGAAAAAATCTTGAAATTGTGTATACGGTATATGTGTGTATTTTCACTGTATTTGATAAGTAAGATGACTATATATAGAATGATGATTACCCTCAGTGAAGTCGTGGTCCCCTTGCAATACCTCGTGTTCCGTTAGTTAGAAAATTCGAATATTGCTTTGTATGGTCAGCTATCAAATGAATGTTCTCTAAAAGTGTTCGTGCTAACGAGATTCCAATCCTATTAAGGAGTTAAGGGGTTCGGGACAGTTTTACCATTTCAATTTTGCGCCTCTTGTCTTTTAATCTTGAAATCAGTGTCGGAAAGTATCTGAAACCACGTGCCCCATTCTCTTAAGCTACAAGATATGCACATGCGCCTCTGAATATAAAATACAGTAATAGAATACCCTGAGTATTTTCGATTGTGTAAAACAGTGTCCGTCCTTTTGCGTTAGATTTCGTCCGTCCGCGAATGGAGGCACGTAAGGTGTTGTTAAACGAGGCTCAGTGTTCTGGGAAGAACCGGCCCTTTTTCAGGATCCACAATATGTTCCCAAAAAAAAGAGAATTCGAAAAACGCGATTTGGGAACTTTTAGGCATGAGACAAAAAGATGGGCTATGGTTTATTCGATTTCCATCGACGAGATCAATTACATCGATGGATGATTGATTGTTAGTGATTCCGGGCGCGTCATCTACTTATGTCATTAGTCTCGTAAGCATATATGCATGTTTTTCCTTGGGGTGGCGATTATCTTCCCCCGCTGAATGGCGAATTTCGGCGACGACATACCGTTAGCTAACGGAGTTTTTCCCCAACCATGTATCTCCATCCAGCGGGGAATGGCCTCAGATGAAGCAAGCTCTAAGCTCCCGACCGGTGTCCCGGCGTGTAAAGTAGTGCAAGTAAGGAGACGTGTAGTGTGTGTGTGTGTGTGTAAGCGGTGATGCCAGGACAAGGAAGAGGAACGAAAGATCGCGCGCGGTCCATGACCCGTTTTTTACGGTACTGATCTGATATTCGCTTGCTCTCCGGTAATCCAGCCACTTAAATCTTTGTATGCATGTATATAATTTGGGATTCATATTTTAGGGTATATTGTAGTAATCTACTACCATTTAAAATTTTCATTTTTGTGTCGATTTTTTATCCTGTGCCTATTTATTATTTTTCCATATCTATTTGGTGTGTTTTTTATTTCAGCATTTTTGTACATTTACTGATTGAGTAAATTCTAAAGTTTTTCAATTTAAATCAGAGTGAATTGTACTTTTTTCTAAAATAATGTACGTTGATTTCTTCCCTAATTTGGTAATAAACTGTTTCTTTAATTGTTCTTATTCGACAGACGAATCTTTAGATCCTGGCCATAGTTAACGCATATATTAGACTGGATGTTGCGTGTTATCTGGCAATTACTTGGATCACAAATGTCAGGTATTTATTCGTGCTTGAGTCATCGGAACCATCATTTTTTCTGCAGTAATTAAAACCTCGAGAGGTGTCAGTATGCGTTAAGAAAAATTAGCAAATGTTATTATTCTTAATTAGAAACAGTTCAATTTGCGCAAATGAGTGTAAAATACACAACTACTCACCAGGGGTGATGTATTTCTGAAAAGCTTTTTCAGTAGCGCTTTTTAATTCTTATATTACGGGGTTATTTTTCTTCTGTTTCTACTAAATACTTCGTATGTACCCCACGACAACACGTAAACGGTTACAGTTCACTAGTTGCTGGTTTACTTGTTTGATTTTCTGATTTTAACAACGAGGATGCTACCATAGTTAAAATTGTGCATTCTCCGAACCAATTTTATATCTTTTTGTAGAATAAGCAAATTATTGGGTAAAATTTTGAATCTCAACTACCCCTTATTTAATTCTTAATTACTCAAATCTATTCGCGCTAAATATGGAAGTTCCATTGTACTATTGTTTAGACCCAAACCATTGTAAACAACTTCACTTTCATATAATAGATTTCTCCTCTCCCAAAATATGTTTCTGTAAAAACTGCTGTAGAATTTAATAAAGAACGACATTTTATTTCAAACGAGATTACAATGTAGCTTTTAAAATGTATTATCTCCGATGTTATGAAAACATAAAAAAATGTATGGAGGTTAAACATGTGACAGATTTTTGAGAACAATAGAGCTTGTCGTTGATGAAAAAAGTGCGTTCTATAACAAAATGCGACCATAGCAAACTACAATCAACCTAAAGTGCAATTGGCTCAGAAAATATCAAAAGTTTTCACTTGGTCTAACATCAAATTCTACGTCACAAATAACTGGGAAATATGAAGCACAGGTTTGGATGTGGTAAGGTTGCATATATACATGTAATATGTCTTCATTTTATAGTGTCTTTTTTACTATTAAATACACTAATTAAGAGTATTAGATTTATATTTTGTAGTAGAGTTGTTAAAAGAGAATTGCTCAGGTATATAAAATTACACGATTCTGGTTCGCCAACGTTTCGAAGTATATTTTCCGTTCATTGGGACTGGTGGTAGAGAGCAACACAGAACTCTGCTTGAAGATCAAGTAATATATACATCAAAACACTGATAATATGTAAGACAGCGTTTGCTAACTGAAGAATAAATGATTCAGAGCATTGCTTCCCTCCGTGAGCAGGCCTCGGAGAAGCAGTGCGATTAAAGGGGGGACGGAGGAAGGGGCAGACGGCGGTCGCCGGTAACTAAACCCTTGACAGTGGGCCTTTGCTGGTGTGTCAGGCAACATCAGTGAGAAACTATCTACACCTGTCAATTTTCTTTCTGTTCGAGAAGAAAGATTTCCTTTTATAGGTACTGGAACAATGGCGAAGTATTAAGTATGTTTGAAAGAATCACAATATGTTAAAAAAGTTCAACCTACAGATGCATTACGTAGCTTTGTGACCCAGAGAAACCTGCGAGATAAAAATTAATTCAGAGAATTGACATAACCCGCAATCACGGGATGAGTAAAGGAATATGCAGATTGAAGATTACGGAAAAGAAATTGAAAATCAGGATTTACAACATTCACAAACAAAACTGTACATAAAAAATAATCAAATCTGGGGTCGAAATTCTCTCACGTGACTCCTACAGGGTACCTATTACTTTACCGTATACGTAGGTATACAGGGAGTTATATACGTAGTATAGGGAAAGCTGCGCGAAAAAATGGCGAATTTTCGGCGGAAAAAAATTCATTGCCGGGCCGTGATAACGAAAAAGTGGAAAAAAACCAGTTGCTAAATTAAGAAAAAAAAACCCTAACAGCCAGAAACCCTCTTTTGCGGGTCCTTGATATCGAAAAAACCAATTGAAAGGAAAACGTCCGTCTGTCCGTCCGTCCGTCTGTGAACACTGCTAGCGCGAAACCATACGTTCGATTTCTTCCAAATTGATATTCCCCGGTCGATCTGGTTCTAGTCGAAGCTGTGAGATTTTGAAAAAGATTCAATAAAATTTGGGGGTACTTTACATGAAGCATGGGGATAAGTATCCCCACTTTATATCAACATTTATCTCGCAACTATCATAAATTCTTCTCAGTTTTACTATTATTGTATCTCTCTGTATTATCTAACAATAGATGGGTACGTCCCAGTTTGGTCGTGTTGGACAATTCTTAAATTAACTCTAGCTGTACCAAGGTACAAACATCCTGTATTCTTTTTTATGAAGAATATGTGGTTTCGCATCAATATTTGTATTTGCTGAGAACATCAAATATCGATGTTGTTTCTTTTTATATTAATGTACCAACCATGTTATATCAAGACTATATTAAAATGCTAAACATTTGGGGATTTAGAATAGTAACGTAGTAGAGGGATCAAAGTAAAGGAAGAATACTCAAAGTAATCGATTGTGCTCTGTGCAAGGGGTGGATTTGCCTTTAATGGTTTGAGACAGTTTAAATTGCTACTTCTCCCAGAAATGAATTACGGGGCGGAAATCTAATAGATATACGGCAAGATCGCCTGTGGTGAATATCAGAATTCGAATGGTTACAATGCTTTAGAATGCAAGTCTTCTAATGATTCAAAAGGCCCACAATAACTCGTTAAAAGTAGAACCAAACTATTGATGTTTACTCCTCCTTCCTACTTATTCCCTCAATGAGGTTCTTTTAGTAAAATAGAAAATATTAATCCAAAAGGCAACATTTTTTTGTTCCAATGACATTAAAAGAACTGTTGAATTAAAATAATCTGGCAGAACAGTAATTGATCGAATCGGTGGAAACAGGCAAGTGATTTCACATTCTAGCTCGAACATGTGACATGTCAAACAAAACATTCAAACGGAACGAAAAAAACAGATTTAATAATAAATTTAAAAAGAACTTCGCGATGTAATTGAAATCAGCACGATACAGTATTTTCCAACAAAACAAAACAACTATTTTTAACAGCAAAAAAAATTCGATATACTTTCACAAAACACGGCTGTTCCATCTAGAGCATTTTTGAGTTCACGCGTTGACAATTAATTCTCGCTAAACATTTTTTGGGCGACCAAAGCGCTCTCGTTGCTTTGGGCGACCCCTTTCAAGAGACGCCATTGTTTTGCGTAAAATACGCGACGCAGGTTGCACAATACGCGCGCCGCCCTCGATATGCGAGAACGAAGCAAAGAGCCTTCGTAGCGCAGGGCGCAGCGTGAGCCTCGCCCGATTGCGCCACGCAGCGAACACACCGCACGACGAGGGGCGGACGCCCACCTTGCATCGAAAGCTGAAAGATCGCTCTAAACAAACACTCGTGCATATATATCTCGATCAAGTTGAGAATGATGTTTACAAAAGCGCGCTACCGTCTGGGTTTACAGCCGATACGACAGACACGGAGATATAAGGATACTCAATTCAAAATTAAAATGGGACTGTGCCAAACTATTGTGGGAAAAAGCGCGATTCATTTCGTTGCAAATCTAGTATCTCCCCAATTAATATTTTAACTGTATTTGGACATGTCTGCACCTCATATTGGAAGAATGAAAAGTTTATTTTTCTCTGCAAAACTATTCAAAATTTTGAAACTAATTCCTTCGATGAACAGTAACATTCATATAAATCGTTTAATTTAACTTAAGTAGTTTCTCAGAATATTTATTAAATATATTTTTTATGTAAGAAGTAACTATCACCACAATGAAAAATATTGTAGATACTTATGACAGTAAAGTTAATGTTTTGGTACTTAACTGCATACCAAACAAGCCACCTACAGCCTATGTAACAAAAGATGAATGAAGGAGAATACAAATGTTTGAATTCAACGCATAAGTATTAAAAATTCAATATAAATATAATTTTGTATTACACACTTGTACTAAAACGGCGAAAAGTAGAAAAAAAGGCAACTTAAAGGGACAAAAATAAAACAGTCAGTGCTAATCTTCCATAATGTGGATCTGAAGTAATATTTTTTCAGCCGAATCACAACCTGGCTGAATTCCGTAGAAGCAGTCTCTGAACTCATTTCACGCTCCTGGCGACTTTTGTTAGCGAAACCGACTGTAAATACTCGTGTTTACAATGTTAGTTCTGTGATGAAGCCGCAGTTGCATCCTCATTTCTTTGCTTGGTCGTATTATACACACTTTTTATTATTTATTTATTAATCTATTTATTTATTTATTCATTCTATTATTATTTATTCATCTATTTATTTATTTATTTAATTTGCCACTCGTGTGGCTCATGAAGTGTTCCAGCTTCTCACGTTGCGATCCCAAGTTCGATTACCAGCCGGGGCAAACATGGAGCTGCAGTTTTCCATACATTTCTTTCAGTTTCTAGAGCTGTGTGACCAAAACTTCCAGGCAGGCCTAAGTATGCTGGATACAGCCAAGGGAATGCGTCATGCTCTCCACATGTCTTCATTAATCCCAGCTGTGGGTAATAAATAACAAAGGTGTCTGGTTTGGGAACACCGTAACTGGCAACAGTCGGATTAATCCGAACGTAAGATACCAAATACATAGATACATTTATTTATATATTATGTGATAATGTTCGATAAACGAGAATTTTTTCAGTCATCTTAATTGCTCCTGAGTTAATTCGGTCAAAATGAAACTATGAAAAATAGCCAGAAAAACAAAACCTCTTTTATATGAACTGTTTTTTGGAAAATTGTTGTGTAAGAGTTTTTGAGAAAATTGTGTTACAGAGGCTGTGTAAATATTTCATTACACAACATTTGAGTAATTTTTTAAAGGCCCTAAAGGTATTTAAATTACTAATGCTATATATCCAATTAACTTTGCTCTATGTGTACCTAACAGATGTATTACAGTATTAGTTAGGTACTACGTTGTTCATCGTTGTAATACTACGTCGCTCGTTGTAGTATTACTAGGTACTACGTCGGACAAATGGACAAATGTTTTTGAAAATTACAATATTCTGGGGAGCCTCGTTCTGTAGCATACTGGTTACGGTAGCCGTCGTGAGCAGGGAGGTCTACATATACGAATCTCGCGCGGGAATAAATGTTCGCTTGAGTGTTATGACACGGTAGTGCTGACTTCGACCACAATGTTCCAACTTGAATGCTCCATTCCTTACATATCGCTCTTCACCCGAATGGTGCATGAATATGAAGGATGAATATAACTGCGAGTTAGGGGGAGAAGCATCGTACAGGCTTCAGGATCGCTACATGATTGCCATCTACCTACTCAATATAGGGCCACCAAACCTCCCTACTCGATCATAGGGTGCAAGCGCCGCCACAGCCGTATGAGCCACCAGCGGCACGATGAATTTCTCGGATCTAAGTGGACCTTACGAGCCACAGCGGAGTTACGGAGTGGAGTCCACAATTAAGGCACACTAGGGAAGTGTAAAAATAGTAGGAGTAAAACAATGCAGTGGCTTTAACAGAGGATATGAAGCGTCAGCGAATAGCCGAAAGGTTAAGTTGAGGAAAAGGCGAATTGAACACGCTGTTAAATGGCATTTGATATCAAATGTAGGTTTAATATATATTTTGCAAAATTAAATAATTTTCTTTTTCCTTATTATACAAAATCGTTGTAATCATCACCGACCGAATAGTGGACGCTAATAAACCAGATATTGTTTTATTTGATAAACTATCTATAACAACAGACACCCTTTATGCTGAGGTCCCTAGATGACAGACTTGTAACAACAATTGCTAACAAGAAGAAGAAATACCAACCACTGGCTGTTGAATTGACGGATATGTATAGACTACGTGGGGTGGAAGTGTTTATGTCAATGGCAAATGGATTGGTCACCAAGAAGGGACAATAGATCGCAAAAAAATGCTGAGAAGCATTTGCGGACATTCAGAAAGCTGTGTTATTGGAAACACCGAATATGGTTCATAAATGCTTAAGCTGAAATGACGAATGGAAAACAACAACCATATTCTTGCGTCACTCTACGTGCAAACTACAGTTACCTAAGGGGATTTTGAGATCTCGGCATCAGTAGCGATGAAGAGAAAAATGAGAAATAATGAAAATAATAATTAATAATTATTATTATAACAATAATACATTTTCTTCCTTTTAACATAAGTTAACATAGTAAATGCGCCAGTATGAACAAATTATTGTCTCCTGTGCATTTTAACCAAGTTTATAACGAGAACTAATGCATAGATACGTGATATGATACAAAAACAACACAATTTATAACAAGAAACTGTTTTATACTACGGTATCCTAACATACATTCAGAAAATTATAAAAAAACATGTGTTGTTACAAAGAAAATAAAAATCAGCGCATACTATGTTATGCGCTGATTATTTAGTTAAAAATAAATTAAGATAAATAAAATAATATAATACATTTAAAAAAATAAATAACAAAATTAAAAAAACAAGACAAAAAGATTCAAATATATATTTTATTTAAATTCTGTAAATTAAATTTTTTTTCCGTGACCGGCGATGTAGGAATATCTTTTGATATTCTACTTGACTTCTGTGTTGAATAAAAGTGCATCCATTAAGTAAAAATGTTGATGCAGTTGTTCTCTCGTCACCGTTTCAAAAGTAAGGAGAGAGGTAAAAAATACGTCTGAAGGCTTTCCTTAAGAGCTCGAGATGTGTACACATTGAGAACAGGTCAATACACGTAGACTAAGAAAAGCACAATGCCATGGTTTTCCTGGTGTGTTAACCCAAAGCTGCTAGACGAAAAATCAGTCACGGAATTCTTTTTGTAGGAGATGTGTTGTTCCGACGTAAATGATTTTTTTGTATTTTATACTACAAACCGAAATAAAAATTAAATGAAATTATTACACATGACGATAAAGGCGTTTGTCTACTTGAGAAAGATTCCTCACGAACAAAGACAAGAGTTCGTGGGATTAAATCTTCCTCTTATAGATAAACTGTTTCTCGCTTGTGTAATAAATTACTATTAGTTTGGGTAAAAAAATTATACTTATTTGAGATCTGTCTCTTAGATTAGGACAGAAGAACAGATTGAATATGTGGAGAAATTCGATACTGTCTTTGTTTTTCGTCACTATAATCATCAATGGAGAAGTGTTGTTGAAGAAGGCAAGTGCCAATTCCTTGGAGAATCTCTCTAAAACCAACATCCCACCTTCTGAAAACGTAAGTAGGAAAAATATGTATTTTCTTTGGAAATATTAAGTAAAATATTCTATTCCTTAGGCGCAAACATATCAACAATTGAATTCAAAATACAATATCAAAATTAAATCACACGCAATATTCGGAAATATCAATATTCTATGAATGTTTATTACGATAACTTGCTTAGATGGTTGTACATAGATTATTCATTTTCTTAATCCACTATATTTTTGCACCTGAGCATCCATGAACCTTCTTCCCACAGTATATCATACCCTTCAATAGTCTGATAATTTATTTTATATATTTCAATATTTATTCTAAAAAGTACAATTGTAATATTACTGCGTTCCATACGACCACTATTGTTATCGCTTTTCATAAGAGTCTAACACTATGTTCAGTTAATTAGAAAGATACATGTAAGCAGTAATTGTTGAACAATTTTCTTTATACTTAACTTTGATATAAAAATCATCCGTCAAAAATAGAGATGAATGGTTCTGATACTCAAAATAGGTACAGAATGTCTCAGATTAAATCTTTCAAACTTCTGGAGCACACGAGGTGCGTGAGTCGAGGGACCGAAAATGATACTTTCACGGAGTTACGCTGATGGCACATGTCCATGACTGTCAGGCAACATCTTAAGCACAGATGTTCGACAGGTTGCGTTCTGAAGCAATCAAGGAGATTTCAGGTTCCTGTCCGACATCTGTATAAAAATAAATGTTCTTTGGAAAAAGTTATCGGTTTTGATACCTTCTGTGTACTGTAAAATATTTGAACTTTCATTCCGAGACACTGTATACATAGTAAACATAAACAATATATGAATATACAAACACAATTGATTCATAAATACAAGTCATTATCAGCTCGCGGTAAGAAATATTTGAGAGTCACGTTTAGAGCGACACCACCACTCATGGGAAAGATATTTTATAATCGCACCAATCGTGTCGCAATTAGCTGTTAGGAAAGCCTTCATGCTGCGCAAAACAGCGATGTGAACAAGGCGCCTCCAGCCTCCGTAAGCTGGCACCCCGCTGGGGAACACCTAGAGGGGAAAATCTGCCAAAATACGTATAGAGCAACGTAGGACCTCTCTCGTTCCAGTGAGAAGAAACCACCATCTCCAGGGTTTTCCTATGACTACAATTAAGAGGCCAAAAAAGAAAAATAAATATCCAAAACAGTCGACACAACCGCAAACGATAAATACTGGAAAGCCCAAATCATGTCGATGTCTTCATAATTATCCGTTACGATAGGCCAGGACCACATACGTTGGCACTGCAGTGCCTCTGTGCAGGATTTTGTAGGGTTCTAGTCTCGACCGTGGCGGAATTTTTACACTACGTAAATAGCTATGTCGAATTTTCCCCCTGGGTGGAAATAAATACTAGCGGTCGGCTGCTCTCATCGATTGTTTTCCGTTTCTCCGATCCAATCAATAGGCTCTCAGGCGAATGTTGTGTCAGTACCTCATAATACGTGCCACGAACCGCTCGCGATTTTTCCTTCTTCATTCCCCTCCTCTTGCTTTTTAAAAACATACGCTTACATTCACTACACTACCATATATATATATATATATATATATATATATATATATATATATATATATGTATATGATAGTTTCTAAGGCCTAACAACCTTAGAAATTAACGCGCTCGAAATCACTAATCAACAGTGGCATAGCGTCAGGGAACGCTAAGATGCTGAGCATCCCCACATCAAATATTAATCAAAGAACCCTAAATATTGTATCGATAAACTTACAAGTGGTCCGTTGAGCGAAGCACGTTTTGTATTAATTTTCAAAGTGATTTCCTGTGTGAAACTGAATTCGGCGCGTTGGTACAAGCTGGCCCCTTATTGCTTGGACTCTAAAATGGTTCTAGCATCTGCTAAGAGATTTCGAAGGGCAATGACGCATGCGCAGATGGCGAGGTTCCCCTCTTCCCATCTGCGAAAGATTCACGAGTTTCTTACGCTAGTGTAATACTGAGGCGTTTGAGTAAGAGGCATATGAGCAAGTTGCTCGTTTGTGCACGAGAGTGCAGCACACTTGACGTTGCCAGTGAAATATTTTTCTTTCTCACTTGAAATTCTCTGCTTCGTCATGGGCACAAAGAGGAGAAATAGTGTTTGCCTACTATTTCTTAATTAATATCTAAGAAGATGAATTCTTCCTAAAATATATTAAACTCACAAGTGATCTCATTGCCATTCGTGCATGAAAATTAAAACTGAACCATTGAATAATTTGTTTTAAAGAACTCTCCTGGCATAAATCTGTTGAAGTATTGTAACATTTGTTTTGATAACGTAGATTCTAGAAAACATTAAAGACCATGATGTGTTCATTTGGCGTTGTTGTTAAGCATTCCCAAACGCGCGAGTCACGCGACGCCAGTGCTAATCAATCAATTCAATCAAATCCCAGCGCCGCGCTCCGCGGGCCCTCTTGGGCGCCGTGGTGGCCCCGCGCGACGGCGGCGCGCCCCCGCTGCACGGCGTGCTGTGGGCGACGGCGGGGGCCGGAGCGGCGGCGGCGGAGGGCGCGCGGGCGGTGGCGGTGGTGGACCTGGGCGACGCGGGCCGCTGGCTGCGCCCGCTGCACGCGCGGGCCGCCGCGCCCATCGTGCTGTGGCGCGCGCCGCGGAGCGCCGCCGCCCCGGCCGCCGCGCCCGCCTGGCTGGAGGGCCAGCGCGGCTACGTGCTCGCCTCCGCGAGCCTCCGGCGCCTCCGAAGGTTCCTGGTGGTCGACCTCGCGCGGGAGGCGCCCGTGAGTTATGACCGCGCTGAGGAACGTCAGTCTTCCGCTCGCCGGGAGCGTTGGGCTTGTGACATAAAAGAAGTCTTCTTTTTCGTAACATCGATTATTATTATTATAATTATAATTATTATTATTATTATTTTTATTATTTAATTTTTATTATGTAACAATTAATTAAGAAGAGTATCTTAATATTATTATTTAATTATTATTATTATTATTATTATCATCATCATCGTCATCGAATTAACGTAATCAAATGAAACAAAAGCCATCCGGGTTCCGTTAAGGATTTTACACTTCTCCGTTAAAAACAAGTGAAATAAATTATTCTCAGCTAAAAATGGGTAAGAGTATACGTATTTCAAGAAACTATATTTCTTATTTACATGACGTTTTGTTATAAGAGGGTGACAATACGAAAAAAATTGAAAATTACACATCGGAACACAATAACAGATGCTAATCATGTTTGCTAATTATGATCCTGATTTCGTTAATAACATTTCCCAACCTTTCCCATTAATGTTGTTATATTCACGTTGCGGTTTTCATGTTGTATGTTATTGATAGATTTTAACGTTGATATAAAAATGCTAGTACAGAAATATTAGTTTGTTAACATTCGTAATTTAATTTCAATACGGTAATGACAATAAAGCAAAGGTTCAATAAAGGGCCGTCCATAAATTACGTAACGCTCGAGTATTTTCAATACCCCCTCCTCCTTGTAACGCACGTCCTTATTTCTATGTAACGCAGCGTAACGCTTACTCAGACCCTCTTCCCCCTTTAGCGTTAAGTAATTTATGGATGACCTCTATGTCCAGTTAGTCAATGATAGAACCTGAAAGTTAGTATGAAATTGTAGTATGTGAATGGCAATCAGTCTAAAACTCAGGGTCGTGAAAAGTAAAACAGATCGTAACTATCGTTCTTACAGACAAAAGAAAACTCAAAAACTGCAGAAGAATGCCATATCTTATCCACAACTCAATGCTAATTTGAGACTCTAGAATCAAGGTTGTTCTGACCTGACACCTCATGCAAAAACTTTCACTTGCCATTCAGGAGAATAGGACGGGTTTTTTGTATACTTGCCTAGAACAGTAGTTATATCTGTACTGTAATAAAGCCAGAAGAAAAAATTTCTTTTTGTCAACATACGTAATACGTATTGTTGTCAATATGAAATATTAAAAATGGTAATGCCTTTTACATTGGTCACCAGGGATCGATAGTTGTCTTTAAGTATTGAACCATGTTCTGCCGATTACTGCGCACATCTGCGCTAATTTACCTGGTTCAGTAAAAGGTTCTTACTTGTCTATTCCGCAAAACTTAACTTAACGAACGATTAACAGTACAGAGGTGGCTGTTTTAGAAAACTATATTGAAGTTATTTAGTTGTAATAATACCCCAAAAGGATGCGAATGGCTTGAGGTCAGTACGATAGTTAAACTAGTACGAAAGCTACAGTGAGTCTAAACACAATTCAGAAACTACAATTGAAATTTTAGTAAACAAGCTGGTAATGAATACTAGACCTTTTTTTACTTGAATAACAAACCAGGACATTGTGACACGAGGAAGCCTCAAAATGAGAAAACATTTTCGCGAGGGCACAGTGGACTGTAGGATGTCTCAGACTTGTCATACACTTGTCAAACCCCAACGTTTGGTAGAGATTGTGCGTGGAATCTGTGCACTTCCCTGACGTCACAAAGAAAGGAGACTGCTATTCTGAATGCGGTCGTCAAAACATTCATTTCCTAGTTTGTCAACAGGAAGACTCTGCATAAAATATTAACATATCGTTTAAGAATGCACACAAGAAACAATTAACACAACAATGAAAAAATAACCCACGCAGGCCAACAAATTTCTGGTCACCCAATGTATCGGTTGCTACATCTATCTCACAACGGACTATAGATAGATAGATATTTATTTCCGCAGATAGGTTTATGCAACCTGGTGACAGAACACTAAGATTTACATATTATAATTAAGAATTAAATACAATGTAACTTAAAATAATTTTAAGACAGTAATATTAATAATAATATGATAACAATGATGACAATAAAGGCTTTAACAACAATAACTGCATTAATTCTACATTTTATGGTAGTCTTCTACAGATATTTTACATCAATAAGTACACGACTTTTTATTACACTGACGTCCACTCCACTTCACTTCACTTCACTTCACAACACTTGCACTTCACTTCTCTTTCTACTTCAGTATTGCACTACACTTCACAACACGTCACGACACTTCAATACGAATACTACTTAAAATATACTCGTAATTATATATTTAATACAGTAATGTATTTAATAATTATTACAATATTAATGATGGTAACAGTAATTCATAATAATAATAATAATAATGAAATAACTGTTTTAATAAACCTAACTTACTTACTAAATATCTTGGTTAATTTACTTTTAAATCTTATCAGATTTTTTTGAACAGTATGCTTAGATTGCTCTTTCGCGCATGCTCAATATATGCTCTTGTAGGTCACGCTCGCACTTCAACGTTTGTCGAGTGCGCTGATATCTCGTGCAAACTAATCTGTTAATTCTGATTATTTTGCAGGAAAAAGAATACGAGGAACAACTGCTCCAACTAAGTTCTTCGGCTCCCATTGTGATGACAGTAAAACACTCTAGGGGTACATTCGATCACAGGAGAAGTGAAACCTCTGCCATAACTGTAACTGCTGAGGTTCAGAAGGATACGCATGAAACGTTACTTACACTTTCACGGTGCCATCAAACCTTCCGAGGAGTGCTTCTCCTTGAAGTTTCGGTCGGACGATGGATGACATTTGCTCTTGATTCTCACAAAGGTTTGCATGGGATGGAAGTGACAAATCTTCATGGCGAGTTGGTCAGATCACTTACCAAATTTGCCGAAGATCAATCGCGTAACTTGAATGGGCGACATGTGTTATTTTATTCGCTTTTAAAACCAATGTTTACAAGTGGTGACACCATGATTAACGGGAAGTCCCTGTCATTGAAAGGTTATGTATTTGCAATGATGGAAGAGCTTATGAAGCGCCTTCGAATAAGATGGAAGTGCAGTGAGTATGTTCAAGGAAAGATGGAAAAAGTGAAGGTAAGCATTTTGTTTGTTTGTTTGTTGTCATATAAGAGTGTTCCTGATCTTGCAAAACTTCTGCACATGCGATCTTCCGCACGAATGAGCTTTGGGCATAATGATTTTTCTGTTGACACAAATCATCATTTGAGGTATATTCCTGGTTAACATTGGGAAAAGGGAGTAAAGTTTTAAGGTAGCTCTTTATCTGAATAAAATGTTCCAGAATGCATTTTTTTCAATTAAATTATGATTGTACATTTAGTTTGTTTTATGAACAAATAAAACAAAATCTGTTCAATCATTTTTAATAATAAAATCTGACTTAAGACAAATAATTCAATTTTAACGGAAAACGCAGTATTTCACAAAATATATGAAATAATTAAATTTTCTTTTTCGAAATATAATTAGAACATTATTTTCAAAAGAATAACATACGTCAATGAAAATTTAAATAATTTATTTGTTTTAAGGTAATTTAACAATCAAGTGTAGATAATTGAAAATGTCTGATAAAATCTCTGAGCGCTACCGAAAATAGTTCAAATGGTTAATCACGAATTTAGGTCAATTTCCTACAGTAAACAATAAGTTACAATTTGCAAAAATAAGCATTCAATTATCTCAAATAATCAAGGACGTTTTATCTTCAATGTTGCCACTTAAAATGTCATTGAGAATTTTGATTTTTTATGCACAATGCCATACGCCAGAGTAAAGGAAAACTAAAATATCTCCTAACCAAAAGTCAATAGAAAAAAGCGGTTTGAAGAACTTCGAAGAAAGTACAGTGTAACCTGTATTAAGCAACCACAGTTTTTTTCCATGAAAAAGTGATCTTTCAGAGGGATGGTGGAAAAAGGGGAACCTTATATTTTACAAAAAACGGTCTATTGTTACTAAATATCGGATTTTTCTGGAAAGCGCCTATTATTGTAGCCTAGATATTTAAAAAGGTTTTCAATACTTGAGCACGAATTATAAAAAAAATTCTAAGTTTTAACTTATCTTTTTTGCCATTTCCACGTAAATATCATTTTAGATTACTTATTTTAGATTTATTTACTACATTTTAATTGCATTTTAAAGTATTCATGTCTCCTACTTTTCGGTAAAAGTAAACGTTTAAATATTTTCAGTTTGAGTACTTCCAAAATTGTCTATTGGTAATGAATCTTTATGTTCTTGTGTACACTCAATATGTACTTTCGGATTCAATATGTAATTTCGCTATTCATTACACATTCTTATGAGCTAAAAAACACCACCTTCCTAACAACAATATTAGAAATTCTCGAGCGATGGGTATTGGGTGAGCGTAAGGTTCGGATTGGGGACGTAACCCAAACACTCGCGTGTCTCGGGGCAAATCGATAACCCTGACTCCCCGACATTGATATTCTACCGTACCAGATGTTCTTACATGTCTGGTGAGGAAGGCTCTGGTAACACTGAAAAACAAATTTTAAAAGTTGGCGGATATCTTGGTATCTAACACTTTTTCTAAAATAAGTGAAATGCTTGATACAAAATATGCAAACTATTTGTCACTAGCACCCACCGTTTTTTAGATATACCACTTCAACCATTTATATTTCATTAGAGTATTTTTGTTACATGGAGTACTATTGAACATGGAACTAGAAAATAGTGAGATTGAGTCATGTGACACTAGAGACGTGAGTCACTAGAGCATTTTTTTACAAGGAGTACTAATGAACATGGAATTAGAAAATAGTGAGATTGATGGCACGTGTACTGTATAGTAATATATATTTCAAGGTATGATACACTCATAAAATCCATACACACTTAAAATACCTAATCTAAGGAGTATTCTGATTTGAATTTCATGGCTGTAGATTTGCGTTTGTGCTTCGCATTTGTGCTTAGCATTCTGAAGTGTCCAGCAGTTGTCAGCTAACATTGCTGCTCTCCATTGGCCCTGATACGTTACTTCATCACCGAGATTTCCTGGTGAAAACCATGTTTGTAACTGATTAAACTAGGTTTTCGGGGAAGAAGTTAAGATGCGAGTCAAGGAGATGAATACTGAGGGATATGCTCACACACTTTTTGTAGGTAATGATGCATTTTTTCACAATATTTACGTTGCAGATTTATAATTTCCGAGGAAATTGGCTCCTAAGATGTGAATGACCTCCATTCACTTTTTTCAGTATCATTCAATAAGTCTTGGAAGGGGCTGTCAGCAATTACCTTCCTTATTTGTGGACCTATGAACAATCTTTCACTTTCACATAAATCAACTCTGAAAACGTGTTACACAGGAACCGAAAAACCGTACCGTACTTGTTGCAAAGCATCCTAATCGTTGTCTAGTGCCTTCACAAAACTTTTCATGATTCCCAGCTTGATCTGAAGCGGTGATATGAGTGCGTTGTCAGGGTCAATCAACGGTACATGAAGAACATTTTTATTTCCTGGCTACATTCTAGTTTGATAGGCTAATTTTTCTTTAGGTTACGTGTATTTCACTGGCTAGTCACACAATGAAGGTACCTAGAGATTCCAGAAACGAGGAGTGAGAGGAAAAGGGGTGGGGGACGTTTTCGACACTAGTCGTCTGACAGACTACGCCGATGTAATCTAGGGTTAAGAGGAGTGGTCGTTTATTAGAGGTGATCTTTGAGAGACGTTTTACTGAAAATGCCAGAGTACAATAATTGACGACAATTACAAATGGAAAATTTCATGATATTTCACAATTTTCAGGTAAAGAGCTACCGTAAGCCACATACTCTCGAATATTCTTTTCTCAGAATTTCCAGGTATGTTAAACTAATTTAATGCATAAGCTGAAAATGAACTACTGGAAACTCAATAATGAAGACAATTTTATTCAGCCGTAAGCCAACTTACAACACATTCCTTCAAAGCTTTCATCAGCAAGATTCTGAACCTTCCGTTAAATACGTGACAGCTGTAGCTAGCTGTCAGCAATATTGATCCTCGTGCAGCTCAGTGAAAGATCGTCAAGGTAAAATGCAAGGTCAATGGACCTTAAAGTACAACCACCGCCTGCACCGTACCACTGATATTTCGCTTTATCGGCGACAGGATACGAAGCTCAACATAATGCAATTTCCTTCAGACTGACTTCATCAAACTGCTAAAAACAATTCTCGTATGTAGGACTTTCGCTAACTACATGATGACGGATATCACTCCGTGTTTACGTCCGTATACGGGAAAGTAAAAACTGGTTGTATAAAGTATTCGATACGGGTTCCACAAAATTTGGGTTCTATAAAATTTGTATGAAGTTTGTGTGTTCCACAAGCGGTGTTACCATCGTATAAGGCAAATGTAAGAAACTTTGAACTATTGATTCTGCAAGATCTTGCAATCATGTCAAAGTGATACTGTCGTTGTTATTAACATGCATGTTTTATGGTTTGTGTTGCATATTACGAACGTGTATAGCAGTGTGTTGAGTTTCTCTTTCGTTTCTCAGATTCTTAAGGAGGTCTGTACATAGGTTTTCATTAGACATTTAAACATTTATTTTCGTTTTAGTTCAATTTTTCTTTAAAGATCCTTATATTTATTGTATAAATATGTTTTTGAAACAACCTTGGTCTATTTATATTTTAAAAAGTTTCATCTATTATTATTTAGTTTCATAAATTCATATCATCCAGATATGTCTACTTAAAAATGTGTGCAAATTCCTATTTATTAGATCTTTTTCTAGGGAAATACAATGTTCGTAAGTGATATTTACGAGGATTTACCAGTGACATTAGCTCTGGGAGAAGCTGACATTTCGGTCATCAACATGATGTATGCAAATGAACCACGTTTAGAACCCATACCCGCAACATTTAAGTTTCAATACGCAGTTGTATTGGTGCCTTACTCCCCGCAACTGCCAACCTGGTCATATATTTTTCGGACATTCGGCTCTGATTTGTGGGGGGTGTTTGTGGCCACTATGCTTGTATATGCGCTGGCATGGCGCGTGGTGGCGGGCGAGTCGCTGGCCGCCAGCGCCGCCGCCGCGCTGCGCGCCTTCTCCTCCTGCGGGGGCGTCCCGCAGGACAGGGTGCGCGCCACGCCGCAGCGCCTGCAGCTGGCCGGCGCGCTGCTCGCATCCTCCGTCGTCATTATATCTTATATCAAGTGAGTTCATATTATAAGCCGTAGAGACAGTACGTACAGGAGAGAAATGGGTTTATTACTAAGCGAGGGAACTGGAAAGCATGTTTTTAAAGTAACCTGTTTGCGAAAAATACAATTTTAAGTAAGGGGAGACATTTGTATTCAAAGGCTCTAGCCAGATAAGGGGTTTTCCCGCCTTCGTTTGCAATTCGACTCAGATTTTCCCACATGTTTAGATCTAGAAAATATTATTATTTTCAAAATATGAGGCTAAAATATCCACATGGTAAGTACTTACAGCGAAAAAAACGTTTTTCCGTGTTTAAATTAAGAAAATAATAATTTTATGGTATTTATTTTATTTCTTTGCTTCTGATATGAACTTTACCGTAATAATTGGTTACAAAATTTACTTGTAGATGTCTTTCAGTTATAAATAGAGTAATAAATTGATTAAAACAATTTTGTTCTATAAAAATGTTAACCAAAAATTTATTTTTTTATAAAAATTCACCTACTTCATACACTTCCAAAGAAGTTTCAGATAATGCTACTTTTAAAATGTAGACAATATCATATTCTTTTGACTCCAACCAACAAATATCCAGGATTTTAATGTACAATTTCATATGCTCCAACTGGCAAATGCCCAGAATTTTTTTATTTAGGACCTGGTGGGCCGATTTTGTAACCACGCTTTTTTACGATTTCCGTGTCTTAAATAATACAATATGTTTTAATGTATTTATAAAATATGTATTATTGTCAAAATTAATAAAAAATTATAGAAAATGACTTCATATTGTTGTAAATCTTTATTATACATTCAATAATATTTTTATTCAAAATAAAAAATGCTTTATATGTCATAAAATAATTAATCGCGAGAATATTGGTCAATAAAATTGTCAAATAAATTGATCAATGCCAGAAGAACGTTTGTTTTCATTTGCTGCATTAAACTGGAAACAAATTCAAGAATTGCAACAACAACAGTTACGTTCTATGAGAAACACGAAAAACAGATTTCTTTGCAGGCCTTAATCATTATTTTTATTTAAACTAAAAACGGGAAATTCTAATAATGTCTTAGCATCAATTTTGGGTTTAAAAAGCGATAAAATTGTATCGCATTTCTGCAAATTTGTTATGGACTCATTTCTAAAAATTGGTTTATCTTATGAGTGTGGCATTGATGCATGTAACAGAGAATATCTAATTGCTAATCACATGTCACCCTATGTTAAAAAGTTTGCATAATTTGGAAGATCGATTAGTGCCTACAATGGACGGTACATACATTAGGCATGAAAAAAGTACAAAAAATAACAAGAGAAAATTGTTCTCCGGGCAGAAAAAAGTTCCCGTATGCAAACGTTTACGATTTGCACTACTGACGGGTATATTGTAGAAATCGTTGGTCTATATTTATTTAGGAACTCCAGATCATTGTTATATATTCAAGCATGTGCTGTCTATTCCTAACTTTGAAGAATGGCAAAGTTTTTATCCCCGATCGGGCATTTAGGGACATTCAACAAATGTTATTGGATAATGGTTTTATTGCACTAAAGCTGGCATTAAAAGGTAAGAGAAATCAGTTAACTGCAGAAGAATCAAACGAAACTCGACTCGTTACAAAACTAAGATGGATTGCAGAAACCGTTCACAGACGTATGGACAAAAAGTTTAAATTATTACACCATCAGCTAGATAATAATTATTGCCTGTTGTAGGAACACCAGTTAAAATCCAGTAAACGTAAACAAACGTTTTTCCGACAATAAGAATTAACCAATATGCTCGTGATTTATTATTTTATGAATTTATGACATATAAAGCATTTATTTCGAATAAAAAATATTATTCGATGTATAATAAAAATTTACAACAATAATATTACATTTTCTAATATTTTTTATTAATTTTGACAATATTACATATTTATAAATACATTAAAACATATTATATTATTTAAGACACGGAAAACGTAAATAAAACATTGTTAAAAAATCAGCCCGCCAGATCGTGAATCAAATACTAAACATTTGCCGGTTGGAGCAGTCAAAAGTATATGAAATTGTCAACATTTTATAAGTAGCACTATTTGAAACTCCTTCTGGAAGTTTGTGAACTTCCAGAATGGTGTGAATTTTTATAAAAGAAAGAAATTTTTTGTTAAACTTTTTATAGAAAAAAATGATTTTAATCAATTTATTACTCTATTCATGAACTGAAAAGCATTTACAAGTCAATCTTTTAACCAGTTATTACGACAAAGTTCGTATCAGAAGCAAAGAAGTAAAATAAATGCCATAAAATTATTATTTCCTTAATTTAAACAAGAAAAACGGTTTATTCTCTGTAAGTACTTACCATGTGGATATTTTAGCCTCATACTTTGAAAATAATAATATTTTCTAGATCCAAATGTGTGGGAAAAATCTGAGTCGAATTGCAAACGAAGGCCGGAAACCCCCTTATCCGGGTAGAGCCTTTGCTTTCTTAGTTCCAGATTATGTTAAACTAGCGTACCCCTGCAATAACTCACGTGTTATATCCCACGGTCCTTATCTTTCCATTTCCACATTAAGCCTGTAATATACATTTTTATTCAAGATCCTCTTATAATCCGTCACTTGCTCTATATATCAGCTTGTAATTGATAACAATATAATAAACCCTTGTCAATACAAATTACTCTCATTTAATTTTATTATCGAGCAATGAGGTACACCCGTGTAATTCAATCGCATAGAATATCAAAGAATTAGTAATTTTACATACAGTTGCAGATATTACGCTCCAAACAAATGGAACAGAATCGAGAAGCGTCGAATCAGCGAAAATGTAATAGAATTGTCATACTGTAGACTACGGTGTGAGGAACGTTTATTTGAGGCCTTCGGCCTCAAGATTTTAATTTTTTAAGGACTTTGAACGCTTTGTTCAGGAGTTAACGATATAGATTCATAAATCCTGACGCACGTTGTGGGTTGCATTTTACGAGGATATTTATGCGTTTTGTAAACAAATCCTCCATACTTTTAAAATCAAAATGCAATTCGTCACTCTACGTTAAATCTTCTTTCTTTAGAGACCTCATTTATACAGATTTGTTGCGTGTGAGAAACGCAAAGAAAAGGTATTCTACTGAAATAATATAGGAGACGATTATTTTCAGATACCGTTTAACGTACGAGACTATTTTTGAACAGAGTACTAGTCAGCATCATAGAGAAGAATCTTAAAAATATATTAATACGTAATTGTAGAAAACAAACGGGAACACATATTCGTCACTTAATTACTCCTGGACAAATCACGCTCTTAATCACGCATGGACCAATGTCTCTTAAAATCGCGAATGTGCGCAATATCTCATTTAACACAACAAATCACTATACGGGTGTTTTCACCAAAACTTATTTTCGCCTTGATATTGTAGATTTGCAGGTACTCCGTTTCAATTAATATTCACAGCATGAGTATTTGATATTATCTTCCACAATTGATTGGTTGGAGGAAGCACGACGTAAACATAATTACATAAGAGAGTAAATCTATATTATATTACTGTCTCTTCAATGCCTTCTATTTTGTTAAAATCTTAAGTAATATCTTCTGGTTTGTTCAATTCTAATTTTTTTATTTTAATTTACTTTTTCGCCATTAATTGTTTTGTTTGTATGACGACCTTCTTTAATAGAATTTAACAAAATACAAGGTGTTTTTAATAAATTTGACAATAACTTTTTTTTGGAATTAGTTATGTTCCTTTTTCTGTATTTTCTAAAGATCCATGGCTTACAATATTGAAGTCATGGAATCGTATAATGTAACTTGCAAACTTGTTTGTAATTTTTTTAAATATTTTAAGGGAAGAATATTTGCCATATCCTATTCCGGAAGCTATCCTGAGATCAAAAATATGGATGATCTTGTTCGTTCAAAGCTTCCGTCTGTTAACACAGAGTCAGATAATTATATAAATAATAATCAAGGAAACATACTGGAGCGTTTAAAACGGCAAGAACGTTTTGCTTGGCACATTACTGATGGTTCTTGGGAACACCTAGCAAATAACATCCGTTTATCAGAAGTTATGCACCCGATACATAAATATGGTGGATATGTATTAACGACAATGCATTCAAGGAAGTAAGTCAAAGACACACCACGTACACAGTTTGAATCACACTTATACCAACAGAAACAAAATTAGTGGAGCTACAGCCACCCATACTTTCTCACATAATTTGTAACATTTCAAATTTTTGAAATTATGAGTGTAATGGGAATTAGAACTCCGTCATTTTTATAAGCATTTTTACTCCGCAATAGTCTAGAAACAAATTTAAAGGAAAATAATGCAGACGTTTTTATGAAAAATCTGTTTTTTAAAATTGTTTTGACTTCAAGAAAAATTAAGTCAAAAGTACTCATATTACAAAAACATTCACATGACATTACTTAAAGATCTATTTTACAAAACATATTTTAGTAACAAAAACTTTATCTTTAATATTCACGTTTTAGGAACTCGCAGAAAATTTTGTAATTCTGCAACTTTTTAAAATTTTATTTTATTTGCCTACGCATGCTTTCATTTTTATAAAACATCTGTCCGCACGCCTGTGAACAACACGAGTGCCAACACAATTCTCAAGAGTTTTTCCAAAATCAATATTCCCCGATCGGTCACAGCCCAGCGGTTTTGAAAATAATGCTTTTAATTTTAAGGGTTCTTTACATAAGAATCTTGGGACATTTTCAAAATATTCTCAATAATAACTCCAAACTATATCTTTAAATATCTTGAGATAGAGGAGTCAAATACACGTATGAAGATGGAAGCGGTCCGATGTTGTACTGTGAATTCTGAATTTTTGAAAATGGGAAAAAATTGAAATTGTTTGGACACTTTCGTACAACTACACTCTTTAAAGATAGAGAAATTTTCTTAAAATAAAATTTGTTCTTCAGAATTAGTTCTTTGATTAATATCCTGAAAATGTTTTCAAAATATCTGTAATTTTTGCATAATTTTGTGTCTAATATGAGCAACATTAATAACAAGATTTTTCTAAAAAACGACTGAACTTCTAAATGCACTAAATTACATGTCATAAGCGCCATTTACCTGTTTTCTTTTGCTTTTCAAAAGCTTGCACAAAAATAATTTTGTTAAAATTTCTCTCATTATTAATATATATATATATATATATATATATATATATATATATATATATATATATATATATATAATACGGGAGTTTCCATACATTAATTTGTTTTTGAGTACAATTTTTCATGAAGATTTCATGTTTTCTACAAAAAAAACAACTCTCATATAAAATGTATTTGAAATAACCGAGGAAGATGTCTTACGATCAACCTCATCTCACATTTTCATTTCAGGAACTTTCCTTGGATTAACGCAATCAATCTAAAAATAATGGAATTTGATGCTGCCGGTTTACAGAACAAGTGGAAAGACGATCACTACCGAACATATTCATACTACTACCGCAATAAAAAAGCCGATTACCCAAAATTTAACGTGACAAGGTCAGATGGAGGCTGCAAGCCGGATTTGCTGGCGCTCGGACATGTGCGACTGCATTTTGCAGTGCTCGCCACAGGCCTCGTATTGGCCTTTGTGCTTTTCTGCGCTGAGATACGGCAACGCTAGGCGCTGTGCCATAGCTCCACAAGCTGCTGAGCAAGTAATTCCATCATCTCCGTTCCAGGAGCTGTTGCGCACAGAGCAAGCCGGAAACATTGCGAAAGCTGCAGAGATGGTGCCATTGGAAACAACTGAAAACGCCAGACATACCGATATTTTCAACTATATCATGATATATCGGTCAATTATTTAAAGACAAAAATTATTGAGATAACTGTTTTATAACAATAATAAATAATAAACAGTAATCTCAAGAATTTTTTGTCTTTAAATAATTGACCAATATATCCTAATATTATTGAAAATATAGAGAGAAAATAAATATTGAGTATACCGATATTTTTCATTTTAGTGTACTACTCATTTAAAAAATAAATTGCATGACGCTAAAGATATCTAATTGAGAGATAAATTGTATTCAGAAAAAAGTTTGTCTTTAATATTGGAGGTGTAAGACAAGTTCGAAAAAATTTTTGAACTTTTGTAGTTTTCAAAATTTGAGAGATTTTAATGAAAATGGAACTGTAACAAAATTATAATACTCTAAAAACGAGTGGAGTGAGAGAGGGAGGTAACCTACAAAATTCAAAATATCGATTACTGAACGTAATCAATTGAATTTTGTAGGTTATCTCCCTCTCACATATATTTGTTAGAACACATTAAATATGTCAATAAATAGATGTTTTGAATTTTGTGGGTTCGCTCGCTCTCTCACTAGGTGCTTCAATTGTTTATCATTCTGCTATTAAAAATGAATTCTGCCTTTTATTGTAATTAGGATTTTAGTACAATAACCGCTCTAAAGCAAATTTTGGTTAATATTTGATACAAAAACCTATGAAAAATTGAATGTATTGACATTTTATAATCTCTTTACTAGCTTGAAGCTTACAAGATGTTCTGTGTGTTTTACTAAATAAAGTTAAAGGGTTAAATAACAAGCAACAGTCATTTCAAAATAATACGTAGTACCAGTAAAATATAATAGTGTAGTTTTTACACACGCGTTGGGGAAGAAAACCCATTACCCGTTGGAGTGAGAGGAAGATCAGTGAAACGTTTGGTGCTTCTAGTTTCGTGGATAAAACATGCCAGGTTTGATTTTCTTTTCACTTTAACTCATTTGTTTCATTTTAAATGTACGGCTTAACTTTCTTAGGCCAATTGGATATATCTATCTTGATTGTGGCTTAAAATTACAGGTGCCGATAATTTGAATAATGGGAAGGAACTTATAATTCTTAAATTTGTTTCAAAAATTAATAATTAATTAGAAAATTAATGCAATTTCAAACGAAATTTATTTTGATTGTAAAGTAGATATAATAAATTTAAATGCAATTCAAAGCAATGTATATTCAGTTCAAATATTTTTTAACATGCTTTAGGCAAAACACTGTTACTCGTGCTTGTTTTCCGTGTGCAAAGAGTTATTTTGTTCATTTCTACTAATTGAGAACACCTTTCGTGCACGGCGTGTTAAAAATAGTGTATGCAACACGTGTGCGAAGTGATTCGCACACTCATCTTCTGTGGACTCATCCGCGTGTCATCTGTCTCGCGCACTTGTTACCCAAGTTACTATATTGACGAGGCTTTTTCTTCCAAACTGTTATTGTTGTCATTTTGTTATTTGAACACAATATAAAAAATACTTTTCTTTATAAGCTTTCTACTAAAAACATCAAATACGTATGAATTTCAAAATCACTTATATTTGTGTTGTATCACTGGATTTGGGACAAATATTTACTCTCTATGGAAAACTATTCAGTTATTTATGAAATAATAACGTGTGCTGCATTAATATTCAGGTTATTATTAGTAATGACTTTTTTAATACCAGACTAAGTTTTCTCCTCAAAACATTTTACACTTCATGGTAAATTATAATATGTAAATTGATTTATGAAGATAAATTAATAAAAATGTCACAATTGCAAATTAAATGTAAAACAAATAAAATAAACTTATTTCATTGAGAATATTATTTGTTATTTTTAAATATTACTTGTCAATACCTCCATGATCCAAGCAGCTCAATAAAAATATGATAAGACACAGATTAGGAAGAATCAGTACTTATATGACTAATAAGTCATTATCAAAACACTCCTGATCCGTAATTTACTTTTAAGTAATTGTCTATTAACATCTAGATAATGGAAATGAACAGAATACGTGCCAAACAGCACATATATACTTTTGAACATTTATTACTAATATTATTATTATTTTTCCATTACATCACGACTAAAGATGTTATAAGTCGGCTGAATATAAAATCTACTCCAGGTTGCAATCAGCTACCTAAGGAGTAGATCTAGGGACTATCGGTGCCTCTACAGTACTTTGCGCAAAATGTGGGCTGTTCCAAATAAAGCTATTTCTTGCACTTCCCAGTCCTTTGAATTACCTGGGAGTTTAGACAAGTTCTTACTCAAATTTTGCGGAACAAATCCCAGAGCTCCGATAACTATCGGTACGACCTGTGCTTTTACGCCCCACATTCGGCTGATCTCGATTTCCAAACTCTTGTATTTAAGACGTTTCTCTGCCTCCTTGGTAACGACGTTTTGATCGCAAGGTACAGCAACATCGACAAGTAAACATGATTTTTTCTCCATATCCCGGATGACTATATCCGGTTTGTTTGCTGCTATCGTGCGATCAGTTTGAATTTGTTGGTCGTACAATATCGTACACAATCCAACAGACGTCACCGGTTTCGGTGAGTGTTCGTACCACTTGGGGCATGTGTTTGGAACTTCGAGGGCGGTACAGATCTGCCAGTGGAGGTAGCTACACACCCTGTCGTGTCTTTTCAAATATTCGGTCTTTGCTAGAATTGGACAAGCTGAGACAATATGATCAATGGTTTCTACGTGTTCCTGACAAATGCGGCATTTATCATCTTGGGAAATTTTGAGAACCGCTTTATCATAATGTCGTGTTCTCAAGGCCTGATCTTGGGCAGCTATTACAAGTGCTTCCGATTCTGGCTTCATTCTTCCCCTTTTAAGCCACATAAATGATTGATCTTTATTGATCTGCACCTTGTCCATTCTTTTTAGGTATTGTCCGTGGAGTGGTTTGTGTCTCCACGATTTCTTTAACATTTTCTGTGTCTCAAATTTCATGTTTAGTAGCATCAGAAGTTCAGTGTCTCTGTCATTCTGGGTGTCTTGCATAGTCTTGTTCGCAATGCTTCTCGCTACACTTACAATGCCTCTGTTTCCCATTCTTCGGTCAGATTTCATGACCTGCCTCATTAGTGGGTCATCTTGATGGCTGACTACATACTTTCCCATCCCGGTTATTGCATTGTGCCAGGAGGCTTCAATTTGTCTCAGGCCTCTTCCTCCTTCCTTACGTGACACATAAAGTCTATGTACATCAGCTCGGGGGTGGGCGACATGATGCATTGTAAGCAGTTTTCTGGTTTTTTCGATCCATGATGCGAATTTCCTGTTCAGTCCAGTCTACTAGTCCGAAACTGTATTCGGCTACAGGCACCGCCAAACTACCTATTGCTGATATCTTATTCCTTGAGTTCAGAGCGGACTGCAGGACAAGTCTCACTCGTCTATAATACTCCCTGCGAATTCTCTCTTTCATTGTGTCGTTCGAGATGGTCTCACATTCTTCAATGCCCAGATATTTGTAAGTTTTACCTGGCTCAAGATCTTGTATCACAGTGTGTCTATCAACTTCAATGTTCTCTGACGTTGTCATTTTGCCTCTTTTTAAGTTGACTTTTGCACACTTGTCAAGACCAAACTTCATGCAGATGTCATTGCTAAATTCATTGATGACAGCATTTGGGAGAGAATCGCTTCATTCTTAGCAAACACTTTCAGATCATCCATGTAAAATAAATGTGATACAGGCCTTTCATCACCATGGAGCTTGTAACCAAAGTCAGTGTGCGACAGCTGTCTTGACAGAGGAATCAAACTAATGCAAAACAACAGAGGGGATAGTGAATCTCCTTGAAAAATTCCCCTGTTAATCTGAATACTTCTGGTTTCTACTACTCCCTTTCCGCTGTAGATTAGTAACCTGGTGCTCCACGACTTCATACTAGCCTTGCAAAACTCAACAAGTCTAGGATGAAATCGATAGATCTCCAGGGTCTTCAAAATCCAATCGTGTGGTACACTGTCAAAGGCTTTCTGGTAGTCAATCCAAGCCATGCTTAAATTACGTTTTCGTTTCTTTACATCATTCAAAATTATTTTATTCAGAAGCAAGATTTCCTTACAGCCATAGGAACCTTTACGACATCCTTTCTGTTCAACTGGCAACAGATGGTTCTTCTCTAGGTGCCTATACATTTTGTCAGCAATGGCTGCAGTTATAAGTTTGTACATTACTGGCAGGCAAGTGATTGGCCTGTAGTTCTTCGCCAATGAGCTGTCTCCTCCTTTGGGTAGCAAATACGTGATGCCGCGAGTGAGCCATTCGGGGAGTTCGTTAGGGTTTTCTAAAATTTTATTAACAGCCTTTGCAAGATGAGAATGTATTGCTGTTAATTTCTTAATCCAATAAATCTGGATCTTATCAACCCCAGGGGATTTCCAGTTTCCCATATTCTTAATTGTTTGGCATAGGTCCTCTTTCGAGAATTCTTGAACATGTTCCACTGTTTCCACGAGTCCATTGGCAGCATCAACTTCAGATTGGAGCCACGATGCGTCTTTGTTGTACGATCTGGTTTCCCTCCCAGATTCCTGACCAAAATGTTTCGACGTCATCTTTTGAAGGAGGGGCAGCATTGCCGTTCGGTTTTTGAGTCAGACTGCGATAGAATCTCTTCGCGTCTGTTTCAAACAACCGGTTCTGTACACGGAAATCGATTCTACGTTTGTACCGTCTTATTCGTTGAGCCCATGCTTGGATTTTTTCTTTTAGCTTTTCAGCTACCATTAGCCTTGTTGTGTCATTGTCAATTAGGAATTTTTGTTCAACATGGAGTATTTTTTGTTGAACTTTATACGTGTGGTTTGACTTAGAAGATGCCTCGGCTAGGAGTGATATTTCACGCCGTGTGTCGGCTATCCGCTTCATAATTCTTTTCATCCATGGAGGTACGGAGCTTTTTACTCTGTCTGGCTGTCGGCCATCTGTGTTCTTGGCTGGCCCCAAGATTATCTGAGATACTAGATATCCAGTTGCATACACGATGTGATTGATTTCAGTAATATCTAGATCTCTACTTGAGGCCTGTACAACCTCATTTAAGACAGAATTCGCTGTTTCTATCACTCTCTTAGCTTTAGCATTTTCGTAAATTCTCCTCAACGGTGCACGAGATTCGAATGGAAGTAGACGAACTCGCTCTATCTCGCGTCGGAGGAGGTTCCGCATCATGTCCTTATCGTGTGACTCATGGCCAGATGAATTTTCACCACTGACGAATGTTTCATTTGGAAGAGATGAACCTTGAAGGGGATCATCGTTTTCAGGGATATTAGATGGTTCTAAATGTTCGTCATGTGGATGGTTTGATCGATGAACATACTCTGCGTTTCTCTGGATGTCTGCAAGTTGTTCTGCTGTGAATTTTCCACTGCTGAGTATGTATCGTCGTTGGCTGGCAAGCTTCTTTGAGTCTAGGGTAGGTCTCATATCTGGGTTCCGCTCTCTCCATATCTTAAAAACTTCTATTTCTGAGCCCCCATTTTTCGCTTTTTGCATAGTAAAAGCAACCACATCACCTCCATTAATTCATCCCGGTCCATCTCTGACGATGGCTTCGAGCTACTGCCGGCTCTGGGTCCCTGGGACTAACATCCGTGGGATAGCCAGATGTCGACAAGGTGACATTAGCTCGGTTTCTGAGCAGGTATGGGACATTGGTAGAACAAGGCACGTTAAGGTTCATTACATGCTTGTTCTATTCATTTTGCTCATTGGTTTCAAGTGAAGATTCGCAGGGTAGCAATTTCGAGTTCACAGATCACATTTAACCTTTGGGTGTTTCCTGCCATCCGTTACTGCGACCCACAGTGGCCTCGGGGCATCCCCCCGCAGGGCCCAGCAAGGGGTCCCTCCGATCGCCAGTCGGCATTACTAAACCCTACGGGATTTTCACTGACTGCTGAAGGCAGCCTCCTTCGCTGGCTAATGCAAGGTTCGGGCCTCCACTCTAATCAGTGGCCTGGTGTGCCAACCCAGTTTCTCTCCTGTACCCTCCATGGGCCGATAACAGGAAGTCCAAAGGTTCATGACCCTTCCCCCTCTGCTTACTCCCACTCTCCTCAAAATGGAGTACTTCTTCGTCTGACCCCTCACCTTCAACCTATTCAGCAAGGGAGGCCCTACCAGTAGCTAGGCTACCACTGACATAGCTCTCAGGCTCATGGGGGTACTCAAGCTCCACCACCAACTCCAAGGTCGTGTACTCCCTAGGTGGAGTTATTATTATTATTATTATTATTATTATTATTATTATTATTATTAAAGCATTTGTTTTTATCTAAGATATTTTTTTCACACCTTCGCTTAATATCAAGGTGATACAAAATGTACAGTCAATAAAATGAAAACGTTACACTGTAAACCCTTATTAACACGAATTCGAAGAGGCCGGAAAATTCAGAGTTCGTGTTCATAAAAATGTGTGTTTTATAGAGGATTATAATGTCCTTTATTAGCATAATCCTTGCCAAGGATAACAAAGTTCCATTCGTTTACGACGAAATTCGTGGTTACCGAGTTCGTGCTAACGAGGGTTTACTGTGTTGGTAATATAAAAAGTGATTAATGTCGTTCAATGCCAACAAATCCGATAAGAAATATAGCTGCAAAAACATAAAATTCACACCACTGATTTTATTTTAATAAATAAATATTGTACTCACTCTTTGGCCTCTTTTTTCTACAAATTGACATTAAGAATTTCCTCGTATGTACCTGAAAAGAAAAAAGAAATAAGTCAAAAACATAGATGTTTCAAGGTATGGAATTATTTTTTATCTTCAGTACTCTCTATAACTTAATATAACATTTCATGAAACCCTACTGGAGCATGCTAGTATATCGTTTAAATAAAATATGAAATGATGTGCTTAACTCTTTTTAAATGACTAATTTTAGCAATTACAGTAAACCCTCAATAATGCGAATTTCAAGGGACCTAAATAATCGGAGTTCTAGTTGTAAATATTCTTATTAACCCGATTATTATTAATGTCCGTAATATTGTAATTCCATGCCGAGACCCAAGTTTTGTTCCTGTTAGGCGAACTTTGTGTTAAGCAAGTTCGTGCTAAAGAGAAGCTTACTGTGTATCATAGTCACCATGTTTACAATACTACAAATGCTTGTATGAGTCAAAATCGAACGTAGCGTAGTTGCGATTCAAAATGTTACCCCAAAAGTGCACCTTCTTACAAAAACATTAAATCATTTCTTTGCAAAATAATCATCATAACTATGGTATCTTATTCACTGTTAAATCAAAATATCAAATATATGAACTCAGTGCAGAGAACCGTAGCCGTCTACGTGTTCTTCTGATACACATTAGTAGAAGCATAATGAGTAAAAATTAATTAATGAAGAATATTACTGCAAAGTGAAATACAAGGTATTGAAAATGCAAATTACCCTTGGTGACTGGTGGTTTATTTTACATTAAATTGCGAAATGTGAACTGTTCCTTTTTGAGAATAATAACGTCTCGCCCGTTTGCTTCATTTGTACAATATATTAAGTACGATATGAAGGTAAATTGGAAATTGATCTTAATAGCACTGTAGTAAGCAGTAGTAAGTGGGAAACTGATCTTAAAAGTTATCCATTTTCTACATCCTAGCAGTTCTCTTCTTTTAAATTATTTATTTACAGCAATCTATACATTTCATGACTCCCAGTTTTCTTCTTCCCATTAGAGTCCAATTAAATATTTGTTTTGGTACACGAATCAGTTTCATACGCTTTGCATGATCAAAATATCCTAATTTTTTGTTATTTACGTAAAACTAAATTGTTTTACTTTTATTCTTTTCCTAGAATTACTATTTTTAATTTTTTTACTTTCTTGATACTCTTACAGCTCTTCTTTAAAATCAGTGTCGCTGGATAATAAAGCAGATCTTACTGATTGATTATATAACTGTACTCTGAATAATTATCTAATTAATTTTTAATTTATTCCTAATAGAAATTTGTTGTCCCATAATATACTATACAGTTTTTTATTAATCCTCTTCCTTTATTCTTTTACCAATACCTAAAATTTGTGATGCATTACTTGAGAGAATATCCCCTAAAATACAATATCCCTAGAATGTTTAATTGTGCTAAGATTTTCTTGAAAAATTGAATCCATTAAACGAGACGCACATGACATAAAATGATTTATTTACATTAATTTTAAGCCCCCATTTTCTAAATTTCCTTCATTAATTTTCTGTTCATAAACTCAATATTGCCCACATCTTGTGGTAATAATATTTGATCGTCCGTAAAGAATAAAGTGTGTAAGAACCCATCATTCCTGAAATTCCCACATTCGATATATTATTTATAGATTAGATTGTTTTCAAATCAAATATGTTCTTCGTGTTAATTCGGCGTACAATTTTTGATTACATCAGTAGTTTTTCTCCCAATTTTGAGAGAAATATGAGCAATATTAAAAGCTATCAAAATATTTTCTCAAAAACGGTCCCAAATTTTTGAAACATGTCTATATCGATAGTGATAACTAGGCTGTAAAATGACATAAACGTCGCAGTGTAATTATTAATTAACTAGCGTAATCGAGCGAGAACTTTCGCATGGTCAACCACACCCTTTCCCTATTAATTTGTCTATCCTTCCCATTAAGAAGGATAGGTTGTTAATGAACGTATTTATTTGTTTTAAAAAATGTTTCAATGTTAACTTGTACTTACACAATATCAAACAAAAATAACAATGCAACTGATGTTGAAAAAAAAAATTTCAATACAGATTTTTTCAACTTTGTAGAGAGATGTTTCTTGGAACAATTCATACTTCATTGAAAACAACATTTGAAGAAATGATTCAATTTTCCTTGAGAGCTAGCTTTTCGCTTTCCTTGATAGTCACAAAAATAATAGAAAAGGTTTTTAGCAAAGTAAGGCAGGAAGCAAAGGAGAAAGCAAAGTAAAGTAGTGCGAAAATACCAGATAGGACATATACAACTCTACTCTTTGGAATATTATTGTAACTTTCTTTGATTTCGTATGAGAAACAGAAGGGTGTTTTGGAGAGGTAGAAGCTTGCTGGAGTAGAAAATTGAAATTGTTATTTGTATTCTAAAAGCATGTGGATATTTTGTACGTTTCAAAAGCAATTGCGAGGCAAAACATAATCAAACTAATATTTATTGATGTCTTCCGGGCTGATGGGCCGTGGTCCAATTGGCTTGGAACTGCCAAACGTTTCGCCCACGACTGCGGTGGGCATCTTCACTAATATTTTCACCAGTCTCTCGTCAGACGCAGAGCCGAGCGGACGTGTTTTCCTAAGCGCTCTACCTGCTGCAGGATGGTGTCGACGGAGCAGTGGCGAGCGGCTATCGGCCGATGGGTCAGGGGCTGCTTGCCGCGCGGTGGCGGAGCCCGGGGGAGTGCGCAGGGCTGGGGCTCCTTGCGAGCGTGCTGGGCGCGGCGGTGGTGGCGGTGCTATTGGCGATCGGTGGGGTGGAGCTGAATCCCGGCCCTCCTACTAAACGGCGATATCATCGACACTATCAATAGAAACCCACAGGGAAATGATTGACAGGATCGATGTTTTGCAGGCCAGGGTCGCATCGGCAGAGGGTACGGTGCAGTCGCTGCAGACAGCGAACGAGCGGCTGGCGCGCAAGGTTGATTACCTTGAGAACCAGTCGCGACGCAACAATGTCATTGTTACTGGCATCCCGGAGCAGCAGAACGAGTCGTGGGCGGATTCGGAAAGGTGCATTCTGGGTCTAGCAGAGCAGCTGGGTGTCAGGCTGGAGCTACACGACATCGAGCGCGCGCACAGGACCGGACGACGGCGCCACGGACAGCCTACGCATGATTGTGGCCAAGCTGGCGTCATTCAGGAAGCGGGAGGAGCTGCTGCGTGCAGCCCGGGAGTATCTCTCCCGGAATTCTAGTGTGCGCGTCCGTGAGGACTTGAGTTGGGCAGTGCGGCAAACGCGTAAGGCTTGTTGATACCTTTCTTGCAGGAGGCGAAAGCTAGCGGAAGGCAGGCGTCGATTCGTTTCGACAAGCTTGTCGTGTCGGGGCGTAGCTTCGTCCTAGGCGAGCTGTCGGCCCGTCCGCGGGCGTGGGAGGGGGTGGAGCGGCGGTGGTCCCGTGGGCTCGGCGAGGGGGCAGAACCCCAGGAGGGCAGACGCCCCCGCCGCGCTAGCGGGCGCCTCTTCGCGGCCTTCCCGGCCCGCGCCGGCGGCCGTGACCGCGGCCGCGCCCGCGGCGGCGCCCCGTTCTGGGGTGGTACGGGGGACTGCTGACCCCGCGGCTTCGCAGGAGAGGCGTCCTCGCTCGCGGTCGCGCCGGAGGTCTCGTTCGCGATCCCGGCGGAGCTCGCGGAACTCGGCGAGTCCCGGTCGGTTCGCGGCGGACAGCTTGGAGCGGCCGTACACGAGGGCGATGGCTGCTTCAAACATCTCGCAGCAGCAGGAAACCCGCGGTGAGTCGGAATCCAATAGTTCGCCGAATAGGCAAGAATAGGTCATAAGGATAGGATGTTGGAACATCAAAGGTCTAGGCTCTAAGCTCGAAAATCATGACTTTCTGAGCTACGTAAATACGTTTGACATAATAGGTCTAGTTGAAACTTGGTGGAAGGAAGGTGAAATTTTAAATGTACCTGGTTTTTCAGCCGTATGCAAAAACAAAAAACGCAGAGGTGAAAGAGGCCGGTATCCGGGCGGTGTTGCGTGCCTATTTCGCGCTAGGTTAATGCATTTTATTAAGGAAATTCCTACAAATTCAGACAATTTTCTATGTATTAGACTAGTAATGCAAAATGCGGACATTTCGCTGGTATTTATTTACCGGCACCCACAGGGCTCCCGTTATTTCTCTCCCGTAGCATTCGGCGAAATCAATGATTTCATAGACACGTTGAAGCAGAGGTATCCGAATACTGACTTACTAGTGTTAGGTGATATGAATGCTCGAATTGGCAATGAGCAGGAAGTGTTCTCGGACTTCGATCGGCAAGACGCGAGAGCGATTACGAGAAAAAGCAAAGACCCAGTCTTCAATAACGAGGGGCAGGAATTGTTGGAATTATGCGACAGATTTAATCTCGAATTATTAAACGGTAACCATGGACAGGATACAGAAGGGGAACTCACGTTTATTAGTGGAAATGGGGGTAGTGTAATAGATTATGCTCTGTTGTCTCGTGAAATAATAAGCAATTTATTAGATTTTGTGATCGAGTTACGGGCTGAATCCGACCATTTGCCTGTGTGCGTACATTTAGCGGTAAACGCCACTGAACAGATATCGACAGAGGTGCGCGCGGGAGCAACGGACTTGGCATTAGCAAGAAAACGGTTTACCTGGAAAGAGGATAGGCGGCAGGAATTTGAGGAGGCTATTCTTAACTCGGCGGGGTGGGCGCGAGAGCTGCGGTCGCCTGAGCAGCAAACAAAGGATTTAGAAGGGCGGCTGTTCAGCGCAGGAAGAGGCATGCGAAAGTGGGGGGCAGGAGGAAGGGTACTGACCCAAGGGTGGTTTAGCGAGGAGTGTCGCGAAAGCAGGCGTGAAGCAATATTAGCCTTAAGGAAGTATAGAAGCGTGGGAACAGGTGAAGCGAGAAATGCCTACTTGGTATTACGCAGGCAGTACGAGGCTACAATTAAGAAATCGAAGAAATCTTGGCAGGAAAGGGAGGCAGCAAGAATAGAAGCTATTGTAAAGAACGATCTAAGTAAATCAATCTGGGACGTTATCAGATCTCTGCGTAGTAATATAAATGCACGTAATGAAATTTCAGCAGACGCGTGGGTGCAGTATTTTTCACGAACGCTCGCAATAGCTGACATTGAAAGAGGGGCAAATATATTCACTGAACGGGTAGTGCCTGAATTAGATGAACCGTTAACGTGGAATGAAGTGAATAAAGGAATTTTAGCCACGAACACTAGAAAAGCTTGCGGCGCGGATGGCATTCCGACAAAATTTATTTCGGAGTTGTGGAACTTAGATCCGGAGAGTATTTTGAATCTGTTTAATAGCATTCTTGATACCGGGTCGTATCCAGAAACTTGGAGTACAGCTATTCTCCAACCTATTTATAAAAATAAGGGCGATACGAGTTGCCCAGATAATTATCGTGGCATTAGTATTTTACCAGCGCTAAGTAAATTGTTCTGTAAAATTCTTAACGTTCGACTGAGCGACTGGGCGGAAAAGTATAGAAAATTTCAAAAATGCAAGCAGGTTTTAGGAAAGGCTACGCGACCACCGACAATATCTTTGTGTTAGATACACTAGTAAAACAGGCGCTTTCACGTAAACGAGGCCATTTATATTGCAGTTTTGTGGATTTCGAAAAGGCGTTTGATTCAATCAACAGAGAATCGTTATGGCGAAAACTAAATGAACTAGGCATCTCAAGTAAAGTTTTAACCGGTGTTACAGAGTATGTACAGAGAAGTAAATTCTGCGTTAAGTGCGGTGACGGAAGTACAACGCAAAAAATAAAATCAACAGTAGGGGTAAGACAGGGTTGTCCTCTTTCACCTCTGTTGTTTATCTTGTATATAAATGATTTATTGACATGGGTACAGGAAACCGACACATCTGCACCGGCAATTGATGGCCTGAAAATTCCCGGATTACTTTATGCGGACGATTTAGTTCTATGCTCAGAAACGATTGAGGGATTACAGTCGAGTTTAAACACCCTAGAAAGATATAGTGTCGAATGGGGACTAAAAGTAAATATTCAAAAAAACGAAAATTGTTGTCTTCAAGAATGGGTTTATTTGGAGTAACAAAGAGAAATGGTATTACGCACAGGAGGAACTCGACCGTGTTAAAACTTTTACTTATCTTGGTGCAAAATTCTCTATGAACGGGGGATGGAACAAACACATAGTTGCGGCTCATAGTAAAGGAAGAATTGCTCTCAAAGAAATCGGTTGCGTAATGCGTAGAGTACCGGAATTGCCTTTAAAGGTGTGCGACACAATGTTTAAATCGCTAGTGCTCCCAGCAATGAATTACGGGGCGGAAATCTGGGGAGTGGACAGAATAGACAGATTAGAAAGCATCGAAACAGATTATTATAAATTAATTCTCGGAGTCTCTAGATTCGCAGCTAATGCCGGCGTCTTAAGAGAAGTAGGTAGTGTAGGAATTTGGAAAGATTTAAAAATGAAAGCCATTAAGTTTTGGATTAGATTAGCAAGTGAAGAGTCGACACGCTTATTCGCAGGTGCTTTAGAGCGCAACTACAGGAAAACGATCAGCGCTATTGGGCGTACAAAGTGAAACGGGTACTAGAACGCGCAGGTTTGGGAGACGTTTCTCCTGAAATGATTGAGAATAGGGGAACACGGGAGATAGAACAGTTAATTTCAGATCGACTTTCGGATATTAAAAGGCAAGATATTTTGGCAGCATCGGCAGAAAAATGTTCGTTAGTGGTACAAATTCACACGAGTCCTGTATGGGGATGCGAAAGTTACGTACACACACTTAAAAGGGATGCAAGAGGGGGATACGCTTGGTTAGGGTAGGAGGGTGGATGCAACGTAGAATGAAGGATTCGAACGACAATGGAATCTGTGTACTTTGCGGTGATAGAGAAGATTGGATCCACATCCTGTTAAATTGCTGCGCTACAGAAACTTGGAGAGGAAAATGGATGGGAATGGGGAACTATTGCTTCCAATTCAGAAACATAACGCTCGCTCAAAACATATTAGCTGATAATAGATCTCACTTCATGAAAGAATTAGGAACATTTTTAGGAAAGGTTCGAACTGTCAGGGAAACGGTAATCAGGGAATGGGAAAACAGCACTGGTTAGTAGTACGAGCGGAGCCTAGACCGGAGATGAAATAATTAATTCAATAAGCAAGAGATAATTAAGTTAACTAGAAAGGTAATCAGTAATGCTAATCATGATAATAAGTAGTAAGTTAGTAATAATTAAATTCGTCAGTATGCGATAATTAAGTTAATTAGTAGAAAATTGTTCGAAGAGGCGGTGGTGCGGGCGATCTTCTGTGGCGGTGTTTGATTTCAGAAGCGGGAGGCCAAAGACTGGATGGAGAAGATGCCCACGCCAGGAAATAAATAAATAGTTTAGGAAATAAAATCTAGTAGTTTAGCATGTACTCGTCTTCTGACGGCAGGTTTTTCCCCCTTCAGGGGTTTTTTCCTCAGCCGTACCTTATGGTCTCCTTTCCGCGGCTTTGATGCGATGAAGAGACCATTAGGGGTGAATGCCAGAATTCGAAAGGTTAGAATGCGGTAGGATGTAGGTATTGTAATGGCTTAAAGGCCTTCAGCCTAGCCACATAGCTAAAAGAACTGAAATTTTGTATAAATTTGTTATAATTACCTATTAAATAAAAAAATAAAATATTTTCATCTCCGAGTACTAAATACCTTTGTTACCAATTAGAAACATTTAATAGCATAGACTTCACTTCAGCACGTTGGAATGTTGCTCACACGATGTTTGCATATTGAGTAATCTTAAGGGACCGACACCTTTAGTTTAATATCAAACGTTGTATTATTTACAATATGATTTGCAGCTGGGCGTTGATGTACATACTTCAGATACCGCCAACATTTAAATCATGCGTTTGGCTGGATCGTTCTCGAGTGACTGACACATTCTTTCTATAGTTTTAAATTTTATTTGCTTTTTTAAATTAATTCACGAAATATTGTAGAGTAGCGCGTTTTGATTTTTGTTTTTTCTTATTTTCTAGCTATTTTACTTTAGCTATTTAAACAGGTTTGTTCTTTGTGTTGTGCCATAGCACAAGTTTTTTTTACTATCTCCTCGTACCCGTGCGAGAACTCTCGCATGTTCATCCCACACTCCTCCCTATCCTGCTATTTCCATTCTAACAAGGAAAAGTAGTTAACGAAATATATTGGTTTAAAAATATATAAGTAATTGGCAATTACTAACACAATATCAAATAAAAATAAAAAGCAACGCAATTGATGTTTAAAGAAATGTTAATAAATTTTATTCAGTATCATGGAGAATTTTTTGAACAAATCACAACACTTCTTAAGATAACATTTGACTTAATTATTCAATATTCTTTGACAATTAGCATTAGATTTTCATGATGGTCACAAAAAAGTATTAGCTTTTTACTTTTGAGAAAACTACGTGTCTGAACCCGCTGACGTGAAAATACTGGTACAGTTAAAACACAAACACAGTGTTCACTCTTCACTGTACTCCCACATTCCTTCTCAATTAGGTATAACAGCACTTACAGACCACGGCAAAATGTTAATTGAATGGTTTCAATACACCGCATAAGAAATGATCTTCATAGGTATCAAGCAACTCTAATAGTACTTGTAGTTGTTGCTGGAGAGCAAATCTTGCATTAATGATTAAGCAAATCAACCTCGTCAGATTGCACAAACTACGGTGTATACCGAAAACGTAAATATAAGATTGAGGGCACTAAGCCTTCTAAGCATGTCGTCACAAAAATGGGTACCAACAACAAGGGCTGATATATTTAGGTGTCATTGATAGTACTGAAGCGCCGAACCGAAAATTTAATTGAATGTTCAATAGTATTTCATCCTATGGAATTTGGTATGAGAAAACGTTTCTTTTTAGATATAGATTTTAAGGCCCCTTCGTTTAGGAGTTATTTAACCATATAGATTCAAAAATCTTGACGAGCGGGGCGAGTTGCATTTTACTTAAATATTTATGCGTTTTTAAAACAAATCCTTCATACTTTTAAAGTCTAAGTGCAATTCGTCACGTCTACATGAAATTATCTTCCTTTAGATACCTCATTTATAAAGATTGGTTGCGTGGTGAGAGCCGCATGGAAAGGCATACTACTGAAATAATATAGGATGTGTATTTTTAATACTCATATAATAATAAAGGATGTGTCTTTTAAATATTTTTTTAAATACAGATGCGTATTGTTTTATCTTTGTTACGTTGCAACGTAAAAGTCACAACAATTACCGACGCGTCGTTAATAGTTGCATTACCGGCAAGTAGTGTACATTATTGTATTTGCTAGTGAACCTGCTTCAAATGATATTGTATTTAGTTTCACAATAACTCAAACCTTTCTTTGAAAATTATCTCCAAATTTTGCATTTTTATAAGAGCTTGAAACACGTTTTCTGTATAATGGCTCCATTTTTGTTTTAAAAGTTCTTACGGATTGTTCTGATAACATGACATTAGCGAGATTTTGATTTATTGTTTTAACTTTTTGAAATTACACAAATGTATTGTTTTAGAAATCTATCTCACGACCTTAGTTTTTTACATTACGAACGTTTGCTATACTCCATGCGTAGAAATGTTTCACATGGTTTCCAATTGAGTTTCTCGAAAACTTGAAAGTTTTTCTGTGAAAATAATCCCGAAATTACACATTTTCAGCTTAAACGACTTTTACTTCACAATGGTTTAAAATATGTCAACGAAAATGTGTGTATAAATCCTCGTTTATAGTATTCTATAACATTGATGAAGTTATATTTCCAGTTCAGTCATTAAGGAGGGAGACTCGAGAAAATGTGAAAAAATATCTTTTAGGCGGCAATTGATGACATTGGAAAGGGAGAGGGGTAAAACCTAAAAGCTAGCCCAGACTTGAGAGCCTAAAAACGTATGCAGTAAATTCAAACTAATTTTGTAGCACCACTAGAGTCTTTAATTTTTTGTTCTAATAGAGGAATGTGCTGGTAAAATGGCGCAGGTCCGATCTTCATTGAATCTCTGAAATTTTAAAAATATCAAATGGTAAAAAGATTATTGGGAACCCCTTGTACAGCCCCATATTGAAGATACTTTCTGGAAGAAATCTTCTCTTCAGAATTAGATCTATAATTATATCATGTATACTTTTTTCAAGATATTAATTGTTTTCGCCTAATTGTGAGTTCATTGTGTACATTTCAGGATTGATAGCTGAAGTCTTAATTGAGGAGAAGGAGAAAATTGATTGATTACGTAACCGTTACGAGAATGTGCTG
>JAHLJT010002406.1:92214241-92256997 GCA_031308135.1 Acheta domesticus | reverse complement strand
TTTTATTACTAATATTCTTATTATTTTTCCATTACATCACGACTAAAGATGTTATAAGTCGGCTGAATATAAAATTACTCCAGGTTGCAATCCAGCTACCTAAGGAGTAGATCTAGGGACTATCGGTTGCCTCTACAGTACTCTTTGCGCAAAATGGGGGCTGTTCCAAATAAAGCTATTTCTTGCACTTCCCAGTCCTTTGAATTACCTGGGAGTTTAGACAAGTTCTTACTCAAATTTTGCGGAACAAATCCAGAGCTCCGATAACTATCGGTACGACCTGTGCTTTTACGCCCCACATTCGGCTGATCTCGATTTCCAAACTCTTGTATTTAAGACGGTTTCTCTGCCTCCTTGGTAACGACGTTTTGATCGCAAGGTACAGCAACATCGACAAGTAAACATGATTTTTTCTCCATATCCCGGATGACTATATCCGGTTGTTTGCTGCTATCGTGCGATCAGTTTGAATTTGTTGGTCGTACAATATCGTACACAATCCAACAGACGTCACCGGTTTCGGTGAGTGTTCGTACCACTTGGGGCATGTGTTTGGAACTTCGAGGGCGGTACAGATCTGCCAGTGGAGGTAGCTACAACACCATGTCGTGTCTTTTCAAATATTCGGTCTTTGCTAGAATTGGACAAGCTGAGACAATATGATCAATGGTTTCTACGTGTTCCTGACAAATGCGGGCATTTATCATCTTGGGAAATTTGAGAAACGCTTTATCATAATGTCGTGTTCTCAAGGCCTGATCTTGGGCAGCTATTACAAGTGCTTCCGATTCTGGCTTCATTCTTCCCCTTTTAAGCCACATAAATGATTGATCTTTATTGATCTGCACCTTGTCCATTCTTTTTAGGTATTGTCCGTGGAGTGGTTTGTGTCTCCACGATTTCTTTAACATTTTCTGTGTCTCAAATTTCATGTTTAGTAGCATCAGAAGTTCAGTGTCTCTGTCATTCTGGGTGTCTTGCATAGTCTTGTTCGCAATGCTTCTCGCTACACTTACAATGCCTCTGTTTCCCATTCTTCGGTCAGATTTCATGACCTGCCTCATTAGTGGGTCATCTTGATGGCTGACTACATACTTCCCATCCCGGTTATTGCATTGTGCCAGGAGGCTTCAATTTGTCTCAGGCCTCTTCCTCCTTCCTTACGTGACACATAAAGTCTATGTACATCAGCTCGGGGGTGGGCGACATGATGCATTGTAAGCAGTTTTCTGGTTTTTCGATCCATGATGCGAATTTCCTGTTCAGTCCAGTCTACTAGTCCGAAACTGTATTCGGCTACAGGCACCGCCAAACTACCTATTGCTGATATTTATTCCTTGAGTTCAGAGCGGACTGCAGGACAAGTCTCACTCGTCTATAATACTCCCTGCGAATTCTCTCTTTCATTGTGTCGTTCGAGATGGTCTCACATTCTTCAATGCCCAGATATTTGTAAGTTTTACCTGGCTCAAGATCTTGAATCACAGTGTGTCTATCAACTTCAATGTTCTCTGACGTTGTCATTTTGCTCTTTTTAAGTTGACTTTGCACACTTGTCAAGACCAAACTTCATGCAGATGTCATTGCTAAATTCATTGATGGGACAGCATTTGGGAGAGAATCGCTTCATTCTTAGCAAACACTTTAAGATCATCCATGTAAAATAAATGTGATACAGGCCTTTCATCACCATGGAGCTTGTAACCAAAGTCAGTGTGCGACAGCTGTTGACAGAGGAATCAAACTATGCAAAACAACAGAGGGGATAGTGAATCTCCTTGAAAAATTCCCCTGTTAATCTGAATACTTGGTTTCTACTACTCCTTTCCGCTGTAGATTAGTAACCTGGTGCTCCACGATTCATACTAGCCTTGCAAAACTCAACAAGTCTAGGATGAAATCGATAGATCTCCAGGGTCTTCAAAATCCAATCGTGTGGTACACTGTCAAAGGCTTTCTGGTAGTCAATCCAAGCCATGCTTAAATTACGTTTTCGTTTCTTTACATCATTCAAAAATTATTTATTCAGAAGCAAGATTTCCTTACAGCCATAGGAACCTTTACGACATCCTTTCTGTTCAACTGGCAACAGATGGTTCTTCTCTAGGTGCCTATACATTTTGTCAGCAATGGCTGCAGTTATACGTTTGTACATTACTGGCAGGCAAGTGATTGGCCTGTAGTTCTTCGCCAATGAGCTGTCTCCTCCTTTGGGGTAGCAAATACGTGATGCGCGAGTGAGCCATTCGGGGAGTTCGTTAGGGTTTTCTAAAATTTTATTAACAGCCTTTGCAAGATGAGATGTATTGCTGTTAATTTCTAATCCAATAAATCTGGATCTTATCAACCCCAGGGGATTTCCAGTTTCCCATATTCTTAATTGTTTGGCATAGGTCCTCTTTCGAGAATTCTTGAACATGTTCCACTGTTTCCACGAGTCCATTGGCAGCATCAACTTCAGATTGGAGCCACGATGCGTCTTTGTTGTACGATCTGGTTTCCTCCCAGATTCCTGACCAAAATGTTTCGACGTCATCTTTTGAAGGAGGGGCAGCATGCCGTTCGGTTTTGAGTCAGACTGCGATAGAATCTCTTCGCGTCTGTTTCAAACAACCGGTTCTGTACACGGAAATCGATCTCTACGTTGTACCGTCTTATTCGTTGAGCCCATGCTTGGATTTTTCTTTTAGCTTTTCAGCTACCATTAGCCTTGTTGTGTCATTGTCAATTAGGAATTTTTTGTTCAACATGGAGTATTTTTTGTTGAACTTTATACGTGTGGTTTGACTTAGAAGATGCCTCGGCTAGGAGTGATATTTCACGCCGTGTGTCGGCTATCCGCTTCATAATTCTTTTCATCCATGGAGGTACGGAGCTTTTTACTCTGTCTGGCTGTCGGCCATCTGTGTCTGGCTGGCCCCAAGATTATCTGAGATACTAGATATCAAGTTGCATACACGATGTGATGATTTCAGTAATATCTAGATCTCTACTTGAGGCCTGTACAACTCATTTAAGACAGAATTCGCTGTTTTCTATCACTCTTTAGCTTTAGCATTTTCGTAAATTCTCCTCAACGGTGCACGAGATTCGAATGGAAGTAGACGAACTCGCTCTATCTCGCGTCGGAGGAGGTTCCGCATCATGTCCTTATCGTGTGACTCATGGCCAGATGAATTTTCACCACTGACGAATGTTTCATTTGGAGAGATGAACCTTGAAGGGGATCATCGTTTTCAGGGATATTAGATGGTTCTAAATGTTCGTCATGTGGATGGTTTGATCGATGAACATACTCTGCGTTTCTCTGGATGTCTGCAAGTTGTTCTGCTGTGAATTTTCCACTGCTGAGTATGTATCGTCGTTGCTGGCAAGCTCTTTGAGTCTAGGGTAGGTCTCATATCTGGGTTCCGCTCTCTCCATATCTTAAAAACTTCTATTTCTGAGCCCCCATTTTCGCTTTTGCATAGTAAAAGCCACCACATCACCTCCATTAATTCATCCCGGTCCATCTCTGACGATGCATTCGAGCTACTGCCGGCTCTGGGTCCCTGGACTAACATCCGTGGGATAGCCAGATGTCGACAAAGGTGACATTAGCTCGGTTTCTGAGCAGGTATGGGACATTGGTAGAACAAGGCACGTTAAGGTTCATTACATTGCTTGTTCTATTCATTTTGCTCATTGGTTTCAAGTGAAGATTCGCAGGTAGCAATTTCGAGTTCACAGATCACAATTTAACCTTTGGGTTGTTTCCTGCGATCCGTTACTGCGACCCACAGTGGCCTCGGGGCATCCCCCCGCAGGGCCCAGCAAGGGTCCCTCCGATCGCCAGTCGGCATTACTAAACCCTACGGGATTTTCACTGACTGCTGAAGGCAGCCTCCTTCGCTGGCTAATGCAAGGTTCGGGCCTCCACTCTAATCAGTGGCCTGGTGTGCCAACCCAGTTTCTCTCCTGTACCCTCCATGGGCCGATAACAGGAAGTCCAAAGGTTCATGACCCTTCCCCCTTGCTTACTCCCCACTCTCCTCAAAATGGAGTACTTCTTCGTCTGACCCCTCACCTTCAACCTATTCAGCAAGGGAGGCCCTACCAGTAGCTAGGCTACCACTGACATAGCTCTCAGGCTCATGGGGTACTCAAGCTCCACCACCAACTCCAAGGTCGTGTACTCCCTAGGTGGAGTTATTATTATTATTATTATTATTATTATTATTATTATTATTAAAGCATTTGTTTTTTATCTAAGATATTTTTTTCACACCTTCGCTTAATATCAAGGTGATACAAAATGTACAGTCAATAAAATGAAAACGTTACACTGTAAACCCTTATTAACACGAATTCGAAGAGGCCGGAAAATTCAGAGTTCGTGTCATAAAAATGTGTGTTTTATAGAGGATTATAAATGTCCTTTATTAGCATAATCCTTGCCAAGGATAACAAAGTTCCATTCGTTACGACGAAATTCGTGGTTACCGAGTTCGTGCTAACGAGGGTTTACTGTGTTGGTAATATAAAAAAGTGATTAATGTCGTCAATGCAACAAATCCGATAAGAAAATATAGCTGCAAAAACATAAAAATTCACACCACTGATTTATTTTAATAAATAAATATTGTACTCACTCTTTGGCCTCTTTTTTCTACAAATTGACATTAAGAATTTCCTCGTATGTACCTGAAAAGAAAAAAGAAAATAAGTCAAAACCATAGATGTTTCAAGGTATGGAATTATTTTTATCTTCAGTACTCTCATAACTTAATATAACATTTCATGAAACCCTACTGGAGCATGCTAGTATATCGTTTAAATAAAATATGAAATGATGTGCTTAACTCTTTTAAATGACTAATTTTAGCAATTACAGTAAACCCTCAATAATGCGAATTTCAAGGGACCTAAATAATCGGAGTTCTAGTTGTAAATATTCTTATTAACCGATTATTATTAATGTCCGTAATATTGTAATTCCATGCCGAGACCCAAGTTTTGTTCCTGTTAGGCGAACTTTGTGTTAAGCAAGTTCGTGCTAAAGAGAGCTTACTGTGTATCATAGTCACCATGTTTACAATACTACAAATGCTTGTATGAGTCAAAAATCGAACGTAGCGTAGTTGCGATTCAAAATGTTACCCCAAAAGTGCACCTTCTTACAAAAACATTAAATCATTTCTTTGCAAAATAATCATCATAACTATGGTATCTTATTCACTGTTAAATCAAAATATCAAATATATGAACTCAGTGCAGAGAACCGTAGCCGTCTACGTGTTCTTCTGATACACATTAGTAGAAGCATAATGAGTAAAAATTAATTAATGAAGAATATTACTGCAAAGTGAAACAAGGTATTGAAAATGCAAATTACCCTTGGTGACTGGTGGTTTATTTTACATTAAATTGCGAAATGTGAACTGTTCCTTTTTGAGAATAATAACGTCTGCCCGTTTGCTTCATTTGTACAATATATTAAGTACGATATGAAGGTAAATTGGAAATTGATCTTAATAGCACTGTAGTAAGCAGTAGTAAGTGGGAAACTGATCTTAAAAGTTATCCATTTTCTACATCCTAGCAGTTCTCTTCTTTTAAATTATTTATTTACAGCAATCTATACATTTCATGACTCCCAGTTTTCTTCTTCCCATTAGAGTCCAATTAAATATTTGTTTTGGTACACGAATCAGTTTCATACGCTTTGCATGATCAAAATATCCTAATTTTTTGTTATTTACGTAAACTAAAATTGTTTTACTTTTATTCTTTTCCTAGAATTACTATTTTTAATTTTTTTACTTTCTTGATACTCTTACAGCTCTTCTTTAAAAATCAGTGTCGCTGGATAATAAAGCAGATCTTACTGATTGATTATATAACTGTACTCTGAATAATTATCTAATTAATTTTTAATTTATTCCTAATAGAAATTTGTTGTCCCATAATATACTATACAGTTTTTTATTAATCCTCTTCCTTTATTCTTTTACCAATACCTAAAATTTGTGATGCATTACTTGAGAGAATATCCCCTAAAATACAATATCCCTAGAATGTTTAATTGTGCTAAGATTTTCTTGAAAAATTGAATCCATTAAACGAGACGCACATGACATAAAATGATTTATTTACATTAATTTTAAGCCCCCATTTTCTAAATTTCCTTCATTAATTTTCTGTTCATAAACTCAATATTGCCCACATCTTGTGGTAATAATATTTGATCGTCCGTAAAGAATAAAGTGTGTAAGAACCCATCATTTCTGAAATTCCCACATTCGAATATTATTTATAGATTAGATTGTTTTCAAATCAAATATGTTCTTCGTTGTTAATTCGGCGTACAATTTTTTGATTACATCAGTAGTTTTCTCCAATTTTGAGAGAAATAGGAGCAATATTAAAAGCTATCAAAATATTTTCTCAAAAACGGTCCCAAATTTTGAAACATGTCTATATCGATAGTGATAACTAGGCTGTAAAATGACATAAACGTCGCAGTGTAATTATTAATTAACTAGCGTAATCGAGCGAGAACTTTCGCATGTTCAACCACACCCTTTCCCTATTAATTTGTCTATCCTTCCCATTAAGAAGGATAGTTGTTAATGAAACGTATTTATTTGTTTAAAAAATGTTTCAATGTAACTTGTACTTACACAATATCAAACAAAAATAACAATGCAACTGATGTTGAAAAAAAATTTCAATACAGATTTTTTCAACTTTGTAGAGAGATGTTCTTGGAACAATTCATACTTCATTGAAAACAACATTTGAAGAAATGATTCAATTTTCCTTGAGAGCTAGCTTTTCGCTTTCCTTGATAGTCACAAAAATAATAGAAAAGGTTTTTAGCAAAGTAAGGCAGGAAGCAAAGGAGAAAGCAAAGTAAAGTAGTGCGAAAATACCAGATAGGACATATACAACTCTACTCTTTGGAATATTATTTAACTTTCTTTGATTTCGTATGAGAAACAGAAGGTGTTTTGGAGAGGTAGAAGCTTGCTGGAGTAGAAAATTGAAATTTTATTTGTATTCTAAAAGTAGTGGATTATTTTGTACGTTCAAAAGCAATTGCGAGGCAAAACATAATCAAACTAATATTTATTGATGTCTTCCGGGCTGATGGGCCGTGGTCCAATTGGCTTGGAACTGCCAAACGTTTCGCCCACGACTGCGGTGGGCATCTTCACTAATATTTTCACCAGTCTCTCGTCAGACGCAGAGCCGAGCGGACGTGTTTTCCTAAGCGCTCTACCTGCTGCAGGATGGTGTCGACGGAGCAGTGGCGAGCGGCTATCGGCCGATGGGTCAGGGGCTGCTTGCCGCGCGGTGGCGGAGCCCGGGGAGTGCGCAGGGGCTGGGGCTCCTTGCGAGCGTGCTGGGCGCGGCGGTGGTGGCGGTGCTATTGGCGATCGGTGGGGTGGAGCTGAATCCCGGCCCTCCTACTAACGGCGATATCATCGACACTATCAATAGAAACCACAGGGAAATGATTGACAGGATCGATGTTTTGCAGGCCAGGGTCGCATCGGCAGAGGGTACGGTGCAGTCGCTGCAGACAGCGAACGAGCGGCTGGCGCGCAAGGTTGATTACCTTGAGAACCAGTCGCGACGCAACAATGTCATTGTTACTGGCATCCCGGAGCAGCAGAACGAGTCGTGGGCGGATTCGGAAAGGTGCATTCTGGGTCTAGCAGAGCAGCTGGGTGTCAGGCTGGAGCTACACGACATCGAGCGCGCGCACAGGACCGGACGACGGCGCCACGGACAGCCTCGCATGATTGTGGCCAAGCTGGCGTCATTCAGGAAGCGGGAGGAGCTGCTGCGTGCAGCCCGGGAGTATCTCTCCCGGAATTCTAGTGTGCGCGTCCGTGAGGACTTGAGTTGGGCAGTGCGGCAAACGCGTAAGGCGTTGATACCTTTCTTGCAGGAGGCGAAAGCTAGCGGAAGGCAGGCGTCGATTCGTTTCGACAAGCTTGTCGTGTCGGGGCGTAGCTTCGTCCTAGGCGAGCTGTCGGCCCGTCCGCGGGCGTGGGAGGGGGTGGAGCGACGGGGTCCCGTGGGCTCGGCGAGGGGGCAGAACCCCAGGAGGGCAGACGCCCCCGCCGCGCTAGCGGGCGCCTCTTCGCGGCCTTCCCGGCACGCGGCGGCGGCCGTGACCGCGGCCGCGCCCGCGGCGGCGCCCCGTTCTGGGGTGGTACGGGGGACTGCTGACCCCGCGGCTCCGCAGGAGAGGCGTCCTCGCTCGCGGTCGCGCCGGAGGTCTCGTTCGCGATCCCGGCGGAGCTCGCGGAACTCGGCGAGTCCCGGTCGGTTCGCGGCGGACAGCTTGGAGCGGCCGTACACGAGGGCGATGGCTGCTTCAAACATCTCGCAGCAGCAGGAAACCCGCGGTGAGTCGGAATCCAATAGTTCGCCGAATAGGCAAGAATAGGTCATAAGGATAGGATGTTGGAACATCAAAGGTCTAGGCTCTAAGCTCGAAAATCATGACTTTCTGAGCTACGTAAATACGTTTGACATAATAGGTCTAGTTGAAACTTGGTGGAAGGAAGGTGAAATTTTAAATGTACCTGGTTTTTCAGCCGTATGCAAAAACAAAAAACGCAGAGGTGAAAGAGGCCGGTATCCGGGCGGTGTTGCGTGCCTATTTCGCGCTAGGTTAATGCATTTTATTAAGGAAATTCCTACAATTTCAGACAATTTTCTATGTATTAGACTAGTAATGCAAAATGCGGACATTTCGCTGGTATTTATTTACCGGCACCCACAGGGCTCCCGTTATTTCTCTCCCGTAGCATTCGGCGAAATCAATGATTTCATAGACACGTTGAAGCAGAGGTATCCGAATACTGACTTACTAGTGTTAGGTGATATGAATGCTCGAATTGGCAATGAGCAGGAAGTGTTCTCGGACTTCGATCGGCAAGACGCGAGAGCGATTACGAGAAAAAGCAAAGACCCAGTCTTCAATAACGAGGGGCAGGAATTGTTGGAATTATGCGACAGATTTAATCTCGAATTATTAAACGGTAACCATGGACAGGATACAGAAGGGGAACTCACGTTTATTAGTGGAAATGGGGGTAGTGTAATAGATTATGCTCTGTTGTCTCGTGAAATAATAAGCAATTTATTAGATTTTGTGATCGAGTTACGGGCTGAATCCGACCATTTGCCTGTGTGCGTACATTTAGCGGTAAACGCCACTGAACAGATATCGACAGAGGTGCGCGCGGGATCAACGGACTTGGCATTAGCCAGAAAACGGTTTACCTGGAAAGAGGATAGGCGGCAGGAATTTGAGGAGGCTATTCTTAACTCGGCGGGGTGGGCGCGAGAGCTGCGGTCGCCTGAGCAGCAAACAAAGGATTTAGAAGGGCGGCTGTTCAGCGCAGGAAGAGGCATGCGAAAGTGCGGGGCAGGAGGAAGGGTACTGACCCAAGGGTGGTTTAGCGAGGAGTGTCGCGAAAGCAGGCGTGAAGCAATATTAGCCTTAAGGAAGTATAGAAGCGTGGGAACAGGTGAAGCGAGAAATGCCTACTTGGTATTACGCAGGCAGTACGAGGCTACAATTAAGAAATCGAAGAAATCTTGGCAGGAAAGGGAGGCAGCAAGAATAGAAGCTATTGTAAAGAACGATCTAAGTAAATCAATCTGGGACGTTATCAGATCTCTGCGTAGTAATATAAATGCACGTAATGAAATTTCAGCAGACGCGTGGGTGCAGTATTTTTCACGAACGCTCGCAATAGCTGACATTGAAAGAGGGGCAAATATATTCACTGAACGGGTAGTGCCTGAATTAGATGAACCGTTAACGTGGAATGAAGTGAATAAAGGAATTTTAGCCACGAACACTAGAAAAGCTTGCGGCGCGGATGGCATTCCGACAAAATTTATTTCGGAGTTGTGGAACTTAGATCCGGAGAGTATTTTGAATCTGTTTAATAGCATTCTTGATACCGGGTCGTATCCAGAAACTTGGAGTACAGCTATTCTCCAACCTATTTATAAAAATAAGGGCGATACGAGTTGCCCAGATAATTATCGTGGCATTAGTATTTTACCAGCGCTAAGTAAATTGTTCTGTAAAATTCTTAACGTTCGACTGAACGACTGGGCGGAAAAGTATAGAAAAATTTCAAAAATGCAAGCAGGTTTTAGGAAAGGCTACGCGACCACCGACAATATCTTTGTGTTAGATACACTAGTAAAACAGGCGCTTTCACGTAAACGAGGCCATTTATATTGCAGTTTTGTGGATTTCGAAAAGGCGTTTGATTCAATCAACAGAGAATCGTTATGGCGAAAACTAAATGAACTAGGCATCTCAAGTAAAGTTTTAACGGTGTTACAGAGTATGTACAGAGAAGTAAATTTCTGCGTTAAGTGCGGTGACGGAAGTACAACGCAAAAAATAAAATCAACAGTAGGGGTAAGACAGGGTTGTCCTCTTTCACCTCTGTTGTTTATCTTGTATATAAATGATTTATTGACATGGGTACAGGAAACCGACACATCTGCACCGGCAATTGATGGCCTGAAAATTCCCGGATTACTTTATGCGGACGATTTAGTTCTATGCTCAGAAAAGATTGAGGGATTACAGTCGAGTTTAAACACCCTAGAAAGATATAGTGTCGAATGGGGACTAAAAGTAAATATTCAAAAAACGAAAATTGTTGTCTTCAAGAATGGGTTTATTTGGAGTAACAAAGAGAAATGGTATTACGCACAGGAGGAACTCGACCGTGTTAAAACTTTTACTTATCTTGGTGCAAAATTCTCTATGAACGGGGGATGGAACAAACACATAGTTGCGGCTCATAGTAAAGGAAGAATTGCTCTCAAAGAAATCGGTTGCGTAATGCGTAGAGTACCGGAATTGCCTTTAAAGGTGTGCGACACAATGTTTAAATCGCTAGTGCTCCCAGCAATGAATTACGGGGCGGAAATCTGGGGAGTGGACAGAATAGACAGATTAGAAAGCATCGAAACAGATTATTATAAATTAATTCTCGGAGTCTCTAGATTCGCAGCTAATGCCGGCGTCTTAAGAGAAGTAGGTAGTGTAGGAATTTGGAAAGATTTAAAAATGAAAGCCATTAAGTTTTGGATTAGATTAGCAAGTGAAGAGTCGGACACGCTTATTCGCAGGTGCTTTAGAGCGCAACTACAGGAAAACGATCAGCGCTATTGGGCGTACAAAGTGAAACGGGTACTAGAACGCGCAGGTTTGGGAGACGTTTCTCCTGAAATGATTGAGAATAGAATGGGAACACGGGAGATAGAACAGTTAATTTCAGATCGACTTTCGGATATTAAAAGGCAAGATATTTTGGCAGCATCGGCAGAAAAATGTTCGTTAGTGGTACAAATTCACACGAGTCCTGTATGGGGATGCGAAAGTTACGTACACACACTTAAAAGGGATGCAAGAGGGGGATACGCTTGGTTTAGGGTAGGAGGGTGGATGCAACGGAGAATGAAGGATTCGAACGACAATGGAATCTGTGTACTTTGCGGTGATAGAGAAGATTGGATCCACATCCTGTTAAATTGCTGCGCTACAGAAACTTGGAGAGGAAAATGGATGGGAATGGGGAACTATTGCTTCCAATTCAGAAACATAACGCTCGCTCAAAACATATTAGCTGATAATAGATCTCACTTCATGAAAGAATTAGGAACATTTTTAGGAAAGGTTCGAACTGTCAGGGAAACGGTAATCAGGGAATGGGAAAACAGCACTGGTTAGTAGTACGAGCGGAGCCTAGACCGGAGATGAAATAATTAATTCAATAAGCAAGAGATAATTAAGTTAACTAGAAAGGTAATCAGTAATGCTAATCATGAATAATAAGTAGTAAGTTAGTAATAATTAAATTCGTCAGTATGCGATAATTAAGTTAATTAGTAGAAAATTGTTCGAAGAGGCGGTGGTGCGGGCGATCTTCTGTGGCGGTGTTTGATTTCAGAAGCGGGGAGGCCAAAGACTGGATGGAGAAGATGCCCACGCCAGGAAATAAATAAATAGTTTAGGAAATAAAATCTAGTAGTTTAGCATGTACTCGTCTTCTGACGGCAGGTTTTTCCCCCTTCAGGGGTTTTTTCCTCAGCCGTACCTTATGGTCTCCTTTCCGCGGCTTTGATGCGATGAAGAGACCATTAGGGGTGAATGCCAGAATTCGAAAGGTTAGAATGCGGTAGGATGTAGGTATTGTAATGGCTTAAAGGCCTTCAGCCTAGCACATAGCTAAAAGAACTGAAATTTTGTATAAATTTGTTATAATTACCTATTAAATAAAAAAATAAAAAATATTTTCATCTCCGAGTACTAAATACCATTTGTTACCATTAGAAACAATTTAATAGGCATAGACTTCACTTCAGCACGTTGGAATGTTGCTCACACGATGTTTGCATATTGAGTATCTTAAGGGACCGACACCTTTAGTTTAATATCAAACGTTGTATTATTTACAATATGAGTTTGCAGCTGGGCGTTGATGTACATACTTCCAGATACCGCCAACATTTAAATCATGCGTTTGGGCTGGGATCGTTCTCGAGTGACTGACACTATTCTTTCTATAGTTTTAATTTTATTTGCTTTTTTAAATTAATTCACGAAATATTGTAGAGGTAGCGCGTTTTGATTTTTGTTTTTCATTTATTTCTAGCTATTTTACTTTAGCTAATTTAAAAGGTTTGTTCTTTGTGTTGTGCCATAGCACAAGTTTTTTTACTATCTCCTCGTACCCGTGCGAGAACTCTCGCATGTTACATCCCACACTCCTCCCTATCCTGCTATTTCCATTCTAACAGGAAAAGTAGTTAACGAAATATATTGGTTTAAAAATATATAAAGGTAATTGGCAATGTACTAACACAATATCAAATAAAAATAAAAAGCAACGCAATTGATGTTTAAAAGAAATGTTTAATAAATTTTATTCAGTATCATGAAGAATTTTTTGGAACAAATCACAACACTTCCTTAAAGATAACATTTGACTTAATTATTCAATATTCTTTGACAATTAGCATTTAGATTTTCATGATGGTCACAAAAAGTATTAGCTTTTTACTTGTGAGAAAACTACGTGTCTGAACCCGCTGACGTGAAAATACTGGTACAGTTAAAACACAAACACAGTGTTCACTCTTCACTGTACTCCCACATTCCTTCTCAATTAGGTATACAGCACTTACAGACCACGGCAAAATGTTAATTGAATGGTTTCAATACACGCATAAGAAATGATCTTCATAGGTATCAAGCAACTCTAATAGTACTTGTAGTTGTTGCTGGAGAGCAAATCTTGCATTAATGATTAAGCAAATCAACCTCGTCAGATTGCACAAACTACGGTGTATACAGAAAACGTAAATATAAGATTGAGGGCACTAAGCCTTCTAAGCATGTCGTCACAAAAATGGGTACCAACAACAAGGGCTGATATATTTAGGTGTCATTGATAGTACTGAAGCGCCGAACCGAAAATTTAATTGAATGTTCAATAGTATTTCATCCTATGGAATTTGGTATGAGAAACGTTTCTTTTAGATATTAGATTTTAAGGCCCCTTCGTTTAGGAGTTATTTAACCATATAGATTCAAAAATCTTGACGAGCGGGGCGAGTTGCATTTTACTTGAATATTTATGCGTTTTTAAAACAAATCCTTCATACTTTTAAAGTCTAAGTGCAATTCGTCACGTCTACATGAAATTATCTTCCTTTAGATACCTCATTTATAAAGATTGGTTGCGTGTGAGAGCCGCAATGGAAAGGCATACTACTGAAATAATATAGGATGTGTATTTTTAATACTCATATAATAATAAAGGATGTGTCTTTTAAATATTTTTTAAATACAGATGCGTATTGTTTTATCTTTGTTACGTTGCAACGTAAAAGTCACAACAATTACCGACGCGTCGTTAATAGTTGCATTACCGGCAAGTAGTGTACATTATTGTATTTGCTAGTGAACCTGCTTCAAATGATATTGTATTTAGTTTCACAATAACTCAAAACCTTTCTTTGAAAATTATCTCCAAATTTTGCATTTTTATAAGAGCTTGAAACACATTTTCTGTATAACTGGCTCCATTTTCGTTTAAATTTCTTACGGATTGTTCTGAATAACATGACATTAGCGAGATTTTGATTTATTGTTTTAACTTTTTGAAATTACACAAATGTATTGTTTTAGAAATCTATCTCACGACCTTAGTTTTTACATTACGAACGTTTGCTATACTCCATGCGTAGAAATGTTTCACATGGTTTCCAATTGAGTTTCTCGAAAACTTGAAAGTTTTCTGTGAAAATAATCCCAAAATTACACATTTTCAGCTTAAACGACTTTTACTTCACAATGGGTTAAAATATGTCAACGAAAATGTGTGTATAAAGCCTCGTTTATAGTATTCTATAACATTGATGAAGTTATATTCCAGTTCAGTCATTAAGGAGGGAGACTCGAGAAAATGTGAAAAAATATCTTTTAGGCGGCAATTGATGACAATTGGAAAGGGGGAGGGGTAAAACCTAAAAGCTAGCCCAGACTTGAGAGCCTAAAAACGTATGCAGTAAATTCAAACTAATTTTGTAGCACCACTAGAGTCTTTAATTTTTTGTTCTAATAGAGGAATATGTGCTGGTAAAAATGGCGCAGGTCCGATCTTCATTGAATCTCTGAAAATTTAAAAATATCAAATGGTAAAAAGATTGTTGGGAACCCCTTGTACAGCCCCATATTGAAGATACTTTCTGGAAGAAATCTTCTCTTCAGAATTAGATCTATAATTAATATCATGTATACTTTTTTCAAGATATTAATTGTTTTCGCCTAATTGTGAGTTCATTGTGTACATTTCAGGATTGATAGCTGAAGTCTTAATTGAGGAGAAGGAGAAAATTGATTGATTATTACGTAACCGTTACGAGAATGTGCTGTAAGTGCCGTTGTAGCTCCTTTAGTTAAAATAGTTATAAACTTCAAACGGCACCTTTGATCAATTTTGTCACAATGACTTCCCCTGGGGAAATAAATATTTTTGATATAATTTTTTTCTATAACCGTATTGTGATGAACCAGAAAGACCCCGTTTTAATTGAACACGAACGGTTTCAAGGCAACGTAAATAGCTCGTCAATTAATGCATGCACAATACGGGTAAGTCAAAGAATACACATTGTCAGAGCGACCAGAAAACAGATGACTACGTTTCATAGTCGCGAACGTGACATTTATTACGGAAAGGGAAGCACAGCCCCGTGCAGCTGCCATCGTGATAACATTGGCTGAACTGTACAGTCACCATCGGTTAGGATCAGGATTGATATTTCATTTAAAAGAAAGTGAGTAACACGGAATAGGATTCGATATTTTTTCAGAATTTTAAATGTTAGTAATCTAGAAATGTCAGAAGTATGTTTTGAATGTTAAGTTAAATTTGAATAGACTGAATGTACTGGAACGGAATTTATAATAAGAAAGAGTTGTAGACAAGTCTTCTATTCACTAATTCGTGTTGAGCGTAGGCCCGTCGCGAATAGGTACCCACACACGGAATAGTGTAGAGAAAGTCGCGAACGCGTAATTATTTATTGTCATTTACTTTTCATTACACAGACAACTGAATAATAACACCCCTGTGATATTTTGTAATCAGATTTTGATATTAAGAGAGATTACGGTAGGAGGGATGGCAACATGAACAGCAAACATTTTTTTATTACGAGGATTACTCTGTACATAAATATGTAGACAAAAAAGTAAAATCGGAGCCATTTTTTTAGAAGAAATTGAAAAAAATTGGATCCTCATATACAGGAAACAAAAAAATCAAAATAGTCGCTTCATAGTTATGGGACTGGGCAAAAGCTAGATACGTCGGGGGAAAATCAATAATGGTGAAACTCCTGTCTACGGTTTATCACTAGTGTCGTTGAATTAGTCTGTAAGCTGAAGTTTTGCCGTAAACAATTTTTTCGACATCAAAAACCCACAAAACTACGTTCCATGATCAACATGTACAGAGGAAATACTAAAATAATACAAGCAGGAGCAAGTAATATCCCCTTTTCAGGTATCAGGTTCCAAACAGAATTTTTCTGTCGAAAAAAACGCCGCTTTTCGAAACAGCAAAACCCAACTTCATAGAATTGTAGTTTTTTACGAGAAAGTGAAAATACTGTATACTTAAGGAAATATGTGACGTGTATTATGTTTGTAAATTTAAATGTACATATTCTAATGATTTGTATCTTTATACAATGAAAAACCGTCGCAGAGGAAGCCGACTTAGGAGGCGGACGCTTTCGTGCGAGAACGGATGATAGTAGATTCAAAAAATGACCGCAGAATGGCGTGCGGACATTTCTGCAAGTATGGAATACCGCGATAAATAAATATTAGTTTAAGACCATTATTAGCTTACAGAAAAATTAAGAACAATTTTGTACATGGGCATACGTATTTTATAAGGTGGCAAGTGTGTGTTTTCGATTAAACAGGGTGACTGCATTCCTCCTGTTGTCAAAAGACAATAGACGGAGAATCGCTGGTGCGAGTCAATAAAGAAGGACAAATAATGGAGAGAGCGTATTTTGTCGAAGAAAAGTTTTGCTGAAAAATCTGAACAATACCTATCGTCAGAAGATGTCCATCCTCGGATGTGAGAGGACCGCATGTTTTGCTATGCCGTGAAATGACTTTCGGTCGTGGAGGAAAACATATTGTGAGTATTTTTAGTAGTGACAGTTGATTTAGTCGCGAAGTCCTTATTAATTACATTGTGTCGACTCAACTAGTGCTTGGGGATGCTGTCTTGGACGTCGAAGAAGACGGGCGCAGTTGCGACATCGCCACAAAAAGGGAAGTGAACTGCACATGCACATAATCAATGCGACGAGAGTTATTATTTTTAATGTTCAAGGCCAAGCATGTAAACAATTTTAAACTTAATTACAAAAAAATGGTCATCTAGGGAAAATGCGCATGTCTCATAGTATGAATGAATTGTAAATATTGTATGAATCAGTGTTTATTTATTTTCTTTTGTTCTGAATTTGTCTATGTTGCGGTGGAACAGTGTTTATGTTTTGTTGGAAGAAAATGCAACATCCGGAAGCAAGGAAATAAAGAGCAACAAACACGAGGTGTTTGTTATATTTTGTTTCCAAAATTGATTTTTGAGTTATTATTGTAGTTTAGAAAATACCGTGTAATATTACAAATGAAAGCAGGTCTTCATCCAGTATTGGAAACTTGCACTGAACCTACGAATTATAAATTTTTGCAAACTGCCGCATCCAAGGTTAAAGATAATTATTAATAAATTAATTTATAGATAAAATATAGGTGATTTAGGAACGCGTCCGCGCGAGCAAGAAATAAATTAAGTTAATATGAAGTGGGGAAACCGTTGCAAGAGCGCGCGAACGTGGTAAAAGTTATTAAGATATTAGATTTAGATTTTGAAATTGTAGGTTTGTGGATTGGATGAGGATAAGGAAGTAAGCGATCCCATTGCAAATATAGTACAAAACTATATTGACTGGAAACAGTTCATTAATTCAGTGTTTCTTTTTCTAGAAATTATTTTGGACGTTCGTTTTCTTGTCTAAAAATGGTCATTTTCCTTAAGAAGTCACGGACTCTTTCATCATTATTGAATTATTTGTCAACTACTCAACAGACTCATTTTGTCCTCTTGCAAACTAAAAGCCTTTTAGTGGACTTTCAAGAAAAGAGCACTCTGGTCAGTTGAGCAACAAAAACAAAGATAACTGAAGAGTGTGAAGTAGTAAAAGCAAGAAGCCACGAGCTAATTTCAAACGTATAAATTTTTCATCCGATTTTCACCGGTATTTCAGGAACTGAAACTGAGATTCGATATTATATGCAATACTTGTAAAGATAAGTTCTCTTTAAAGCATAACTGCAAACAAATAACCATATTAAATGTGTGGTTTGGCACTACGTTGAAACGATCAAAGCCAATCGGTAAGTCGATTATTCGTGAACTTAAAGAATACATACGTTGTAATCTAGAAATTATTTTATTTTAAAACATTTCTTTTATCATTGTCCATTGTGCCCAAAATAAATAGATATTTTCGAAAAAAGTAAAATATATTTTTCAGACTGATGGACATACGTATACATTCGAAGATATGACTGGAAAGTTATTCTATTATTTTATTAATTATTTATTAAGTTTTAAACAATAGCATGGTCCAAAAAATATATTAGTTCCATTTTATAATACTAATAAAATGACAAATTAACATTTAGGTATATTTACGTATGTAGCAAATTGCGATGAATATAACATTCCAATTAAATGGATATTTTTTTCACATTCCAGCAATGATACATTATCGACAACGGGCCTTTCGATGTCCATTGCGTGTCACAAGAACAATTTACACCATCATTGTAGCAGCGTATGTGTCATCTTTTAATAGTTTCAGTCACCTCACTCCTAAAAGCTTAAGTGAAGGGAATTCCCAGACTTTACCTGTAAGTTGCCTGGAGAAAAGAAAACTTTTTGTTATTTACGTCAGTAAACATGTGCTTAGCTCCTTAGCAACCAACCATCTAAACAACGCATTAAAAGCGCATTAAGTAGAAGCATCTTTTAATATGCTCGAGATTCCATTAAAATTATTTTAGTGGACTTTTGGGTTTAGATTTTACCATCGCTCATCAATCTTTCGATTTATATTTGTCGTTGCCACAAAACAGAAACACTGGGTGTAAATCTAAACAAAATTTATTTCTTGGTTCTATTTTGACCCCTTGCCCTCCCTACTTTGTCCTACTTGTCCTCCTTTCCCTTTGCCCTCTAGGTCCTTTCGCGCACTGCCAATTGTTTTTTAAACCGGTACCAAGATCCTGCACCGACCACCCTTGTTACAAACATCAAGAGTAATGATAATTATTAACTCATGAAATTGTTGTATGCTTATTTTGAATGTCTAGAAAAACTATAAATTAAAAAAACATTGCGTGTAACACGTTCTCTATTAGTCTTTAACAATTCAGCCGGAAGGTTAACTACCCGACACCGTTATCGCTCCGCATCTCAGTTAACCTTCCTGTCGAGTTCTTAAATAAAAATTTAAAGGACATGGTACCTAAATAACTATTTTAAACAATTGAACCTCAAAAATAATACCTGGAAATTGCAAAAATCATATCAGTTTATTGGGATTTGGAACAAATTGCAACGGCACCGCGTCTTCTTCACACGTAGGTCTACATTAGATGCAGTGGCGTCTCCCAAAATATTACGGGAGGGGGAAAAAGAGCGGTTTCAGATCTGACCTCCGTAATTTTTTAAAAAAATTATGTGTAATGATTAGACTCAAAGGAAAAAGGTATGAAAACTTTTGTGAAAGTAGTAACTACTTTAAATGTGATGAGTTCTACATACGATAATAATTTCAATTAGAGAAATTAGGTAAGTAGAGAACATTGTTACACTAACGAAAAGTAAATAAAGTTGCCTTACCTTATCTTTTATATTATGTCGCCATTCAACAATGAACCTCTCAAATATACATCGCTATATTGTTGCTCAATGCAGAGTACGGTGATAATTTAAAATTATCGTAATAAAAGTTCGTACAAAATTCCCATTATGTAGCGATATTGCGCGAAAAGTACTCAAATTTTCGAAAAACTGTACATGAACTTATTTCAAAAACTATCTTTAAGAAACAGATTCCACTAAGAAAAATCTCCATTTTCATTATTGTAGTTGCAGAAAGATGCCAATTTTTTTTTAATTTGTGCAATTTTCGAAAAATCAGTTTTGAACGAAAATAATATCTGCGCCATTTTCTTAATCGTCCTTCACATTATTCAACAACAAAATTTAATCAAAACCGACACAGCCATTTTTTTAAATGTCCCAGAGACTTCATGTAAATTACCCCGAAATTCAAATATTGCTATGAAATTCAAGGGACCGCAACATCAGTCGATTTTTAGGTACCAAGGACCCGCAAAACATGGATTCCGGCTACACTACGTGTTAGAAGATTTTTTTCTACGTTTAGTAATTGGATTTAGCCTCTTTTTCGTAACCAGGGCTTTGTAATAAGTTATCGTGTGCATGGGGTGAGCGGATGGTGTGCGTAAGGGTGAGCGGGATGGTGGGCCATGTTGTGAGCGGGGTGGTGTGCTTTGTCGTGTGAGTGGTGGTGAATGGGGTGGTGAGGGTGCGGTGAGCGGGATGGTGAGCGTGGTGGTGTGCGTGGCTGTAAGCGGATGATGTGCGTGATGGTGAGCCGTTTTGTGAGCGGGGTGGTGCGCTTCGTCATGTAAGTGGTGGTGAGAGGAGTGATGAGCGGAGTGGTGAGGGTGTGGTGAGTGGGATGGTGAGCGTGGTGGTGTGCGTGGTAGTGATCGGGATGGTGTATAGGGCGGCGGCCGTTGCGGCTTGAGGGGTGTGCAGCGCACGGCCGCGGGCCCACCGCCCACGGGGGCACTGGCGTGGGCGGAGACGGGCGCGGAGGCGGCGGGGGCGGTGGCGGTGGTGGACCTGGGCGACGGCGCGCGCTGGCTCCGGGCGCTGCACGCGCGCGCCAACGCTTCGCTGCTGCTGTGGCGCGCCCCCAACAAGACCCAGCAGGCCTCCGCGCCCGCCTGGCTGGAGAAGCAGCGGGGATACGTGCTGGCGGCCCATAATTACTTGAGGACAGTGACTTTCATGGGAATCGACTGTGATCTGGCCATTCCCATAAATGATACTAAAGTAAGTGGTAATTACGATACGTTTAAATCATAATGAGAAAAAATAGAAAACTGGCAACAATTTGAGCATAGAATAAACATGTTTGACTAAAACAAGTAAGTATTAGATGGAACTGATTCCTTCGTAGGTGAACCTATTGTGCAGTTATTTAATAACCGTTTACGGTGCTACAGAAATGTGAATGGCACTTTCTTGTGCATATTTCTTTCACAAACGGTCCGTGTGCAGCATTTAGGAATCTATTGCTTGTAAAGAAGTTTTTGTTTTCAGTGTAAGGTACAGGGCGTCAAGAGAAAACCTGGGATGTGGGGCAATTGATTCACGGGGGTCCCTCATTTCCTTCAAGAGTGACAATGTACCTCTATTCTATGCAAAACAGCGTATAATATGTAGGGTGACTCACATAACTTTAGCACCTCCTGTAACTTTTGAATGTTTGAAGTTATTGCAATGCAATTTTCACGGAAGTGCTTGAGGTAATATATACAGGGTGTCCCACCAACTATGGACCACCCCCATAACTTCTCAAGGGTTCAGGATATCGAAGTGCAGTTTTCGATAAACAATGCGGAATCATGGGGCAAGTAACATACCATAGAGAAATTGTCTATAACATTTTTAGTTTTCGAGAAATTTAATTATCTTTGATTTTTTAAATAAAACTATATATATTTTCCAGCAGCAATGTATAGATCATGAAAAGAGGAATAAAATGATATATCATATGCTAGTATTTTGATAGTAATTTGAGTATAAAATTATATTTTCTGATATGTGATTTTGAATTAAACGGACAATATTTCGTGAAGCAGCCCTTGCAACCCTCGCCTTCGGGAAAAGTGACCTTCACGGCGTCAAGACTTGCGTGGAGAGAGGAGACTGAGAGGGGTGGCAATGAGGGATAAGAGGCTTAACTAAAGCAATCCAGGGTCTTGTCACAAAGGTCACATTAAGAAACACTCATTTCAACGATCAGAATAAGAGATTTTTTTCCATTGAATTATCTGCACGTAACTTGTCTTCTTTAATAAAAAATATTTTCAAACTTGACAAGAATCCAACCACCGTCTCTTCGTTGGTAAATTTAATTTTTAATTAAGATGATTATTCGTCCACTGCGCAACCGTACCTCTCCTGTTGTTCATAAATGGAAAAGAAAACATTACACTTCAGTCTTCTTCCGTGGATTTTCAAGTTTGTGGCAGCACGTGGCGTTATGAAGTGAGAAACTCTCCAATCAGTATTAGCAGTTGTGACTGTAGATGTGCATTTGTGTTTAAGTTTATTAAATTTACACTGAGAGCCTGTCAAGAATATTTCAAAAATTTTATTGCTTTCTTCTTTTTGTACGTGTTTAAATAAGAAGTTTACTAACAGTAAATAATAATAGAAAATGTCTCCCTATCTATTATTTAATGAATTAATCGAGATATTACAATAAAAGTCTTAAATCATTCATTCCCTTTCCATGTTTTAAAAGAGAGTGTTTCTGCAAACACACTGAGCTTGATTCTTGTAAGTTTGAAAAGAACCTTTATTATTATCGTCCTTCCGCTACAAATTATTTTTATTTTGTTCTTTTTGATTATCGTTGCTTTGGAATTTCAGTAGAAGAAAAGTTCAATTCAGGTGAACAAATGGCAAAAATCTCTCATTCTGATCGTTAATGTTCATGTTTGTTCATATGATCATGTCAAGACAATGAATTGCTGTAGTTACGCCTCTATCCCTCACAGCCGCCCCTCTCACACACCTTGTCTCCAAGAAACAGGCTTGACGTCGCGAAGGCCGTCTTACCAACGACTACTGTTGCGAGGGCTGCTACAAGAAAAGAACGTTTACTTAAAAATCACGTGTCAGAAAGTCTAATTTTATACTCAAATTACCATCAAAATACTGACATATGATACATCATTTTATTCCTCTTTTCATGATCTATTCATTGCTGCTGAAAAAAAATATAGTTCTATTTAAAAAAATTAAAGATGATTAAATTTCTTGAAAACTAAAAATGTCATATACAATTTCTCTATAGCATGTTACTTGCCCCATCATTCCGCATTGTTAAACGAAAACTGCATTTCGATATCCTGAACCGTTTAGAAGTTATGGGGGTGGTCCATAGTTGGTGGGACACCCTTGTGTGTATATATATATATATATATATATATATATATATATATATATATATAATTGATACATTCATTTATCACTTGTATTCCGAGATATTAGATAATTTTGTCTTTCCAATTGGAACTATACATATTTTTCAGTCTATCATGACGAGCGTCAAAATACGAATCCAATGATATACATATGTTAGAAAAGAATTTTTTGAGTAATTTTGATTTTTTTTGTTAACGGATAACGGTCGTTTTAACGGATATTTTGAATGTAACAGTCCGCCTCGCAAGGCCATGCAGCGCCCCACCAGCAAACGTGCGCTCGGGAAAGGGAAAGGACCTTAGGATTTGAAAATATGAAAAATATTCAAAAAACTGTTGCAGTTTTATCCTGAATTTTGCTTTCCATCCTTCCTCATTCTCATATTTTTTGTATTTTATTAGTAGTAGTATGTACAACAATAAGATTGTTATTTTAACTTCACTTAAAGGGGTGTTATATCACAGGATATTAATCCGATATTGGAAATTAGACAGAGTAAGAATAAATTGTTAAGATTGTACAAATAATATTGCATATTTTCAGAAATAGTTTTATTTGTAATGAAAATATATACCTTTGAAAAGAAAAAATGCATGAAGAAAATGACAATAACAGGAATAAAATTATAGTCCAACAATACTAAATAAGGCACATTTCTATATTAGTTGTCAAATTACTTAAGCATGTGTTCAAAATATCCACCATCCACAAATACATCTGTAGTTGCTTTTGAAATGCGGTGATGGAGTGTTGCGTGACCTTGTGTGGAGGACATTCAAAATACCTGTTAAACACGTGTTAAACACGTTAAATTACTCAAAAAATGGTTATCTAACATATGACAATAAGTATATCATTGGATTCGTCTTTTAACGCTCGTCATCATAGTCTGAACTAGTGGTGCTACAGATTGGCACAGACTTTCCCTAACACGTGGTGTAGTCAGAATCCCTTTTTTGTAAGTTCTTGATACAGAAAAACCCATTGAAGGCAAAACGTCCGTCTGTCCATCCGTCCATCCGTCCATCCGTCCGTCTGTCCGTCTGTGAACACTACTAGCGCCTAAACCATACAGACCTTTTTTTTCAAATTGAAGAAACCCCTGTCGATCTGGCTCGATGTCGAAGCTTTGAGATTTTGAATAACTTACTTCAAAATTGGGGAGTACTTTACATGAAGTCCCCCGGACATTTTCAAAATTTTCTCAAAAACGGCTCCAAATTTTTTCTTCAAATTTCTTGAAATGAATAAGTAAAATACACTTATTAAGGTGGCATATGTCTCATTTCCACGGTTAACTATGGATTTTCGAAAATTGCAAAAGTTTGATTTTTTTTCGGCTTCTTCCGACAACAACAAAATTAAAGATAGAGATTTTTTCCTTAAATAAAATTTGTTCTCCATAGTGAGTCCTCCAGAGTGAGGTTGTGTACATTTTTGTAATTTTCGCACACCATTGCGGGGCATATGTGCAATTTTAAAAAAATACAAAAACAAGATTTTATCAAGAACGTCTCCAAACGTTTTCGTTAAACTTTTGGAAAGGATTGTGACTCATGTACTCTATGAGATGGCATAAACGCTATATTGCTCTACTCTTTTGTTTTTTTAAAAATTACAAAAATGTAATTTTTTTGGCTGGTCTCCCAAGTAGTTAATATTAACTTTAGAGGTGATTTGTTCACATTATTATATTTAAAAGTATATGTCCTTTAAATAATATCAAGTAAATATGAGAAAAGCTTACCGGGCTGGTAGGCCGTGGTCTAATTGGCGTGGAAGGGCCAAACATTTCGTCAACTATGCCAATGAGACCACGGCCTACCAGCCCGGTAAGCTTTTCTCATATTGACTCCGACCGTGATAGCCTACGATGTTATGTAATATCAAGTAAAGTTTCTCGAGAATTCAACCGTTTTCCGTGAAAACTAGCTCAGAATTGCGCAGTTTCAGAAACGCTCTAACGCCGTTTCCTCATAAATGGCTTTTGGAACGGATAGTGCTTTAATATGACGTAAAGTTCATTTTTGGGAATTTTTTTGTTTTTTCAAAAATTACAAAAAATTAATTATTTTGAAAGTCCTCTCACATTATTATGCACATTACTAGAAATTTGTAATCATTATTATATTTGTTAGTGTGACTTGAAATGAAGTTTTTTGAAAACTCAAAAATTTTCTATGAAAAAGAGCTTCAATTTTCGCATATTTAGAAGCGCTTAAATGCCATTTTGTTAAAAAGCAGCTACAATTTTTTTTTAAAAAGAAAATTGCTACTGAGGGCGAAGTTTTGTGTTTTTTTAATATTTTAAAATTAATATTTCCATTCAACCATTAGGAAACACAAAAATTAAGAAAATGTCGAAACAAATTTCTTTGGCCGGTGATAAATGGCAGCTGGCAAGATTATCTGGCAATTCCAAATAGCTAGCCCAGACCCAAGGAAATAGAAAGCTAATATGGGAAAGTCTGTGACATACTGTAGTACCACAAGTAGTAATTTTTGAAAACATAAAAAAATACCCCCAAATTAACATTACACCGTTTTAAAGAGTGCTATTAGCACTATCCTTTCGAAAAGTTTCAACAAAAAACTTGACACCTTTTTTGAGAAAATGGCGTTTGAGCGTTTCTGAAAATGCGCAATTCTGAGCAAGTTTTCACAGAAAATTATTCAATTTTCGAGAATTTTTATTGAACATTATTTAAGCACATGTACTCGTTAATATAATAATGTGAACAAACCGCCGCTAATATAAATAATAACGTGACAGAAGTCAAGAAATCTACATTTTTTCAATTTTTGAAAAAAAAAGAATAGAGCAATATGACATTAATGTCATCTCATAGAGCACATTTAGCACAATCTCTACCAAAAGATGAAAGAAAGAAATTGGAGCCGTTTTGGAGAAAATCTGCTTTTTTAATTTTTTTAAAATTTAAAATATTGCGTGCAATATTGGAATTGGAAAAATCTCAAATCTTCATTTTTGTAGTTCTTGGAAGACGCCGAAAAAACTTCAAACCTTGGCCATTTTCGAAAATTCAGAGTTAACCGTGAAAATGGAACCTATGCTACCTTAATAAGTGTATTTACTCTATTCTTACAAGAACTTAAAAAAAATTGGAGCCGTTACTGAGAAAATTTTGAAAATGTCCGGGGGGGCTTCACGTAAAGTACCCTCAAATTTTGATGAAAGTTTTTCAAAATCCAGGCGCCTCGAGTGGACACAGATTGACCGGGGAATGTCCATTTTGAAAGAAATCGCACGTATGGTTCACGCACTAGTGTTGTTCATAGACGGACAGACGGACAGACGGACGGACGGACGGACGGACGGACAGACGGACGTTTTGAAAAGACCCAATTTTCCGGTATCAGGGGACCCCAAAACATGTATTTCCATTGAAATCCCGAAATCGATTTTTCGCAACATTACATAACTTTCCCTATACTACGTATATTACTCCGTATATACGTATGTATGCGGGAAAGTAAAAATATGTATAGTTCCATGTAAAAAAAACAAAGTTACCTCAAATATCTCTTAAAATGCAGATGAGAAAATAGAAATAAATATGCGTTTTAATTAGCCTCATTCCCTCGTGCACTTTCCTGAAACGTTCATTGCGATAACTTCAATCGTTTAAAAGTTACAGACAGTTCAAAAGTTACCTGACTCACCTGTATAATTTTAATAAATTAAATGTTCATAATAATAAATAATCATATATAATAAATTATATATATACAACATATAATAAAAATAACATAAAATAAATAATCATAAATATAACACAATATAAATGATATAAAATATCATATAGTTTATTTGATGACCAAAAACTGGCTTCTGTTATAAAATGAACGTAATATAACTATATAAATCTTCATACCAATGCTATTTTTACACAAATTCCACTCCATTTATGTATTTCATTATTATAAACAAATGTAAATAACATTTGGCACTAAAATCCTGCTAGTACATAGTTATTAAACTTTGAAATTTTGACAATAATGCAACCGTCCTTCCTACTTGCCCTCACGTTATTGCGCCAATACAACCGTATTCTCCTTTTTAATATCCAATGCAACCGAATATATTACTATACCCCTCCTCTTTTCAATTAATCAATATTATTATTATATGACGACGTTGCATAAATTTATGTCGAATCGTAGGTCGTGGTCGGCCCCGTACGGGAAATACCTGTAAACTGCGTTCAATATTGCGACGTACACAGGACTGCTAAATACTGAAATGAGAACACATTATTTTTCAAAAAAGGAAAGAAAGAACTTTAATCCTTTTCTCTCTTGTTATTCTCTCAACAACAATGTAACAATGCGTGAAATATAAATTCACTCGAGCTTGGCAACAGTGTTATAGCTCAAATACCCTTACATGAAAATTAATATTAATCAGCTGATTCCAAATTACTGTATATTCAGGAATTCCTTTTACCCCCCAAAAAAACAAACAACAATGTCATTAACAAATTTGCCTCGTACGTACGTATTTGCAAATGTAACAATGAGAAAAAAAATGAAAAACAAGACTAAATTTTACATTGCTAGTTGACAACAATTGCATGCGTTCTGTTTTTTAAAATTTCGAGATTTCCACCGATCTTGTCGGAGTTTATTTAATTTACTTGAATGTGCGCAAAACGAATATCTGATTTAATAATTACGCCGCGAATGCGACACTTTCCTGTTGTTGCGTTCGTCGAGACAGCGCCGTCGCCAGTTCGGTTGTTCTGCGCGTGCCCACGTGCACGCGCCGACGTACTCGCACGCTCCAATCTTGCGTATGCTGGTTTTCTTCAAAAATTTCCTCGGGAATTCCAGAAATTGCCCGATCACGTCGAAGCACAAAGTCACAAAAATAAATAAACAACTTCTTCTCTCTTCCAATACGCTCACTGCATCAATAGATGTTCGCGCTGTCCGTTCACATGTCCATTGCACGGTACCGCTTCGCCGCCAAAATGTCTAAGTCCAAATCTTTTAAAAAATCTCGAGTTCGTCCAACGTAGACACGATGTTTCTATCACCACTGACTAGGCAGAACACCTCTTAAAATCATGTCGATTTAACATGTTACCTCGCAAGAGAAAAAAATGCCGGCGAACTCCATTCTTGCCTTTTCAATGTTGTCTTCTTAATTTTTCTAAAATGTCCAATATCAATTATTTTGACATGCTTGTGCGTTTATTTACTAACGCCTTTTCCCAATGTTAAGGTTTTCTTGCCCAAACAGATATTTTCGATCTTTTTTACATCGAAAATGCGAAATTTCTCCGTCGACATTACACACCAATTCGTCGCTTGTTTTTGGTATTATGAATTCGTAATATTTCTTTATTTCATAAATTCAATGTTCTATAAACCCTTTGGATCAGCTATAATTTTTTCATTAAATTTATACAACGACGATTCACACGCCTCTCGTTGCCTAATTAAAATTTCTTCATAAAATTTTGATATTTTAAGTTATTATATCTGACACGTCACTGGGGCTTTTTCTCTAAAATTTTATATTCTAATTTTAAATAAACCCGTCGTCCGATCGTGTTCAAACAAAGACCACAATGTTTGTTTATTTATTTTTCAGCTAACAGTACGGTCAGATTTCTTTCCAAAACTACCGAATCCATTGTGTTTTCCAAAACTGTCGAAATATACTTTCCGCGGCACGCTGTTCTTCTGTCTCGCTAGTATCGATTATCGATCGATGTACACGTTGTTTTTATAAAATTTAATAAATATTTATCCCTTGTCCACAATTGTTTTTGGGGAATGTATCATAAATGAAACCATTACAATACATTTCTCGCAAGTGAGACGAAACTTGTAGATGCTTTAAGAATTTCATCTATTAACTTCAAAAAGATCTTATTAAATGAAAACTAAGATGAGTATTCATTTTTTGTTTAGAAATGTCGATGTCTGGTCATTTTACGTTTAAGAAAGCTGAACATTTTATCATACAAAGTAAATGATAATTATTTCCCAACTTTTTAAAAACACTTTTATGCTTTAGTTTTAGTATAACATTGACGTTTTGGCCCTTATTAGGTTTTTTGTTAAAACATATTTACTTTTCTTCAGGATTGTAAAAAGAATGTTGAAAGTGAAAAATTATTGAATTTCATTCCTTTGAAATGTTGTGAGTATTAACATACAATGAATAAAATCTATAAGTCTCTTGATAAAAACGCATTGAAATCTCCAGACAACTGACTGTATTGAGACTAAACCCCCAAATAATATTTTGTCTTTTAATTTTCAGCTTCATCAGTACCAAACACACCGACTTCTACAGCTGAGTTCTTCAGCACCTATCGTTGTATCAGTGTCCAGGAGGATACGCTTTCGTAATAAAGACCAAAGGATAATAGATGCATTTTATAGAGAACGCGATTTGGCAGAAAAGATACTTTCAGCGACATGGATCATTCACCAATCTTTTCGCAGCGTTCATGTAAAGGAAGTCTCGTCCAAGGAATGGATAATGTTCTTTGCAAAGGTACCTCGCCATGATGTAATCGGCGGTAAGATCACCAAGAGCAATCATGATTGGTTCCGAGAGCTCGAAGTTTATACGTCTGGTCTTTCCAACAATCTTCGCAACGTCACTATAAAACTGTACATGCCAGAAACTTACTTGTATTCGGCTTTATATTTCCGTTTACATGGAAGATCAGTATTATCCATGGGGGCGGCAAAAGCAATGATTAAGGAATTTAACACACGTCTGAACATTAGCTGGAATATAGCGAAAATATTGTTCGATTTAGAATTCAAGGTAAGAATGTTTTCCTTCTCTAGCTAACTTAGATTCGAATTCGTAATAACCAGTGCGATTCAGATATTTAAAACGTAATAAAGTAATAGTCAGAAAGAATAGTAAATATGTACCGCATTTTAACAATAATAATAATCTCCAACAAAATAATAATAATAATAATAATAATAATAATAATAATAATGATAAAGCGGTTCTCAAAATTTCCCAAGATGAGAAATGCCGCATTTGCCAGGAGCAAGTAGAAACCATTGATCATATTGTCTCAGCTTGTCCAATCCTAGCAAAGACCGAATATTTGAAAAGACAGGACAGGGTGTGCAGCTACCTCCACTGGCAGATGTGTATCGCCCTCGAAGTTCCAAACACATCCCCCAAATGGTACGAACACTCACCGAAACCGGTGACGTCTGTTGGATTGTGTACGATATTGTACGACCAACAAATTCAAACTGATCGCACGATAGCGGCAAACAAACGAGATATAGTTATCCGGGATTTGGCGAAAAATCGTGTTTACTTATCGATGTTGCTGTACCTTGCGATCAAAACGTCGTTACCAAGGAGGCAGAGAAACGTCTTAAATACAAGAGTTTGGAAATCGAGATCAGGCGAATGTGGGGCGTAAAAGCACAGGTCGTCCCGATAGTTATCGGAGCTCTGGGATTCGTTCCGCAAAATTTGAGTAAGAACTTGTCTAAACTCCCTGGTAATTCAAAAGACTGGGAAGTGCAAGAAATTGCTTTATTTGGAACAGCCCACATTTTGCGTAAAAGTATTGTAGAGGCACTGATAGTCACCGGATCTGCTCCTTAGGTTGCTGGTTGCAACCTGGAGTAGATCTTATATTCAGCCGACTCATAACCTCTTTAGTCGTGATGTAATGGGAAAATAATAATAATATTAAAAATTGTAAAACTATGTAAAATATTACATGAGGGTCAGTCCGTTTCAAGTGGTCCAGCACTGGTCGCTCGAACATCTCGAAAAAAATTCATATTTTGTACATAAATTTTCTTAAGTTTTGGCTGTTAAAAACCATCTTTAACTTTTTTCATTGTACCTGGTTTACAAATGACGGCTATTATTGTTTCGCACCGTGCGCCATTTTTCCCGTTCGCAGACATTTACTCTGTCCTAAATTTCTCAGCTCTGGGTTGTTCTAGCATTCTAGAATAGAAAACATTCGATTCATTATACTCTGACCTGCAAATTGAAATATTATTTACCTATTTTCTATGTTTTTATTTGGGAAATATTTGCAACCAAATCTATGGAAAGCTAATGAACGAAATTCGATTTTCAGAGAGTAATTTTTCAAAGAAGTAATAGAATCTAAATCTTATTTTTTTCTGTGCTTCTACACGCAACAGTATAGTTACTGTTTGTAAAATATCATGGTATATAACGTACCCCTTGAAAATTACATCCTCTTGAAAATTGGAATTTTGAATTTTTTTCCAATTTTGAACTATAATATCTCTGTTGCGGGACCAGATAAAAATCTAAAAATGGCACATTTGCTAGACCGCTATCATAAAAAACTTCAGTAAAAATTACAACTTTTAAATTTAATTGAAGTATTTTTAAAAAAATTGAAAACTTACGAAAAAAAAAGACTTTATTTCCCCACTGAGGATACTTTGTACAACAACACAACATAAACAAAACGCTGAATTTATTTATTTGTTGTATTTTATAATTAATTTTTTGTTTTAAGCGGTTCAACTTTCAAAATCAAGAATACCATATTTTCAATTACGGACATAGATGTCAAATTGTAAGTTTTTTTTAGAGTAAAGTGTACGTAATATTGAAAATGATATATTAGTCCACTTTATGTATATTAATTATTTTAAAACAATGTATATTTTAGTTTAAAATAGCTTCAAAATAATGTGATTACTACTTGGCACAAAGTATCTTCAGTGGGGAAATGAAGTCTTTTTTTCGTAAGTTTTCAATTTTTTAAAAATACTTCTGGACCACTTAAATTCTGGACCGTTTAAAATGGATTGACCCCTGATCAATAAAACATTATTTGAACTAAAATTTGGATTTCACTGTTTCTTTTAAAGCTGCATTAACAGTTGAATAAAGTAGAATCGTATGTAAGAGAGTTAATACTATTTTTTTTATTTAGCAACATAAGACGCCGATGCATTACGTAGCAAATAGATTGGCACTAGCAACATGGTTCGGAAAAGTCGACTTTTCTCCCTGTGAATTCTTCTACAGCCGCATTCCTTGGACACTGATGAACATAATTACTGCCAGTGCAAGAGAGGAAAATAATGTTATTTTGGTACCACGCGCACCACCGCTTCCGTCATGGTCGTTGCCCATCCGTGTGTTTGGGCCAGACCTTTGGGCAATATTAGTAGGCACTGCATTGCTGTACACTGTAGCATGGCGCGTGGTGGCTGGCGAGTCGCTGGCCATCAGCGCCGCCGCCGCGCTGCGCGCCTTCTCCTCGTGCGGGGGGCCCCGCCAGGCCAGAGTGCGCGCCACGCCGCAGCGCCTGCAGCTGGCCGGCGCGCTGCTCGCCTCTTCGGTTGTCATTATTGCAGTATATCAAGTGAGTTATTGCATTCAAAACAGCAAGTCATGGAGGAATTATAGTGTGTGCATATTTGGAGGAGAGGATAAAGTATTTGTTTTTATTTGTTGCGTCTTAATTACTCGTAATTAAGAGACTATACTGATCGTGAAAAAGAAAAATAACGTTTATTGTAACAAAACAAAGATATATAATGAATTAGTTTACGTTTGCATTGTATACGTTTAAAAACATATTTAATACGCCTGTAACAAGTAATTTACTTCAGCTTCCGGATCAATCACCCCCCCCCCTCTCGATCAGATTTTGTCCAGTTTCCCTGATCCATTGAGCAAATGCTGAGATGGCTCCTTGTTTTGCTTCTGGACGTAAATATAGCTTCACTGTGTGCACGTTTTGTTGAACACTCCTTTTGCTTGTAGTTCATTTACTGTTGACATTGATTTTCTATAACTTGGGAACAAACATTTTTCAAATATTTTTATTTTTCTAAAATAATTATTTTCTAAATTCATTTTTTTTTACTTCTGGCCCTCAAGAAAATGTGCGCAGATAAATCTCTTTCCCCACACGTCATATATAGTTTTTACTGTTTTTTGACAAAATAAATAATTAAAAACTATTTTTTTGTATAGATTCTCTACTTGGCCCAGAATTCATTTTGTTTCTTAACTCCTGTATGACTTGCAACGCTTCTGTTATGGGGAGAGTTGATTCCCTTAGATTTTAATTGAACTTTTTTTCTTTAACAGGGTCGAATTTTCACTCTCATCACCAAACCGCAGCATTACGCAGAGATCGACACCTTAAATCAACTTGCGGACAGCGGCCTTCCTCTGTTAGGACCAAACATCTTTACGTACGACGAAAACGCGTCAGACGTTTACTCTCCGGAGGAGCTGCAAGCACGAAAGAGAGTCTCCAAACTAGAATTCAAACTTATTCAAAGCGCAGAAGTCGCTAAACAAGTGCTAAGAGGCAGACGTTTGGCGTGGATAGATTCCGATGTCACTTGGCAGATATTTTCGCGGACCCCCAACGTCTCTGAGCGAATGAGGCCAATAAGCGACACTGTACACTCCACAATCTCTGTAATGCATGCGCGACCGTAAGTAGTAACCATTCAATGATAGACGTTCGAATACAACGATTTTCAAGCGCATAATAGTAATTTACGAAGTAAGGATAGTAAGACATCGCAATTCAAGATTGGAGAATTATGAGGTTAAACGATAATGTTTAACCTCAGACTCTAATCGAGAATTGTAATAGGATGTGACAGTACGAATATTGTACGTATTATTCACATTGTAAAAAGTTCTCAATTCTTAGAAAAAATTAGCTGAAATTACAATATCTTATAATATCGTGTGTAAGTGTAATAGAGTATATGTATAGCATGCAGTGTAATCGAGTATATCAGTTGTTGTGACAACAAAAATATATCATAAGCTTATTTCTACAGTAATAAAATAATATTAAGTCCTGTATTTACAAGGAACCTGATTGTAACCCGAACAATTTTGTAAATTGTGGGAGTAAAAAGAATGAAAAATATTGTAGCGCAGCAAGATATTAGGTAGGACAATCATTTCAAATGTGTGGCAAATGCGAAGAACAAAATATTTTATGTTCTTTGGTATGCGCACAGGAAACAGAAAAGCAGTTCCTCCTACCAGAAACGTTTGGAAGGGACTCACATCCTTAAGTAATAAAACTTTGTGTTTCAGTAAATATGTTCAATCCTTGATTTTTCTTATTTTTTTCAACAAAATGTGGGAAATGTTTTTAGGACATTCGGCTAACAGGCTTTTTAAGCCATCTAGCAACCCTATTCAACTTATATTTATTTATTAATTCTGTAATAAAATTAAAACTGCATTATCTTTGGATAATGTTTTATTTATTTAGAAGTCAAATTTTTCAGATGTAAGAAAACCAGCTTAAAGTAAATCGAACCAAAATATAATTTGCCTCCCCTCCTATTTTAGACTGTCCACACCTATGAGAAGGAGAAAGAGCCGAGACGTCCTAGTCTCGATGGGTCGTGCGTTAAAATTGTGCCTCGGGTTTAAGTGTTTGCTCGTGTGTTCTGGCGTAAGTTCCACGTTTTTACATTTTATTGAAATTATCTCTTGTGTTTCAGAAACTGGCCCTGGACTGATATTGTCAACCGGAAGTATCTTCAATTTTTAACTGCGGGACTCTTAATGAAATGGATAGACGAAATGGATCGTACGGAAGCAACAAGACTTCAAAACATGGGGATTGTTTTAAAAGTATCTGCAACATCGTGCACTGAGGAAGAAAAATATCCTCGTCCACTTGTATTCAAAAGACATGCTACCAAATATGCAAATTTTATGGACTGGTTCATTTGTAGCAGCAATTACATTCTGTGTAGAGTTGTGGTTCGGAGGTGAAAAAATAAGTCTAAAATTAAAATAAAAAATAAAATGTATTATTTTTATTGGTTATGATGGTGTACACCGGACCGGCACAACTGATCGCAGAACGACAAGATTCCAGTGAAACAAACTTGCCAATTACGTTCCACAAACGCGGTGAAACATCACAGAATCGTCCATTAAATTATCCAAGTATTTCAATATCAATTTACGTTGTAACAAAAAGTACAAACTTCATATTGTTGACCGTAAGAAAAAAGTCTTGTGTGTAAGACCCCAAAAATAGCGAAACAAAGTAAAAAGTTTGAACAATGATTTTGATCCAAAATAAATTTACAATTGGACTCCTCCCTAAAAAAAGGAGTTTTTATAAAAGCTTTTTAAGAGTAGTGTTTATGCTTCATACTGAAAAAATAAAAAAACCCTTCATAATATTTTTGACAAATTTTGGCTTAATTGAAATATATTTTCTTTAAACAAAAGTTTTCAAAATTTCTGAAATACCAATCAAACCCAATGTAACCCAGTATAAATTATTGGGAAGATTCAAGCTTTTTTTCAGTCAAAGCAGCGCCCTTCGGAGAAACAGAGTATTCCAGCACCTCAGTTTGCGCCGGGTAGCATATAAGCAAACTGCACATGTATTCGGCACCGGGCTTCCCTGATTGGCTAGAGGGCGTGGAGCGCAAAGCCGCGCGAAATTCGTTTACATTCTCTTACTAAAAGTGTTGTAGGTTCATTTAAGCGCTGTTGTGTCACTTTTTACACTGCACAACTGGTTTTCATTTTATCACTATTTATACCAGGGGCGGATCCAGCCGATCCAGTTTTTTGGGGAGGGCATCATAGATTTTAGTTAAATAATAAACATATGTTATTATAAGTATTCATTGACTCAGACGAATCAAGGATTTTATTCTGTTAATGTCTCAACATTTGTAATCCGCCATTAAAAAAATGTTTAGTTAGAGGGGAGAGTAAATGTGGCAAAACAAATTTGAGCAGAATTAAATTAAAATTAACTTAGGTTGCAAATTGAAAATTTTATTGAAATATCTACTGCACTTCGCATTTTGTAAACATATTTACATTATTGTATTATAATCTTATTGAAGGTAATTTGATTTATTTCAGGAGGATACAAAAGTTGTAATAGAACGGGTTTGTAGGTATTCAAATTTCTCAATGGTTATTAGCCAACAACTCATTTTTTAAATTTTTTGATAGCATCTAAATGAATTTGAACACATTCATTAAGGACATTTTTGTAATGGTTTTAGTGCTTGAAATCTTTAAAATCTGCACGTGTGCATAAAAACAGGCAACTATAATCGATTCATGTTTTTCATACTATTGAAATGAATTAATTACATTACATAGTGAACACAACCAAAAAGAAAAAAATAGCAAAAAGGGAGTAATGTAAATATGATACACAATAACAATGAGACTTCACTTTGGCCTGACCTAGGTCCTAGGTATGATGATGTCAGTAGCACACAATTCTTTCTGTTGAATTAGTACAATCACTGGCAGAATCGTCTTCACAATATCTTCAATATATTCAAGAGGGGTCTTGGTGATATTTGTATGATTCTGCAATACACATTCCCATTTTAAAAATATTGAAGGAATGCCCCCCTTGTGGCCTTATCAGCTGGCAGGAACCTCTATTTCAGCAGTTCTTCACATTGTGGTTATGAATTTTCTTTATTGTTATAACCCTTCACAATCCTATCTGAAAATAAAAATTATTTTAATTGTTATTAGGCTTGTGTTTAATTTTTAATATTAAAATTAGTGTAATTACAGTTTGTAAATTACAGTAATTTAAAGCATTCTCAAGTTTTTATCATACCTTAAAAGAAGCCACAAGAAGATGTGTTATTAAAGTGTTAAATATTTAATTCTTAATTGTTTTAATTAGATGTACAAATTTAACATTGATCAATTTTTTCATTTTTATTGATTTATACTAAATTTTGGGTATTTACTTATGTTTTCATAACTTAAGTATTTATGTTTATTTCCACAATTGCTAAGTAGGATTTTTGAAAGGAACATTTGTTTATTGATATTTTTATTTGTGTATGTCAATTTTATACTTCTGATATGATGTTTAGTTTGCCAGAGACAAAAACGATAAATTTTTGTACACTCAATTTTCTTGCACTGGACTGAAAAAATAGCAGGAATGGTGTTCGGGGATATATAAATAGGCAGTCGACCTCACTGTTTTCATTCTTTGTTTAGCTCCAAGAGTTAGTTGATATGCCGGATGGTGAAACGCCTGATTGCGCGTCACGTGGGAGATGTTTCTACGAATACAGTGCACCTAAACGTTGTTGGCAATCCCGTGCTTTGATTCCGAGAATACTGTGTGCCTATACTTGAGATTTTATTTTTGGAGAGGAAAGGGCTTCTTCACGATGGAATATCTCAAGGCTCGTTCTTGGTCGTGCCGCCAGGATGTCACATGATCAGAAACACTGCACGATATGGTGGCGATCGTGCAGCATCTAGCGGCACGACCGAGAAAGACGAGAAATGACGTGATATATTCCATCGAGAAAACAGGCCCTCACACGCTATGAAATAAAAACCCTACCATAAACTACTAAAACCAAGTTTCAGAAAAACTAAATTGAATTACTCTAGGGGACGAGTGCAAATAATGACAGTCACAAATAGACGCCGAATTTTTAATGAATTATTCCTCTCATAGTTTCCTTGGAGAATAGCGGACATCAGTTTTTAGACACAACTATTATAACTCGAAATTAATGTTTCACAGTGCTCCTAGCACTATGATGTGGCAAAGTTTTGTTTCGAAGCTGTATCAAGACGTCGTAAACAAATTTAAAAATCAATATAAATATACAAATTGAAAAACCCTACATATCTTAATAAAGGCATATTTTCTTCTTGTGTCTGCAGTGTTACGTTTTATTTTTACAGACAATATAGCTGGACAGACAGAGTTTTTTAGAAAAGTCTGCTATTTTTCGCCCCTACTACGGTATTTTCTGTATCTACTATGATGGCATACACTTTTCTGAAGTGGAAGAACACATTTTACTATCTCTGTAATCAAATTAGAACATAAGATGTATTTCTATCACTTACGAACAAACAAATCATTTTCCTGAAGGATTTTGATGATCTAATATCCATTTTGTTTGGGTGATCTTCGCACAGCTTCTCTACCCAAAAGTCCTTCAATCGAACATATTGCAGTTCTTATGATAGTTTCTTCTTCATTATTCATTAAAATTTCCATAGCCGTAATTCGCTTGGAAGAAATGTGATTTAGTTTCGTAGTTTCGCATTTATATAAAAACCAAAATATAAGTTTAGATACTTACTGACAAAACACGTTGGATTGTTAAGATAGTGATCATAATGATAAAGACCTAATATAACAGCTGTCAGAGAAATACGCCCGAAAAACGCAGAGTCGACCGCTTTGCCTAGGACACTGTAGCCGAGTCCATGTGCACATCCGCTCACTGTGGCTCTGCTACTCCGTAGAAAGAGATAACGAATTTCGCGAGCGGTATCGCGCTGTACCTCGCCCACTAGCCATCAGGGAAAGCCGATACCGAATACATGTGCAGTTTGCTTATATGCCGCCGGGTAAGGCCGGTGGACCGCGGGTCGCACGTAATATAAAATCCCCTTCCTCTGTGTTTCACGACCAAAATCCATCATGTAAAAAATGAAATCATAGTATGTAAGGCGAACAAATTGAGAAACTATAAAACATGTTCCTTCCTGCATAGGTTATTGTTATAAGAATGGAGTCCTGAATGTTTTGAGTGCGCCCCAAAAGAAATTCTTTCATCCACAAGATTATTCGATGATGCAAATCCAGTTTCTGACAATTTGGCAATTAAAAGACCAGTGTGGAACAAAATCGAATGCATTAGAAAAAATCTAATATTATTGCATCGACCCTACTCCCTTTGTCTAGTGAATCTGCTATGTTCTGACATTAAGCAATGTCCGGCTTAATGAATAGTCCAGCTCTGTGAATGTCTCTGTTGGTACAGAGAGCAATGCGAAATCATTTGTCTGACCCCCGCCGTGCAAGATGAGTATAACCCTTTTTAGAGCATCTCTCATACTCTAGAGACAGCGTTTCTACATGGGAAAAATACCTGATAATATCAAAGAATTGGTGGAAGCTCTTACGAATAAATGCCCTTACATACTGGACATTCGCGAGAGTTTCCGCGAGGACGCGTAGCAACCTTTGATCAGCAACACATGTGCCGATCTGTGAATGTGCGGGTCGATGTGGCGAGTGCGATAATGTAGCATATGCCTAATTGAGCCTTTAGAATTGGTATGTAATGCTTTTGAAATGTGAACTCGAATATGTTAAAATCCTTTGAAAGATGAAACCAGTACTGTTATTCGAAATACCTTAATAAATATGACAAAAACAAAATTTTCGTGTGCCGTTAAATATCCATGAACTTTGTTCATACCTTGTCCTTTCATGTGCATATTTTTACATTTCCATGAGCGCTCTTATTTTTACAAAAAATAGTTGCCATGACTTACCATCGTATTCTTTTTCTTCATTATAAAAAATTGGGATTGGAAAGGTTACGGGTTTCGGCAACATCAATAGCATATTCATTACACAAATCGTTTTGTGATGTATGAAAATGCACCACGTAACATTAGTCGTACATATCGTATTCCATCACAGTTCATTGCGATGAGGAATTTGGTAAAGATTACATTATCTAATAGAAGGAGTAAAGGGAACAGTTATCAATATAAAATGAAGAGCTAAACTGAATGCGGAGAAACTGTATTTAAAACACAAAGCATGGATTCAGTCTACAAAACGTTTTATAATTCATAGAGGAGAAAGTATTTTCCCCTTTTTGGTATCAGGCACAAGCAAAACGGATATTTGTATCAAAAACTCACCGCTTTTATACACATCATTACACAATTTTATACTACGTATAAAAGAAGTATGCGAGAAAGAAGAAGTAATAGATATTTCAGGAAATACAGATATGTGCCTTGTATTATGTTTGTAAATTTCTATGTACTTAAAGTACAAAACTATAGTGACTGTAAATCACAGTTCAGTAGTTCAATGTTTCTTCTTTTTGAAATGATCTTGTATTTTCGATTCACAATGTAAAGAATTTCATATATCTTAAGAGAGCTCCATCTCTTTCACCATCATTGAATTATTTGTCGACTACCAAGCAGGCGCATTAAGTCCTTCTGCAAACTTAAAGCCTTTTAGTGACCTTCCAAGGAAAGAGCACTCTTTTCAGTTGCGCAACAAAACGAAATAGTTGCGAAGAGTGTGAAGTAAGAAATGTAGAAATCATAAGCTGATTTTAAACGTATCAATTTCGCACATGAATTGCATCGATATTTCAGGCATAGAAATAATTTGATAAACACATGCTATGTTTTAAAGCAATGATTTCTCGAAAGGAATTGATAAATATAATGAATTCACAAATTAACTTTTGGCTATATTTTAAGCACCAAATAGTTTTGAATATATTTTTCCAATTAAATAATATTTTTTTCACTTTCCAGCCATGACACATCATCGACGACGAGTCTTTCAATGTCCATGCACGTCACAAGAACAATTTACTTCATCGTTGTAATGGCGTATGCAATATCGTTTAATGGTTTAAGTCACCTTACTTCAAAAAGCTTCGGTCAAGAGAATTCTCAGACTTCAACGGTAAGTTGCCTGAAAGAAAAAAACATTCTTCAAATTGAGTCAATTTGATAATGCCAAAACTTAAAAAAAATTAAATCAGATGATTGGCATTTTGAACTAATTGTAACGATACCTTCAGTTGAAGTTGGTATAAATTAGACACAGGGATGGATCCAGAAAACAATTCGAGGGAAGGAAAGGGTCGGACACGCATACATATTTTAAACTAGTGACGCTACAGAATGGCAGACTTTCCCGTATTAGTTTTCTATTTTCTTTAGTCTCAGCTAGCTATTCGAACTTGTGATATACTCTGCCAGCTGCCATCTATCACCGCCCAAATTACTCTTTTTGAAACATTCTCTTAATTTTTCGGATTCTTATGTTCTTAATAGTAGAACGAAAATATTATTATAAGAATATTTAAAAACAATGAAACCTCGTCCCAAATGGCAATTATCTTCGAAAAATTTTGGGGGCCTTTTAAGCGCTTCTGTAAATGCGAAATTTGAAGCTCTTTTCCACAGGAATCATTTATGTTTTCGAAAAACTTTACTTGAAGTCATTTAAAGCATATTAACTCACAAATCCAATAGTATTTACAAATTTTGGGAAACGTGCATAATAACCGTGTAAGTGATCTATCAAAAAAAATACTTTTGTGTAATTTTTGAAATAAAGAAAAAAATACCCAAAATGAACTTAACAGCATTTTAAGGAGTGCACTTAGTACTATCCGTTCCAAAGTTTGAGAATATATTTGGAGTTCTTTTTACAAAATAGCGTTTGAGTGTTTCTGAAAATGTGAAATTTGGAGCAAGTTTTCACAGAAAACAGTTGAGTTTTCGAGAAACTTTATCCGATGTTATTTAAAGAAGGTATACTCTTAAATATAATAATGTGAGCAAATTGCCGCTAATACAAATATTAACAAAATGAGAGACAAGTCAAAAAAATATATTTTTGCAATTTTTGAAAAAAAAAATAGAGAAATATGGCGTTTATGTCATCTCATAGAGTACATTTAGCACAATCTCTACCAAAAGCTTAAAGAAATAATGTGGAGCCGTTCATTAGACAATCTTGTTTTTGTATTTTTTAATTGCACATATTGCACGTAATATTGCGTGAAAACTACAAAAAGTTTCTAAAAAATGTATTTGACCTTAATGAAAGAAGTCACTACAGATAAAAATTTTATTTGATGGAAAAATCTCTTTCTTCAATTTTGTAGTTGGAGGAAGATGCCAAACAAATTTAAACTTTTACAATTTTCAAAAGTTTTGAGTTTACCGTAAAATTCAAGTTCGATTTCCAGAGAATAATTTCTTAAAGAAGAAATAGAATCATAGCCTTAATTTTTTCTGTGTTTTTACACATAACAGTATAGTTACAGTTTGTAAAATATCACTGGTATATAAAGTACCATTTGCAAATTACATCCTCTTGAAAAATTGGCATTTGGATTTTTTCCAAATTTTGAACTGTAATATCTCAGTTGGAGGAGCAGATAAAATCTGAAAATTGCACACATGCTAGACCGTTATCATACCAAACTTCACTACAAATTTGGAGCCTGATACTGCGACGTGGGGTCTTGGCACGGGCTTCGTGGTCAGTGAGCGAAGAACTCTGATTTCGTCTCGGCGACTAGGGGCAGAGACTGAGTTCTGAACCCGACGTGAGGTTCCTGCAACCGCCGAGACTTGCTGCTACAGCTGTGTGACGCGTTCGCGTTCTTACGCCCACCTTGCAAGATATAAGTGTAAAGCCCATGTATTTCGCGCACGCACCTAAGTAGCATGTAACAACAACCAATGAGCGTCGTGTGTTTTCTTACTCGCTTGCCATCCTACTCTCTTTATATGTCGTCACGGCGTCACGACATCTGATGTCAGGTGTGAGGCGCTGTGGGATGATGTGGGGATGTTGAATGCCGCAAATCTGCGCAGGAGAAACTTCACCACAATATGCACGGAAGAGACCACATGTAGGGTATAATGGTGTATACCACATAAATGGCGAACGATGGATTATGGTTCGAAAAAGTATTGACAGACGAGAAACGCGGGTTTCTTGGGAACAGGCGAGTCGCCCAATACAATGGCGCGAACGGAGGGGTGAGAAGGCAGCTGTCAGCGGAGGAGTCGGCGAATTCGTTTGAGTGAGACGCAGACAGTCGGGATGCGACAAGCAGGACGGTAATCTAGAGAGAGCGACCGCGAAGTGTAGAGGTATTACAAGTTTAAAAATGTGTAACAAACTGCTCAACGGCATACGAGGAAGCTGTGGTGTGC
>JAHLJT010002406.1:92058659-92214141 GCA_031308135.1 Acheta domesticus | reverse complement strand
ACTGAAAAAATAAAAAACCCTTCATAATATTTTTGACAAATTTTGGCTTAAATTGAAATATATTTTCTTTAAACAAAAGTTTTCAAAATTTCTGAAATACCAATCAAACCCAATGTAACCCAGTATAAATTATTGGGAAGATTCAAGCTTTTTTTCAGTCAAAGCAGCGCCCTTCGGAGAAACAGAGTATTCCAGCACCTCAGTTTGCGCCGGGTAGCATATAAGCAAACTGCACATGTATTCGGCACCGGGCTTCCCTGATTGGCTAGAGGGCGTGGAGCGCAAAGCCGCGCGAAATTCGTTTACATTCTCTTACTAAAAGTGTTGTAGGTTCATTTTAAGCGCTGTTGTGTCACTTTTTACACTGCACAACTGGTTTTCATTTTATCACTATTTATACCAGGGGCGGATCCAGCCGATCAGTTTTTTGGGGAGGGCATCATAGATTTTAGTTAAATAATAAACATATGTTATTATAAGTATTCATTGACTCAGACGAATCAAGGATTTTATTCTGTTAATGTCTCAACATTTGTAATCCGCCATTAAAAAAATGTTTAGTTAGAGGGGAGAGTAAATGTGGCAAAACAAATTTTGAGCAGAATTAAATTAAAATTAACTTAGGTTGCAAATTGAAAATTTTATTGAAATATCTACTGCACTTCGCATTTTGTAAACATATTTACATTATTGTATTATAATCTTATTGAAGGTAATTTGATTTATTTCAGGAAGATACAAAAGTTGTAATAGAACGGGTTGTAGGTATTCAAATTTCTCAATGGTTTTAGCCAACAACTCATTTTTTAAATTTTTTTGATAGCATCTAAATGAATTTGAACACATTCATTAAGGACATTTTTGTAATGGTTTTAGTGCTTGAAATCTTTAAAATCTGCACGTGTGCATAAAAACAGGCAACTATAATCGATTCATGTTTTTCATACTATTGAAATGAATTAATTACATTACATAGTGAACACAACCAAAAAGAAAAAATAGCAAAAAGGGAGTAATGTAAATATGATACACAATAACAATGAGACTTCACTTTGGCCTGACCTAGGTCCTAGGTATGATGATGTCAGTAGCACACAATTCTTTCTGTTGAATTAGTACAATCACTGGCAGAATCGTCTTCACAAATATCTTCAATATATTCAAGAGGGGTCTGGTGATATTTGTATGATTCTGCAATACACATTCCCATTTTAAAATATTGAAGGAATGCCCCCCTTGTGGCCTTATCAGCTGGCAGGAACCTCTATTTCAGCAGTTCTTACATTGTGGTTATGAATTTTCTTTATTGTTATAACCCTTCACAATCCTATCTGAAAATAAAAATTATTTTAATTGTTATTAGGCTTGTGTTTAATTTTTAATATTAAAATTAGTGTAATTACAGTTTGTAAATTACAGTAATTTAAAGCATTCTCAAGTTTTTATCATACCTTAAAAGAAGCCACAGAAGATGTGTTATTAAAGTGTTAATATTTAATTCTTAATTGTTTAATTAGATGTACAAATTTAACATTGATCAATTTTTTCATTTTTATTGATTTATACTAAATTTTGGGTATTTACTTATGTTTTCTAACTTAAGTATTTATGTTTATTCCACAATTGCTAAGTAGGATTTTTGAAAGGAACATTTGTTTATTGATATTTTTATTTGTGTATGTCAATTTTATACTTCTGATATGATGTTTAGTTTGCCAGACAAAAACGATAAATTTTTGTACACTCAATTTTCTTGCACTGGACTGAAAAAATAGCAGGAATGGTGTTCGGGGATATATAAATAGGCAGTCGACCTCACTGTTTCATTCTTTGTTTAGCTCCAAGAGTTAGTTGATATGCCGGATGGTGAAACGCCTGATTGCGCGTCACGTGGGAGATGTTTCTACGAATACAGTGCACCTAAACTTGTTGGCACCCGTGCTTTGATTCCGAGAATACTGTGTGCCTATACTTGAGATTTTATTTTTGGAGAGAAAGGGCTTCTTCACGATGGAATATCTCAAGGCTCGTTCTTGGTCGTGCCGCCAGATGTCACATGATCAGAAACACTGCACGATATGGTGGCGATCGTGCAGCATCTAGCGGCACGACCGAGAAAGACGAGAAATGACGTGATATATTCCATCGAGAAAACAGGCCCTCACACGCTATGAAATAAAAACCCTACCATAAACTACTAAACCAAGTTTCAGAAAAACTAAATTGAATTACTCTAGGGGACGATGCAAATAATGACAGTCACAAATAGCCCGAATTTTTAATGAATTATTCCTCTCATAGTTCCTTGGAGAATAGCGGACATCAGTTTTAGAACAACTATTATAACTCGAAATTAATGTTCACGTGCTCACTAGCACTATGTGTGGCAAAGTTTTGTTTCGAAGCTGTATCAAGACGTCTGTAAACAAATTTAAAATCAATATAAATATACAAATTGAAAACCCTACATATCTTAATAAAGGCATATTTTCTTCTTGTGTCTGCAGTGTTACGTTTTATTTTTACAGACAATATAGCTGGACAGACAGAGTTTTTAGAAAGTCTGCTATTTTTCGCCCCTACTACGGTATTTTTCTGTATCTACTATGATGGCATACACTTTTCTGAAAGTGGAAGAACACATTTTACTATCTCTGTAATCAAATTAGAACATAAGATGTATTTCTATCAACTTACGAACAAACAAATCATTTTCCTGAAGGTTTTGATGATCTAATATTCCATTTTGTTTGGGTGATCTTCGCACACTTCTCTACCCAAAAGTCTTCAATCGAACATATTGCAGTTCTTATGATAGTTTCTTCTTCATTATTCATTAAAATTTCATAGCCGTAATTCGCTTGGAAAGAAATGTGATTTAGTTTCGTAGTTCGCATTTATATAAAACCAAAATATAAGTTTAGATACTTACTGACAAAACACGTTGGATTGTTAAGATAGTGATCATAATGATAAAGACTAATATAACAGCTGTCAGAGAAATACGCCCGAAAACGCAGAGTCGACCGCTTTGCCTAGGAACACTGTAGCCGAGTCCATGTGCACATCCGCTCACTGTGGCTCTGCTCTCCGTAGAAAGAGATACGAATTTCGCGCGGTTTCGCGCTCCTCGCCCACTAGCCAATCAGGGAAGCCCGATACCGAATACATGTGCAGTTTGCTTATATGCCGCCGGGTAAGGCCGGTGGACGCGGGTCGCACGTAATATAAATCCCCTTCCTCTGTGTTTCACGACCAAAATCCAATCATGTAAAAATGAAATCATAGTATGTAAGGCGAACAAATTGAGAAACTATAAAAACATGTTCCTTCCTGCATAGGTTATTGTTATAAGAATGGAGTCCTGAATGTTTGAGTGCGCCCCAAAAGAAATTCTTTCATCCACAAGATTATTCGATGATCAAATCCAGTTTCTGACAATTTGGCAATTAAAAGACAGTGTGGAACAAAATCGAATGCATTAGAAAAATCTAATATTATTGCATCGACCCTACTCCCTTTGTCTAGTGAATCTGCTATGTTCTGACATTAAGCAATAGTCCGGCTTAATGAATAGTCCAGCTCTGTGAATGTCTCTGTTGGTACAGAGAGCAATGCGAAATCATTTGTCTGACCCCCGCCGTGCAAGATGAGTATAACCCTTTTTAGAGCATCTCTCATACTCTAAGACAGCGTTTCTACATGGGAAAAATACCTGATAATATCAAAGAATTGGTGGAAGCTCTTACGAATAATGCCCTTACATACTGGACATTCGCGAGAGTTTCCGCGAGGACGCGTAGCAACCTTTGATCAGCAACACATGTGCCGATCTGTGAATGTGCGGGTCGATGTGGCGAGTGCGATAATGTAGCATATGCCTAATTGAGCCTTTAGAATTGGTATGTAATGCTTTTGAAATGTGAACTCGAATATGTTAAAATCCTTTGAAAGATGAAACCAGTACTGTTATTCGAAATACCTTAATAAATATGACAAAAACAAAATTTTCGTGTGCCGTTAAATATCCATGAACTTTGTTCATACCTTGTCCTTTCATGTGCATATTTTACATTTACCATGAGCGCTCTTATTTTTACAAAAAAATAGTTGCCATGACTTACCATCGTATTCTTTTTCTTCATTATAAAAAATTTGGGATTGGAAAGGTTACGGGTTTCGGCAACATCAATAGCATATTCATTACACAAATCGTTTTGTGATGTATGAAAATGCACCACGTAACATTAGTCGTACATATCGTATTCCATCACAGTTCATTGCGATGAGGAATTTTGGTAAAGATTACATTATCTAATAGAAGGAGTAAAGGGAACAGTTATCAATATAAAATGAAGAGCTAAACTGAATGCGGAGAAACTGTATTTAAAAACACAAAGCATGGATTCAGTCTACAAAACGTTTTATAATTCATAGAGGAGAAAGTATTTTCCCCTTTTTGGTATCAGGCACAAGCAAAACGGATATTTGTATCAAAAACTCACCGCTTTTATACACATCATTACACAATTTTATACTACGTATAAAAGAAGTATGCGAGAAAGAAGAAGTAATAGATATTTCAGGAAATACAGATATGTGCCTTGTATTATGTTTGTAAATTTCTATGTACTTAAAGTACAAAACTATAGTGACTGTAAATCACAGTTCAGTAGTTCAATGTTTCTTCTTTTTGAAATGATCTTGTATTTTCGATTCACAATGTAAAGAATTTCATATATCTTAAGAGAGCTCCATCTCTTTCACCATCATTGAATTATTTGTCGACTACCAAGCAGGCGCATTAAGTCCTTCTGCAAACTTAAAGCCTTTTAGTGACCTTCCAAGGAAAGAGCACTCTTTTCAGTTGCGCAACAAAACGAAATAGTTGCGAAGAGTGTGAAGTAAGAAATGTAGAAATCATAAGCTGATTTTAAACGTATCAATTTCGCACATGAATTGCATCGATATTTCAGGCATAGAAATAAATTTGATAAACACATGCTATGTTTTAAAGCAATGATTTCTCGAAAGGAATTGATAAATATAATGAATTCACAAATTAACTTTTGGCTATATTTTAAGCACCAAATAGTTTTGAATATATTTTTCCAATTAAATAATATTTTTTTCACTTTCCAGCCATGACACATCATCGACGACGAGTCTTTCAATGTCCATTGCACGTCACAAGAACAATTTACTTCATCGTTGTAATGGCGTATGCAATATCGTTTAATGGTTTAAGTCACCTTACTTCAAAAAGCTTCGGTCAAGAGAATTCTCAGACTTCAACGGTAAGTTGCCTGAAAGAAAAAAACATTCTTCAAATTGAGTCAATTTGATAATGCCAAAACTTAAAAAAAATTAAATCAGATGATTGGCATTTTGAACTAATTGTAACGATACCTTCAGTTGAAGTTGGTATAAATTAGACACAGGGATGGATCCAGAAAACAATTCGAGGGAAGGAAAGGGTCGGACACGCATACATATTTTAAACTAGTGACGCTACAGAATGGCAGACTTTCCCGTATTAGTTTTCTATTTTCTTTAGTCTCAGCTAGCTATTCGAACTTGTGATATACTCTGCCAGCTGCCATCTATCACCGCCCAAATTACTCTTTTTGAAACATTCTCTTAATTTTTCGGATTCTTATGTTCTTAATAGTAGAACGAAAATATTATTATAAGAATATTTAAAAACAATGAAACCTCGTCCCAAATGGCAATTATCTTCGAAAAATTTTGGGGGCCTTTTTAAGCGCTTCTGTAAATGCGAAATTTGAAGCTCTTTTCCACAGGAATCATTTATGTTTTCGAAAAACTTTACTTGAAGTCATTTAAAGCATATTAACTCACAAATCCAATAGTATTTACAAATTTTGGGAAACGTGCATAATAACCGTGTAAGTGATCTATCAAAAAAAATACTTTTGTGTAATTTTTGAAATAAAGAAAAAATACCCCAAAATGAACTTAACAGCATTTTAAGGAGTGCACTTAGTACTATCCGTTCCCAAAGTTTGAGAATATATTTGGAGTTCTTTTTACAAAATAGCGTTTGAGTGTTTCTGAAAATGTGAAATTTGGAGCAAGTTTTCACAGAAAACAGTTGAGTTTTCGAGAAACTTTATCCGATGTTATTTAAAGAAGGTATACTCTTAAATATAATAATGTGAGCAAATTGCCGCTAATACAAATATTAACAAAATGAGAGACAAGTCAAAAAAATATATTTTTGCAATTTTTGAAAAAAAAATAGAGAAATATGGCGTTTATGTCATCTCATAGAGTACATTTAGCACAATCTCTACCAAAAGCTTAAAGAAATAATGTGGAGCCGTTCATTAGACAATCTTGTTTTTGTATTTTTTAATTGCACATATTGCACGTAATATTGCGTGAAAACTACAAAAAGTTTCTAAAAAATGTATTTGACCTTAATGAAAGAAGTCACTACAGATAAAAAATTTTATTTGATGGAAAAATCTCTTTCTTCAATTTTGTAGTTGGAGGAAGATGCCAAACAAATTTAAACTTTTACAATTTTCAAAAGTTTTGAGTTTACCGTAAAATTCAAGTTCGATTTCCAGAGAATAATTTCTTAAAGAAGAAATAGAATCATAGCCTTAATTTTTTCTGTGTTTTTACACATAACAGTATAGTTACAGTTTGTAAAATATCACTGGTATATAAAGTACCATTTGCAAATTACATCCTCTTGAAAAATTGGCATTTTGGATTTTTTCCAAATTTTGAACTGTAATATCTCAGTTGGAGGAGCAGATAAAAATCTGAAAATTGCACACATGCTAGACCGTTATCATACCAAACTTCACTACAAATTTGGAGCCTGATACTGCGACGTGGGGTCTTGGCACGGGCTTCGTGGTCAGTGAGCGAAGAACTCTGATTTCGTCTCGGCGACTAGGGGCAGAGACTGAGTTCTGAACCCGACGTGAGGTTCCTGCAACCGCCGAGACTTGCTGCTACAGCTTGTGTGACGCGTTCGCGTTCTTACGCCCACCTTGCAAGATATAAGTGTAAAGCCCATGTATTTCGCGCACGCACCTAAGTAGCATGTAACAACCAACCAATGAGCGTCGTGTGTTTTCTTACTCGCTTGCCATCCTACTCTCTTTATATGTCGTCACGGCGTCACGACATCTGATGTCAGGTGTGAGGCGCTGTGGGATGATGTGGGGATGTTGAATGCCGCAAATCTGCGCAGGAGAAACTTCACCACAATATGCACGGAAGAGACCACATGTAGGGTATAATGGTGTATACCACATAAATGGCGAACGATGGATTATGGTTCGAAAAAGTATTGACAGACGAGAAACGCGGGGTTTCTTGGGAACAGGCGAGTCGCCCAATACAATGGCGCGAACGGAGGGGTGAGAAGGCAGCTGTCAGCGGAGGAGTCGGCGAATTCGTTTGAGTGAGACGCAGACAGTCGGGATGCGACAAGCAGGACGGTAATCTAGAGAGAGCGACCGCGAAGTGTAGAGTATTACAAGTTTAAAAATGTGTGACCAAACTGCATGAAAGTGAATACATACGAGGAAGCTGTGGTGTGCATCTTGGTTTCGAAGGCCGCTAGTGCACGCTTCGGAGGCGGATTGAGAGGCGAACAGCACAGAAATTAAGCCAGTGACGCTACAATCAGATACGTGGAAGCTCGGGACAGTAATTGTTTGGGATACAAAAGCCGAACAGTTCATTTTTACCCAAACGTCTGAGATGGGCGTTAACCATGGATGGGGAGTAGTATCTGAATGGTAGCAGAAGTGATGTAAGACCATTCTTTTTATGGGACGTAAACAAGGATTCTTATTGCGAAGCTTCTTGTGATTATCAGTTTTGTTGAAACAAATACCGATATTATAGCCTCCTCAATTACTATCTTATTTGCCCACACGTTGGACCAGCCCTTGAAACAATACCATTATTATGACCTCTGCTATTATTATTATTATTACTATCATGGGTTCGATATGCAAGGGCAAATCGCTTACCTCATTCAACCACAATCTGCCCCCTCGGCTCGCTTCCGTACGGAAGACGACAAAACCTGAAAGTCATTTAAGGCCGTGCTGGATTGGACAATAATAACCAAGTTTTTACTTTCTGGACTAGAACAATTTCAATTTATTTATTCAAAAGACTTAATTTAATTCTAAATAACATTCTTTGAAATTATTGATTTTTTGGTCATGCCCATGAAAAATAAATAAACTGTTCGTACGAACATTGACCTGAGCTCTTTTCACGTCGTGTTGTTTGATGCTTCTCCCGGACGCCGCGTATCTCCAAACCAGCACCTCCGACCGATCAATTACCAGTTTCAGACTTGAAGTCTTCTGTCGATGGTCTTGCGTCACCACGGTCTTGCGACACGCCACGAAGTTACTCTCATTCACGTAATGTACCAGTCATATGCGTCCATGTAAACGCCTACCCGAGTATAACTTCAGTCACTCCTTTTAGTAATTATATTAAATTTTCCAGGACGTTTTATTATATTATTCTTGCGTCCGAAGCTGCTCGAAGTAGCCTGCCACCTCACCATCAGCACTGGTGAAAATAATCAAAATTCATAAACAGTTTTACAACTATTTACAAGTCCCGATCCATTTGTAAGAATAATTAAAGTCCACGCCCTGTTCAGGCAAAAATATTTACTTGTCTGGCTATACTTAAATTAAGCAATAATTAAAGTCCACTAGCCTGGCACTTCACCTTCGTCACTGGTGAAATAATTAAAGTTGATAAATTGCTTTCCTGAATATTTACAAGTTCTTCCCTATCGGAAAAATGATTCAAGTCAATGCACTGTTTCACCAAAATATATCTATGTTCAACTTTCACTCGCGGTGAAAAAAGTTGAAGTCCCCGAACTGTATCTCCGAAATATTTACAAGTTCCACTTTCGGTCACAAAATCTTCCTAGACCGAACTCGCGCAAGCATCCCTAGATTCGGGAACGATTCGCTCGCTACGAAATCTGGGACCCAACTAACTTTTTGCTCGTTCTTTCGATACGGGAAAACTCGTATCCATTGTTGTATAAATTTTGTTCGATGTTCCCTACCAACGGATTCCTATTACTTGTTTATTTTCATAACTATGTTGTACATTTGGCCTTAATTCATATCTTATTCGTATACATGCATTTTCGTCTGACGTTGCTCATAACAACGGGCACATGAAATTGTTTATCGTCGTTGCTAAGGTGCCCGCTTATAAAATATCTTGACATATCATACCATTTATGATTTCCCTAGCAACGTCCTGGTCACTTATTTACTCCCGTTACTAAGGTGTCCGATTCCAATTTAAATTAACATTAAATTATTAAATAATTCGACATTAAATGTCCTTCCGCATTTGGTATATCACAACTTATTAGACAATGTCCGCAGAAAGTTCAATTTATAATTCATGCTATTTTTGTCACTATGGTAGGGTTTTATAGTGGTCACGTTTATTCTGTTTTTGCTCTTTTCTGTTTAGAACATATCATGTTCTTGAAAGTTTCTTTTTATTTTCTTTTGTGTTGTATGTTTATGTTCTAGTGAATATGCATGCATGAAAGCCCAAAGATATTCCTAAGTTTGCGGAGAAGGGGGAATAAGAGAAGAAATTATTAAGCAATATTTAGGAAGGGGGTTCGCGGTGGCGCCCAAGCTTTAAGAGGAAGGTGCAACTCACGAATTCCGTATGAGGGTAGTTTGACAGCCTGATTATTTGATAAAATAAATAATAACATCGCGGGCATCATTTGCGGTGAAAATCCATTTCGCCCCCCCTTCTGTGTAAACTGTCACACATGCACCGTCTGAACTCATCCATTTACGTTTTAAACTATTACTTTGCCAGAAGACGAGCCATACGCAAGCGCTACTAAGTGACTACGTGTGAAGGAGCTTTTGATATTTCGTTAAACTTGGGTACTGGTGCCTTCAAACGTCTGGAGCTGGCACCACCAGGTGATTGTAAAATCTGTTTCCGGACAGGCGGCTGCCGTCCGGGCGGCGCGGCGCGGTCTGGTGAGCCGCGTGGCAGGTGCTGAGCGACTTCGGCCGCCGCCCGCGGGGGCGCTGGCGTGGGCGGAGACGGGCGCGGAGGCGGCGGGGGCGGTGGCGGTGGTGGACCTGGGCGACGGCGCGCGCTGGCTCCGGGCGCTGCACGCGCGCGCCAACGCTTCGCTGCTGCTGTGGCGCGCCCCCAAGAAGACGATAAAGGCCTCCGCGCCCGCCTGGCTGGAGAAGCAGCGGGGATACGTGCTAGCGGCCCATTCTCTCCTCCGACTCATTACTTTCTTCGGCAATGACACATTTAATGCCATCTACATCAATGATTCAGGCGTGAGTATTATTTACAATTAGCGATAGGACTAAATTTTATTAGTATTGTGGACTCTCAAAAAGATAAGAAGGTCTGGAAACTTTCTTAAACACAATTGTTTATACAGGTGCCTACCAAAAGAATAAGAACACCTAGAAAAAATAAATTGCAAAAGAAATCAATTTTATTTATTGAAATGTACAAAACATCACGTTTGAAAATATTTTACATTTTCCTCATATCTCGTAATAATCAATTTGACCATCATGGTTGCGTACACATTCTCTTTCTGTCTACCGTTGTGCCAATACATTTTAATACATTCGTCAACTATGATCTGTCTCCAAAGTCTGACAATTTGCGACTTCAATTGTTCCTTACTTCTCCTTCAGCAGTCTGTTTCCCATTTATTCCATCAATTGTCTATAGTATTTATGTCAGGTAATTGTCGCCCGAAACTTGTGATCAGGAGAATTGTCCTGCTGTAAGATAAAGTTGAACATAAGGTGCTGCGAAACTGAGGGCAAGATACTTTTCTCCAGAGTCATGTAGTAAGATTTGTTGTTCTCAGATCCATTTACAACAGAACAGTCTCTGAGGACTTCAGGCGTCGTGACCTCCATATCAAGATGGCACGAACTCCCTGCTCTACTGCAGGAGCAATGCAGTCTGTACAAACTTTCTCTCTTCTTGTGCCGCTTACTCTGATTTTACGTCTTGGAAATACCTCAAATCGCCTTTCATCATTCGTAGCAACTCTCAGCGATGCAGATTTATCCAATGCAAGTCTTTCTCTGCACCATTTTAAACGTTGTTTTCTGCTTTTTTCTCAAAAGTGGTCCTCTTTGGACGAGATACGATTTCATTCCAATTTCATTCAGTCGCTACGCTGATGAATCAGTCATAATGCTCATAAATATAAAATTATATTATTATCATCCACTCTATATGGTATTTTTCTATCTCGCAGAATATCAGATTTCTAGCCTTTTAACTACATAAACTAGTCGTGCTACAAGAGCACTTACTTTCCCGTATTAGAGGAAACAGCTAAGTAGTACTGTAATATTGCACTTTATGCGCTACTAACATCTTCGCTTGGAACTCACTATTTCCATTGCAGTGTTGCCAGAACTATGTGAATTCTACAACTTCACAAAAATAGAATGCAAAAGTTTTGTAACCCTGTATTGGAAAAAGAAGCCTGATACCCTGGAAATATAGAAATGCCTTCCATTGGGCCATGATTAGGGAAGAGTATTTTAAAACCATGCAACAAATTCTCTACTCACTACAAATGGTACAGCATTTGGTGCAAAACTAAATATTTGCCTGCAAATATCAACATAAATTAGACAATTATAACTCCTTTTCATACAGCTCCATTAGGTCACAACAATGACACTAATTCACAGATATTCGCGAGCGCAAAGTGAATTCCATTGTTGCAAACCCTGCATTGTCGCTATTCTGAGAGCTATTAATTCTTTTTACTTATTTCAAATATTTCAAAATAAACAATTTCTAAAATATTAATGTGTAAGTCTATAACAAAGTTCGAATGTAAGAAACGAAGAAAGAAATAATATACAAAATTGCACATTCTAATTTACGACGCATCCAGCTGTCCGAAGCGCAGTAAATTTACAGCGGCCTATTACGTTTGTCACAAAATTAAAGAAAAACTACTCGTATTTTGAAAAAATTAGCATGACCGTATTTATTTTATTTATTTATTTGTCAATATTCGGAATTGCCACATACTCTTTCTTGCCAGCTACCATCTATCATCGCCAAAAGTCATTTTCTTAATTTTTCGGTTTCCTATTGGTAGAACAGAAACATTAATTTTAGAATATTAAAGAACACAAAAACCTAGCCGTAAATGGCAATTTTCTTTTAAAAATTATGTGCCGTTTAAGAGAAAATGGCGTTTTAGCACTACTAAAAATGCGAAATTTGAAGCTGATTTTCACAGAAAATTTTTGAGTTTTCAAAATACTTTATTTAAAGTTATTTGAAGCACTTACACTCACAAATATAATCATCTTTACAAATTGCTGGATAATGTGCATATTAAAGATGTGAGAGATCTTTCAAAAAATTTACATTTATATAATTTTTGAAAAAAAACAAAAGAACTCAAAATAAACTTCACGCTATACTAATGAGTGTAATTAGCACTATCCGTTACAAAAGTTTCAAGAAAAAAATTGCAGCCATATACGAGAAAATGACGTTTGAGCATTTCTGAAAATGCCGAAATTTGAGCTACTTTTCACAGAAAACGGTAGTGTTTTCGAGAAACTTTACTTGACATTATTTAAGGCATATATACTCGTAAATATAATAATGTAAAAAAATCGCCGATAATGTAAATATTAACGACGTGAGAGACAAGTAAAAAAATTTACATTTTGGTAATTTTTGAAAAAACCAACCCATAGACCAAAATGGCTTTTATGTCATTGATAGAGTACATTTACCACTATCCCTACCAAAAGTTTAAAGAAAAAATTTGGAGCCGTTTTTGAGAACATTTTGTTTTGTAATTTTTTAAAATTGCACATATTGCACGCAATATTGCACGAAAACTACCAAAATTGTGGAAAAACATTTACATGACCTTTATTAAAAACTCAATATGCAGAACAAATTTTATTTGAAGAAAAAATCTCTATCTTCAATTTTGTAGTTGGAGAAAGACGCCGAAAAAAATTCAAACTTTTACAATTTTCGAAAATTCAGAGCTGTACGTGAAAATCGGACCTATGCCATGTTAAAAAGTGTATTTTCCTCTATTCATACAAGAAATTTAAAGAAAAACTTTGGAGCCGTTTCTGAGAAAATGTTGAAAACCCCCGGGCGGCTTATATAAAGTACCCCCAAATTTTAAAGAATCTTTTTCAAAATCACAAAGCTTCGACTAGAATCAGATCGACTGGGGAATATCAATTTTGAAGAAAATCGATCGAACGGTTTAGGCGCTAGCGTTGACCACAGACGGACAGACGGACGGACGGACAGACGGACGGAATGCCGTCAATCGATTTTTAAGTATAAAGAAGCAACAAATCATGGATTTTGACCACACCACGAGATAGAGGATTTTTTTTTCTTAATTTAGCAACTGGTTTTATCCACTTATTCGTTTTCACGGCCCGGCAATTAAGTTTTTTCCGCCGAAAATTGGCCATTTTTTCGCGCAGCATTACATAACTTTCCCTATACTACGTATATCACTCCGTGTATACGTACGTATACGGGAAAGTAAAAAGCTTACTGTCTTGTCATGGTGATGTCTTGCGTGGTCGACAACTTTTCGGCGCATTATCAACCATGTTTGTCTTCCGAAATTTGGCGATGTTTTGGGCTGCAGATCTCTTGGAAACTTCAAGCTGTGTAGCAATTTGCCTGATTGAGTGTCCTGTATTGTGCATACTTTTATTTTTTGAGAAAGAAAGTTTGTTTGAACTTGAACAATGGTTTATTCAGACTAAACTTTGTTACAATACACAACTCAATCAAAAACCTCCGAAAGCTTTACAGCATGATATATCTCTCATCATGCAGCAGTTATCGCTGGCTCTATCGAGCGATAGCCTCAGCTGCTGATCCTCCTTGCTCTCCCTGCAAGGGCCTTGGCCCCAGTCGGGCCGTCTCCGGTGTGGGTGGGTATCTCTCCCGCTCCCACGTTGTCCCAACACCGAGCGCGCCCTGGTCGGTCCGTGCGCGGATCGCCTGTCAGTCTAAAACTGAAGCTTATGTGAGGCTAGTTCTCACAGTTCTCGCATATAAGCGCTGCGATCTTTGGGTCTCATTTGGGCAAGGTCGTGATTGGTCGTGATCCATTCGACAGCTCAGTGGCCAGCTGATTTCTAATTTCAAGTCAGTGATTTGTCGTTTCGCGGTGGAATTGGTAACGTTTAGAGGGAACAAGTTACAAAAATGGGCAGGAAATGTTTTGTAAAACTGTGTAATAGCCATAGTTTAAGATGTCATCTTGGGATGTATATCTTACTCCGTGACCTAAACCGATCGTCCGCACCGTGCGGACAAGCGAAGAACTTACCACAAACTGGCTTCATAAAATTTGACCCAAAGGCGGCTAGTTGCAAAACCTATGTATCTTACACCGTGGTCGCCACTCACCAGGGACCTAGCTACACCTCTCGGCGGACTCGCTGCAGCGGGCTATGCTCCGTGTCTCCTCACACGGCACTCACTCGTAACTCGTCGGAAACTCGTACGCAACTGGAGCTGTGACTGCAACGGTCCTCCTGGCGCTTGCAGGCCCGTTTTAAAGTGGGCGCTGGTGGAGACCCGCTCCCTCTGGGCATTGCCCGCCCGCACCGCGGTCTCTGGCGGCCCCGCAGAGGGCGTATTGGCGTATTGCTTTTGGCACGCGCACGCGACGAATTTGAATATTCGAGCACAACCATCAGCCATATTTTATTTTCTCACATTTTTAACAACGCAATTGTCCAAAACTCATCTGAATAAAAGAATACAATTAAGTACTACACAAACAAAACGCGACCGACGTGCACTCTGTAATATTTATTCCGTGTAAACTACTTATCTTCAAAAGGACGAAAGAGTAAGCTCACCAATTGGCGCGGATTTTAATTTCTACCGATTCTTTTACGAAGTATTTTATATTTTCGTCTTTTTTAATATTGAAAACATGACAAGCATCGTAAATTCTTGAACATTTTTTATTGAAGGAAAAGAATTTACGATGCTTGTCATGTTTTATAAAGCGAATGTGAGGATTATGTAAGCATATTTTACAAACTACAATTGGTCGATATAAGTGTAAGAGAGTTTTACCGAGAAAATTATATTCAATTTTTAAACCTCAAAAATAGATATTTTTTCAATTCGCCAATAAAAGAAAATCTTCCAGAACTCTTTCACTTTTTACATTCCCGTATATGTACGTCGAGTAGAACCAAATCGACCGGTGAATATTCATTTTGGAAGAATTCGTTCTAATGGTTAGTCGCTAGTGTTGTTCACAGACACCGGACAGACAGACATAAGGACGGACGGACGTTTTGAAAAGAACCATTTTTACGTTATTAGCGGACCACAAAACGTGTATTTCTGTTGAAACCTCGAAATCGATTTTCCGCAGCATTTTATAAATTTCCTTATACTACGTATATTACTCCGTATATACGTACGTATTCGGGAAAGTAAATGTATAAAAACACCTTACAGGAATGGGAAGGGGTATCCTTATTCTTTTGGTTGGCATTGTATGTCAATCATCAACTTCAGAGTCAATCAACGAACAAACGGTCATAGTTACACGGGAAAATAAAATTCAGTCAGCAAATGTTGTCCTAGACCATTGACTTTCGTCTTCGTATCACTATCACAAATAGCCTATAGAATCTTATCCGTAGAATTTTATCACTCTCTAGCAACCACGATCCCTTATTACAGTATCACACTAGAGCCGTCGCAACGCTCTTTGGAAATATAATTTAAATTTAACTTGTTTTGAAAACTTCATTACAAATCAACAGACGTCAATCAAACCCACCAAAATGATTATAAGAAATACTTCAATTTAATAATTTAAGAAAGCTTTGTGTTTTTGGAGAGGTAAAACAATATTTTGTGAATAATTTCATTGTATATAACAAAAAAAGGTTTTTCTTTATTTCAGGCACATACTTTCCGAACCCACCGTATATTGATGCTAAATTCTGCAGCACCAGTCATTTTATCAAGGTCAAATAAGCGCAAATGTGACTTTAACCTCGACACACTTCAAGAGACATACGAATTGCTATGGACGATTCATAGTACTTTCCGGGGTGTCTTCCTGAACGAATTAGCGGCGGGTCAATGGATAATGTTCTTTGCCAAACTACCTCGAATGGAAATTATTAGTGGGATGGCTACTGACCCTGAAGAAAATATTTGGCGAGAATTTAAGGATTACATGTTCACTTTCTCATGTAATCTGGAAAATATTACGGTAAAAGCGTATGTGCCTGAAGCGGTTCATTATGACGAAATCAATTTCAAGATTAATGAAATAGTTCTTAAAACAAAAGGACCAGCGCAGAAACTTATGATTGAAGTGAGTAAGCGTCTAAATATTAACTGGTACTACGTAAGAAAGTTATTCGACCTACGTTATAAGGTAAGGAAATTTCTTTTACAACCTAAAATAGTTTTGGCGTCTTTGTGTACTACTAAAATAACGTTTTTAAAAGTCCAAATAATTATATATTTCTTTGATTTGTTTATTTCAGATAGGCAAAACTCCGATGAATGCCTTGGCTAACAAAATGGCTTTGGCTATATGGTTTGCAAAAGTTGATTTTTCTCCTTGCCAATTCATCTACGGTATGATTCCCTGGACTCTGATGGATATAATAACCTCCAGTGCTAAGGGGGATCCAACTCTTATCCTAGTGCCACGTTCTCCACAGCTTCCTTCCTGGTCCCTGCCAATAAGAGTCTTTGGGCTGCGCCTTTGGGCAATATTAATGGGAACTGCACTATTCTACACTGTAGCATGGTGCGTGGTGGCGGGCGAGTCGCTGGCCGCCAGCGCCGCCGCCGCGCTGCGCGCCTTCTCCTCGTGCGGGGGCGCCCCGCAGGACAGGGTGCGCGCCACGCCGCAGCGCCTGCAGCTGGCCGGTGCGCTACTGCTGCATCCTCAGTCGTCATTATATCTTTATACCAAGTGAGTTCACGTCCTCAAGGACAATAAATGTAATTATTGAGTAAGTTAGCGGGTAGTAGTTGTGGTTCTGTAAATGAAACTCGGTGACCGTGATGTCGTGAGTCTGTGACTGACACAGAACGCAGTACTCAATACGCAGTACCGATGTCGAGGCTGGATTCGAAATAGCGGCTACCTGTGACACATTCTAGGAGAGGCATTGACAACATATAGCTCGTGAACAGGATTCGGCTCGTGTGATTAATTTATACGGTCTGCGATTGCTTGAAAATTTGGTGTTCAAAATTACTTACATTTGTATACAAACAAATTACACATTTAAGTTTTGTGAACTTGAAAAAATGAACTTCCATATTTAACATTTTTTTAAATGTTAATAGTTTGTCCGGCCTGTGAAAAATATTTGTTTCTATCGTGGCGCGGGTCAATAATCTTTGGAAAGACCTGTTCTAGACTGAAATTAGGGTCGTACAACACTCGTAAATCTGTCTACATATTGAGTAAATTCGGCAACGGGGTTAATTGGCTTTTCAGACTTGGCAAGAGGCAAATTCAGCAGATGGGAACCGTTCGTGTAACAATGTAGTGCATTTCTTGAAGTCTTTGTTACTGTAACATATCTTATACAAAAAGTACCAGCTCTCTACATCATCTAGACAGGTGATAAAAAATCGACAGGTAAATCGCTTTACAAGTCGCGGTGAAACCAATTAGGATTTGAGAGTCACTCTTATTGATTTATCTAATTTTTTATTGTATATTTTAAGAAAGAGGAAATGAGATTTATATTGATTATATTCTCTGAGCTCCTTAGTTATCTATGCTTCCAATGAAACATCTATGAAGACTGAAATAAACTGATAATAATCCCCTCTGTATAAAATATAGTAACGATAGATTACAGTTATTGGATGATGATGATGATAATGATGATTGACTTCAAGGGCGCTTCAACAGCTGAGGTCATTAGTGTCCCTGTCAAATTATTTTAATAACAGTACGCACTGTGGCAGTGCGAAGCTGAACATTTAAATGGGAAGTAAAAGGTAAGTAAAACCTGAAAAGGAAAGTGTGCAATTAAAATGGGTTTGAAAAAAAGATAAACACTATAAAATCTTCAATTAAAAGCTAAATAATTGGCATTATTCACTTATCCTCAGATAAGGTTGTAGATGGTAGTATCTCGTAAAAAGCTTGCAGAGAGAGGCTTCATCATTTTTAAGTATCTCCGCTAGAGAGCTAGCAAGGTAATGCCTTCGGCGACTCTCTCTTGTGTTCCCACAATGCAATACAACATGCTCCACGGTCGAGATTCTCCTTTGCAGTAATCGCAAGTAGGGGGTGGGCCCCCGTGGAGGAGATATTCATGGAAAAAATATTAGTGACCGATGCGAAAGCGTATTAGAATAATCTCCTCGCGCCTAGCACCACGAGATGAGGAAGACCAAGGAATTTATAGAATTCTTGATTCTAATGAGCTCAAAATCTGAATTCTACCACTCTGCTTGCCATTCACTGAGAATATAGCATTTGATAAAGAACTTAGTGTTGCCCGTGTGGACACTAAGAATGTCTTTCTTTTCTTCGTGACGAACTTTGATGCCTGGTCAGCTATTTCATTTCCCACTTGTCCACGGACCTTACAAAAGATAAAGATATATCGACATGTTAAAAAAATGGATTAGGTGTTGGATGATCATTGTCAGAGGGTCATAAGACGAGAAGGAAGAAATGGATTCGAGAGAGCTTTTAGAACCACTGCAGATCACTACTTTCCTTAATGACATACATTAAACAAACTTTACTGCCTCCAGGAGCACATATTTCTTTGCAGTATATACGCGGCAAGAAGAGTCTAATAGAAAATTTTGCATGGCACTATAGAAATAGTACTTTGCCATTTTAGGAGGACCCATCACTGTACATGAGATTATGGAATGGATACATTGATTTCATCGCCTTAAAAAATTTCTTTAGAAATGTACTGGGGGAAGTTGAGGCTTTAGGGAGGTTAGACAATCTAAGGTGTATTATGAGCCGGAAAAGTTTTCAAGGGGAAACAAGGTTTCATGGGGAGGCTTCACAGGGGGCAATTTAATGTTTAGCTTCTGTGAATGCATACGCAAAAGGAATTCCCGAAGGATGGGGTAACGAGTAAGTGCGTACGATGTCAGGTCGGTTGGGTGGAGGACTGCTTGACGTAAGGGAATATCCACAGTGAGTACTTTTGCACCATATCAGGCAATCAAAATATCTCTCCTTCGGATCACAGATGGTTCTTCAGCTTCGGCCAAGAGGCATTCGATGCGACTTGTGTGGTAGGCAAAGTTGGCCGCAAAGTTGATGGAGCGCTGCTCCATACACAATGTAACCATAATCCAAAATAGAGCGGATGAGGGACTTATACGAAATAGCGCGGATAACGGCCCTTGCAAAAGACACACACGGCCTGCGCCCCAGGAGCTGCCTGCAAGGGTCCGGAGGAGGTCCACAGGTGACACATATCGGTTTTTCAGTTTACGGATGTGATTTCGCCAACTTAGACTATTATCGAAAGTAAGCCCAAGGACAGTTGCAAACTCCACAAAAGGAAGAAGATGACCACCAATAAAAAGATCAGGATGGTTATGGAGATAATGAATTCTGCAAAAGTACATGCAATTGTTTTTGAGAAGAACTTGAAACCTGTTTCATCGCTCCATTCCTAAAATTAGTTGAGGACCAGTTGTATTTGCCTCTCTATCACTTGCATACTCTTGGAGGAGCAAAAACATGACGTCGTCAATGAAGAGCGATGCTTTCATCGGCTCTCGGATTATCGATGCTATTGATAGCAATGGCAAACAGAGTGACACTCAGAATTGATCCCTAAAGTTTTCTAAATAATGACTGGCTGATACCATGTCACCAATGCGGACGCGGAAGAATCTTGACAAAAAAAAGGCCATTAAAAAGGGGCAGCCATCTACTAAAACCCCAAGAATGTATGGTGCGAAGAATGCCGTACCTCCAGGTGGTGTCATATGCTTTCTCTATATCGAATAAACTTGTTAGCAGGTGTTGACGTCGCACCTGTGGAGATCTGTGTCAAGAGTGACAAGGTGGTCCATGGTTGACCTGTTCTTCTTGAAACCACAATAAGTGTGTAAAACTTCCTCTGTCCCAAGAGCCAGATCAGACACGTGTTCACCATTCTCTCTAAAAGATTGAAAACACAGCTAGTGAGCGAGACTGGGCGGTAGGTTGAGAGGTTTGTCCTGTCATTTCCTACTTTAGGAATTGGACTGATAATCGCTTCGCACCAAGTCCTATGAAAGGTATGTTCCACGCATATATTGTTGAAGACATGGAGGAGAAAAAGAAGTGCCTTTTCCGGCAGATGTTTCAACATTTGGTTGTGAATCTGGTCTGGTCCTGGAGCAGAATCTTTCCCATGGGCGAGGGCAGAAGAAAATTCATCCATGGAGAAAGGAAATTATAACCTTCCTCCAGGCGAGTTGGAAAGTCCAATCTGCCATTCTCCATTCTTCTCTTCGTTTTCAAGAAGCTAGGGGAGTTGTATAAGGAACTGAAGGTTTTCTCCTATTGACAGGCCAATTCCTCAACTATGTCTTCTGGAGAAGTGAAATTTCCGTTAATCATGAGTCCTGGGGTGGGGAAAATCTTCCTTTTGCCATACTACTTCAAGGGGAGTATGGCAAGAGAAGAAATATAGGCTCTCCATGAAGTGTTTTTGCTTTTCCGTATTACTAATCTAGCTCTAGCACGCTTCTTTTGTAATCAATTAGGTTTGCGCTGGTGGGAAACCTATTGAGCCTCGCCAGCGCCCACTTTTGGTCACGCACCGCGATGGCACAGTCAAAATTCCACCAAGGTACAGGAACGTATCGTGGTCTGCACACAGATTTCGGGATTGCAATGGTGGCTGCACGAAGAAGCGCGTCGGTGAATTGGGCAATCAAGGCATTGATGTTATTTGAACAATTGTCTGGTATTTTAATTTTCTTGCTGAATGTGTCCCAGTTAGCTCGAACTGCAGAAGAACGAAACAGAAATAATATTTGACAAATTTAAAGGGACTATATACTTTAATCCCAACGCTTAGCAATTTTAGAGTGGTCTAGCGGTGTACCGGGCCTAGAATGATATAAGCAAACAGTTTAGTGGCTGGCCGTTCGTTTTTTCTAAGAAGCAATTTTCAGATTTAAAACAAATCATTTGCACATTTCAGTGTTTTTACACGACTCTAGATAGTTCAGATAAATAGACAAAAAGCTGATAAATAAATATAAGGGTAGATGAATATCGATCGATAGTAGGGAATTTTTGCAACTCGTGAATTTGAAATACGTAACATGACAATTCTGGGGAGAATTCTACTGCGCATGCACGGACATCCAATTAAGGGATTTCTATTAACGGGTCCCATCATTCTCCCTGTTTTGTCGTCTATGACAAATGTCTTCACAGCGTACACTTTACGTAGATTTTGCCGCCACCACTAAACACGAATTTAACTGTAACACAAAACGAGTATGGAATTAATGAAAAATACAATATCCATATTACCAACAAAACACGACAGGAACTTAATATTTAATTTTTACTCGAGTGAATTCATATATACTAACGTAATTGTTTAGCATTTGGAGGCAATGTAATGTTGAAGCTACATTGCTTGTCACGAAAAATTGGTTCTTTGTGAACAGCACGTTTTAATTGCCATACATTTCCTTCTTGTAATATAAACAATTCAAACATTTTATAGTACAATTGCGGGGTTACATTCTAAGACTATCTAGGAACCAATAGTTTGCTTTGAAGATAAAGACATGCACCTATAGTACATAGTCGTATGATGCAATCTGATCCCATGTATTAAACATATTACTATCGCGTATTACTTATAAAAACAAAAATATACTCAGAAGATATACAGATATTCAATAGCAGCTATAAAGTATTGTTAGAGTTTTTCAGTACCAATTAGTTCCTAGTTTCAACGTATCCTTTCGATTATACGACTTGCAAAAACTCATTTTTCTGAAGATACATTATTTCCTAATGACGATAACGTTTTAGAACTACTACATTGGATTAACCGTCTTGCAAAAACACTCTAATAATTGGCGGTTATCAATTTCTTTGCTGCAGGGTAGACTGTTCACCCTTATCACCAATCCTGATCACTATGCAGAAATCGACACTTTCGACCAGTTAGCTGACAGCGGTTTACCTGTATTTGGACCACACGTTGCCGTTCTGAAATTGGAGGACAATGCATCGGAGATTTACACCCCTGAGAAGCTGGAATCCAGAGTGCGCGCGTCCAAGCTCGAGACCCACATGGCTCACGGCGGCGACATCGCCCACTACGTCACGCAAGGCCAGCAGTTGGTGTGGATAGCGACGCAGGACTCTTGGTCGTATTATTCTCGTGCTTTTCACGTCCATCAGCGTATGCGTCCCATGCGTGATACATTAACGAGTGTCATGTCGGTCATGCACGCGCGCCCGTAAGTTGCAAAAATTATAAGTGCTATTTATTTTAATATAATCCTCATAGATGAGGAGTATTTGTAAGTTCATGTACATATCTAGGATAATAGTCATAATCATAATAATAATAATCAGCCCTGTGGCGCAGACGGTTGTGGCAGCCCCTCATCATCATCATCATCCCATCACGTCATAATTGAAGGCGCACCTTGTCTCACAGGGATAAAGTCTAAAAGCAGATCCCTATAATGACACACGTTAACCCTTCTGCTACCGAGGGGGTAACTGTGTTACCTCAACGCACATTTTTTTTATTTTTATCATCTTATAGTTTTCTTACATTTCTGATGTTGTAATTGCAGTATCAGGTTCAGTTAACCACAAAAGTTCGAGAATACATTTAATGTTTCCACATTACACAAACTCAACAAAATACAACAAAATGCGTTTCGGGGCAGCGTCCTTGCCCCAATGTTTAAAATAATAAGCCGGCTGGCTGCTGATAACAGCTGTTATCTCGGGGCGGTAGTGGTGGCCCGTCGGGGCCGCTCTAGTAGCAGCCGCGCGAGCCTTGACGAGATGAGCGATAGCCTGCGAGGGGCACCGCCTGATATCCACACGCTCCGTCCAGTGAGTCATATCTCTTGTACCGATATTCCCTGGCGTGACTAGCGCCGCGTCGCTGCTGGCTCGGGGTTTTATCCCCCGCCGCCTGATGAGGGTAAGGTTGAGGGAAGAGGTTGCGCCCCTCCACTAGCGGAGCGGGGGAGCGTCACCCCAAGCTCTCCTCTGATTGGGGGGATACCACATCTTTTTTTAAAATTTATTTACAGTCGCATCGACAGCTAGGTCATTAGCGACTTTTACATTGTACATTTTACATTTTGCATTACATTTTACATTTACAGAGTTTACATCCTATATACTGTTAAGTACACCAATTTGTTTTAAGAAGTTCATAACTTTGCACACACTGTCAACATTGTCTAAAGCAATTCATGTTATTAGGCAATCCACTTCTGTCACATTGGTAATCTTTGCATTCTATTAAAATATGGAAAATTGAGATTGTAGTTCCCACATTTAGGGCACCTGTTTACAGGTGTTTTGGTCATGATATAAGAATGAGTCAAGTTGGAGTGACCTATTCGTAATCTAGTCATTATACATTGCATTTTCCTATTCTTGATATATAGTTGATGCTCCCACACATTATTACTGGATTAAATGTAGTTTTGTCCTTGAGTTTTTCCAGATGCTATTCCATTTTTTTCAGATGCACTTGTTAATAACCCTTTTTTGTTCTTCTACAGTAATTGGTACTTTTCTACAATCAATTCCTTGGTAAATAGCTGTTTTTGCTGCTGCGTCTGCTTTTTCATTACCTACTATCCCTTGACTGAGCCGGGACCCATGCCAAAACTATTTTAATATTACTTCCCATCAAATTTTGTAGTTTTCTTTGCATTAACTGTATTCTTGAATTTTGTTCCCATGGATTCTTTAATGCATTTAAAGTTGATTTCGAATCAGTAAAAATTATAGCTCTGTTTAATTCCGAATTGGTGATTAGATCTATGGCTTTATCTATAGCAAAAGCTTCACAGGAAAATATTGAAAATGAATCTGGCAATTTGAAGAGAAGTTCTTGGTCTTAAGATATGATGGCACAACCTTTTTTCCCATCTATCATTGATCCATCTGTATATATATATATATATATATATATATATATGGGGGTAGTTTATGTAATTATGAGATAATTCTCTGAATAAGCTTTTGTACACAATGTTAGGAGTGTTGTCTTTGCCATACGTTTCATTCAGAATGTGGTCATCAATTATAAATTTGAATTCCTCCCATGGTGGAACTGGGTGGATTTGGCGTGGCATTGAGACATTCTCTATTTGTAACAATTCGTTCTTAATGGTACATATTCTGTGTAGTACAGGTTTTGGCAGGTTATTGACGGGCTGTTGAAGTTCATTTGATATTGATATTTGCTCATGATGCATAGGACTATTTTTAAGACAGATGGTCGATGACGGATATTTAAGGAAGTAGAACTTCTACCTCTTAATTTTAATGGTAATTCGTGGCCTTCTGCCAGAATGCTCAGTCTCGGGCTACTGCGAAAGGCTCCAATTGCTAATTTTATTGAAGTTGTTTGTATAGGATCTAATAAAGTTAAAATGGAGTTTTTGGCAGAACCGTATGTTGTACATCCATAATAAATTTTCGCTCGAATAAATGATCTGGATGTGTTCATTAGGATGTCTTGGTTAACTCCCCAATTTTTGGAGCATAAAGCCTTCAGAGTGTTGATTCGTTGCTTACACTGAATGACTAGGTTTCTTATGTATGGTTTCCATGATAATTTAGTATCAAAAATAAGACCCAGAATTTTCATTTCGTTACACTGTTTTAGTTCTTTGTTTCCTAGGAAGAGTTTGGGTTCAGTGATTGCTCTAGAATTTCTTGCCAATATCATGTACATAGATTTTGTTGATGAAAATTTGAATCCTGATGTATTACAGAAACTTACAAGTTTGTTTAAGCCGTCTTGGAGAACTTCAATCATTGACATTGTTCTTCCAATACATACAAGGGTGATATCATCTGCAAAAGCACGTATTTTGATTGGTTTTGGTAAGGTTGAAATCATATGGTTAATGGCTATGAGAAATAGGGATACACGTATGACAGATACTTGTGGAACTCCGTTTTGAAGCACTTTAGGTTCTGAAAGATGATTTTGAACTCGTACTTGAATATATCTGTTATTTAAGAAATTATATATAAATATGTAATATATGTCCCCTGCATCTATTTCAATGAGGATTTTTATGATGCGATGCTTCCAAATCATATCATCAGCTTTTTCGATATCTAGGGATACTATAGTGCAACTACTGATTATTATTAAAAGCTTCACAAATATTCTGTATGTATATGGTTCAAGTGATCAATAGTTGAACGAAATTGACGAAATCCAAATTGATTTGGGGTGATCCAATGATTACTTTCTAGAACCCATTTAAGTCTTCGGTTTATCATTTTTTCGAGCAGTTTGCATAGGTTGCATGTTAGTGAAATAGGTCTATAATTGTTTGGTGACATGTTATCTTTATTTGGCTTCGCCAATGGTATTACTATAGCTTGTTTCCATATCGTTGGAAATGTATGGGATGCCCATATATAGTTATAAATTTGTAATACGTATTCAAGTCCTATGTTTGGTAAGTTCCTGATCAGTTGTATTGGTATGTTGTCTGGTCCAGGACTGGTATTTTTACTCATTTTTAGAGCTGACTGTAATTCTCTCATATTAAAGAGTGAGTTGAGAGAAGCTGATGTAGAAGTGGAGTTATCGTCATTGAAATCATTCAGTAAATTTACTTCTGTATCTTCACAGTAATTTTTGTATTGTAAAAACTCATCTGTGTAATTCTTGTTGCTGGAGTTACTTGCAAATGTATGTGTCAATGTATTAGCAATGTCTGTTGGTGAAGTTGTGAGATTGCCTTCCATATTAATTATGGTTTTGGGAGTCCATGATTAATAGTTTCCTTGAAAGCGCTTAAAAAAATTCCAAAAGGTGTTCATTGATGTATTTTGATTAAAAGAGAGTAACAAATTTTGCCACGATTCTCTATAACTCTCTTTTATGGTTTTCCTGGCTTTCGCCCGTGCTTTATAAAAAATTATTCTATTTTCTTCTGTTCTATGTTTATTATATTTGATCAAGGCCTTTTTTTCTTTTATAGTTAGTTCACAATTTTTATTCCACCATGGCACAGTTTTTTTCATTGAATTAGATTGGAATTTTACTCTAGGTAAGTTAGTATCTGCAGCTTGACATATATTTGTAAATGCTTGTAGTATTTGGTCAATTGATAACTGAGTATTGGTTGATATCGGTTCACGATTTTTAATTTGTTGACTTATATGATTTGCTGTATAATGACCAATCAGTAATGTTTAACCGCCATTTAATTGGTTGATAGAATTTTTCATGGGTAGTAGGGCAGTTGTTGGTTACCAAATGTCATTAATATTGGGTAATGGTCACTATCATATAAATAGTCTATTGAACACCATTGTATGTTGCAAACAAGAGATGTGCTACAGATTGAAAGGTCGATAGCACTTTGAAGGCCAGATCTTGCTGAAAAGTATGTTGGAGTTCCATCATTTAATAACATCATTTCAGTGTCTTCTAGAACTTGTTCAATAATCTTACCTCTTTTATCGGTATGGTTAGATCCCCATAAATTGTTATGGCTATTGAAATCTCCTACTAAAATAAATGGTTTAGGAAGTTCTTTGATCAGGTTTTCAACATCTTGTATTATGGGATGGCTATTTGGTAAATAAATATTACATATATTGATATTGTATGGCAGGTTTGTTTTGATAGCAATGACTTCATAATTTGATTGTAAGGTAATTGTTTGGGCTTGAAAGTTATTTTTAATCAGAATGGCAACTCCTCCACTGGCATGTACAATATTTGAACGGTTTGTTTGATATCAGTTGTAACCTTTTAATTTAGGGGTTTGATTGCTTTTCAAGTTGGTTTCCTGGAGACATATTACAGTTGGGTTATATTTATTTTGAAGTAAATTAAGATATTCAAATCTTGTATACAATCCATTAATGTTCCACTGAATTATATTAAAAATATTATTTGAATTTATATTTATTATTTACATGAGAAATGGGAAGGAAGATGACATAATAGACTATGTACTAATCTTGTTTATATTGGTTCATCTGTAGTATCAGTACCTGTATCTTCTGTTTGAAGAATTGCTTTGTTGAGTCTGCCTATTATTCTAGTGAATCTATTTTTTATTGCTCTGTAAGAAGAGGGTAAGTTTCTACTTAATACTATAGCTTGTAGGTCATTGGTGAATTCTTTGGCTACAATTGAGACATCCCTGGCACCAAAACAATTGTCCAAGAATAGTGAAAATTGTTGGTAATTTAATGGGAATTTGTCTTGATTATTATCTACGATGCTCTTGATTGGTGTAATTTGTTCTTCTACTTTTTTGTTTTGTGTAATGTGTTGATTTTTTAGTGGTTCATTTTTTTCTGGTTTCTTCTTCTTTGTTGGTTGAGCTTTTTGGTGTTCAGTTTTGTCTGTCTTCATTAAGGTATGTGAGTCTTGTGATGATGAATCAGTAGGGTAGGATCTCTTTTGAAGAAAGGGGAACTGTAGATTGTTGATTAAAGGAGCTTCATATTGGTTATCTGATTGATGTGATGAAGATGTGTTATCAGCTGATGAATTCTGGGTTGGAGAATGGATGTTATGCTCTTCAGTTTCATTATTATTTATGGGTTTCAGTGGACACTGATTTGCAATATGACCATTGTCTTTACAGATAAAACATGAAATGTTGTCTGTAGTGAATATCCTGTATATGTTATCATAGTATATTACGGTGGACGTTGGTAGTTTCTGTACATGTTCACGGGCTATATAAACTTGTCTCCGGAAACTCATTGCATGGGAGAAACCAGGTTCACTTATACCAGCTTTTATAAAAGATATTTTAGTGGATATTGTGATACCTCTGTCATTTAGTTCTTTTTCTATTGCATCATGCGGTATAACTGGGCATACATTTGAGATAATTACCTTTTTGTGCTTGCTGGTAGTTCTTAATTTCTATCTTTGGATTATGTTCTACAAAACTGTCAGTGATAGATTGGTTGGCAAAAAATATACAAATTCTGTTGTTTGATATACGGGATATAAATCTAATATCTGTGACATTTACAATCGTTGCTATTTTACTAATATAATCTTTTACGGATACCCCTTCTTGAGACTCAATAATAGCGGATTGTTCTTTTGATGGAAAGACGTCTGATGTAGTTGCATTAGAATAAGATTTTCTTACTTAGGTACGTTGATTACTCTTGCTACTGCACGTTGTGGATGACTTGTTGACTGAAGATTCTTCTGCTGTAGTCTTGATGTTCATCTCCGGTGCACTTTCTTGAGTGTTGTTGGTTCGGTTGGAGGTTAGGTTTCCCTTGTTGTCAAAAGAAGCCATATTTAATAGATTAGAAACTGCAAACTGCAATTGCAGTTAAACTATCTTGTTGAAAAAAAATTTTTTTTCTTGCTTGTAGGCATTTCACGGCTTCAAGTTATAGCTGGGGTTACTACCTTACCCCCGATGGTATTGGACGTTCGGGATTTAATAACGTGGTTTGATGATATGTTATCCGCGAAAGATGGGAGATGGTGTTGTGGACATTCCTATGAAGTGTTATTCTAGTCCTGGTATAGAACACGCCTCGGAAGAGAACGTGTAGCATGGTCAATATGAAACATTACATTACATGGCATGCAGCGATCGCGGACACCTCACGTGTTGCCACCAAAGTCACGTGACCCAATCCACACAATACCAGCAAATAGTGAGCAGCCATCGCGGGCACCTCGCGACTCACCGCATGCTATATGGTAGCTGCTAATGTCACGTGACTCTCCCCTCTGGACTCGGAAACATCCGCTACAATAAATACGGCAACTTCGCTCCCACGCGACTACTACAGTAACCACAACCACAGTCACCACGATACTGTCTGCCACTACCACGACTACAGACACTTCTACTGTTAGTCACTACTACTATCGGACCAACTCGTTCAACCACTACCAAGCTACTACACGCAACGCTACTAAGAGTCAACTCCGGTAAGTGCTTCAACTTCACTTCTGTTGCTCAGCATTATCATATGCCTAAGCAACTCACTCGTTAACGTAGACATTAGCCTACAATTGTACGAGACACAAACATTTACCATATATTATCAATCCTAATACTAACTTTATTCCCTTTAGCTCTTTCTTCTCTAGCAGAATTGTTAATAATCCAATTAATTTTTCTTTCCTTGAATGTTAGATCAGCTCCTAACCATACCTCCGTTCTCTTCAGTTTTCCTTTGTTTCTGAAAACTTCTTTTTATCATATTATTTAACTTTAAGGCTATGATCATTCTATTTTTTCAAATATTTTCATATCATCCTCACATCATTAACTCTTAATTTAATTTCTAACCATTTCCCCATCACCTTTTATCATATTATGTGACATGACATGACAAAATATTCATGATTAGATAATTTTATTTATTTACTGATAAACTGCATATACTTTCAGGAACTGGGCATTTACGGATATCATCAATCAAAAATATCTGCAATTCATTTCCGCCGGTCTCTTAATTAAATGGAAGAGGGATGTAGAACAGATAGAAGCAATCTACATTCGCCACACAGGAACACCCTGGAATGTTAAAATGCAAGAGCTCGACGATGATCCTCGTGAGCTTGATTTGAACGATGTCATCCCCAGTTTACAACTGCTTGGCGTCGGTCTCTTTCTGGCCACGGTGATCTTCTGTGTGGAATTCTGGTGCAGAAATACCAGGGCAGTTTTGCATTCAACATCCGATGGTCTATCACCTAAAGACAAGAGTAAAGAAAAAATGAATTTACGACGAAAAGTTATGTACAAATAATTTTTACATAATTGCCTTGTGAACTTTCAGGCTTTTGTCTTATCTGTGAGCAAGCTATTCAATTCCCTTTTCAGGGAACATTTCCATCACTGGTGTGAGATGAGCCTGTCTAACGTATGTGTTGTTGGAGAAAAGTATTGAGAATTATCCAAACTTTATTAAAAACAATTTTAAGGACTTCTACTCACATATACAATCAATGCAAAACAAAACACTTTTTCAACTCTTTTATTCGATTTCTAAAATATATCCCACGTCAAATTGTCTTTCTGGTTATCTCCATGAACCAACTTAAATAAATTATATAAAATTTCAACATAATATTTAAATATATTATAAACACTACCCATAGTATAACTTAGATATTATTAATCACTGCGAATGTTATTACTTTCTCGCCTTACAAAGGAACGTCCTAAGAAGAAAACCGTATTTCATCGTGCGCCGGAAAACGGGAATTTTCGGCAAAAAATTATCATTGCCAGGCCATCATTTCCTAAAAGTGGATACATCCAGTTGATAAGTGTAGAAAAAACTCCTCTGACATGTGATGTGTCCAGAAAACATGATTTGTGGAACCCTGATATCGAAAAAATCGATTGACAGCAAAACGTTTGTCCGTCGGCACGAGCGCCTAAACCATTCAGCCGCCTTTGACCGAAATTGATAATCCCCGATCTGTTTAAATGAGTATCACCTTCGTGTTTGACTTGTCATCAATATCACATAATTAGGATTCCTCGTTAATCAAACTGATTTTTATTCCTTAACGTATAACTGGTAAAGGATGTTAAATAACTATTCAAAGTTTTTTTTTAAAATTTATTATTAAAGTCGCATCGACAACTGAGGTCATTAGCGACTACCTTAAGTACAACTTTACAATATTAACATGGCAACTTTACAATAGATATGAAAATTTACAAATATTACAATATATGTGAATATGTAGAGACAGACATTACAGGTATTTTGATGTTACAGAAGTAGTTTCTAGTATCCATACCAATACACATATTACAATTAGATTTCTTTAAGAATGTTGCTGTCTTTACAGAATTTTAATATTTTATTTTGGTAGTCGATGGATGATAGCATAAGTTCAGGGTTTTGCTCATCTTCTAGGTATGTGTGTCTGCTGTACTGAAACATAGGACATTGAGTTAAAATGTGTTCAAAGTTAAGAATGGTATCACAGTTCTGGCAGGTAGGTGGGGGATTTCCAGTTAGCAAGTGTTGATGACTGAACTTGCAATGGCCGGTTCTTATTCTTGTTATTGTCACCTGATCTTTTCTTGAAAATTTTTTGGAGGTTTTCAGGGAGTAAAAGTTGTTTACGTGTTTGTGTAGAGGGCTGGATTTCATGTTTTTCCAGAGGTTGCTCCACTTTTCATCCATTGTTTTCTTGATGTGGGTCCATAAGTCCTTGCAAGTGTGTGATATTTTTAAAATACTTCCTGTTTCAGGGCTTACATTTTCTTCTTCAAGACTCATTGTATTATGTTCAGGGGTTGTTTTGTAATCTGGTATCCAGGCAATTATGAGACTTCTTTTAGATTGTATAATGTCATGATATATTTCATGAATAATGTTTATCATTGGTAGGTCAGGATAGTTATTGAGAATGTTGTTTATTGCTTCAAGAGAAGTAGAGAATATGACAAACTTATTATTTCTGAGTTTCTGTGACATTTTGAAGGCTGTCAATTATAGAGCATATTTCAGCTGTAGTAGTACTAGAGTAGGAATGCAGTCTGTTTATAATTTTAACATCTTTGGTAATTGTAGTTGCATATTTTCCATCTCTCTTATTGGTAACTTTAGTATAGATTTTATAGGAGTCTTGGTATTTATTTTCTATTTCATTAAGTTTTATTTTCCTATCGTTTTCAGCCATTTTGTTAATTTGAATAGTGTCTAGTGTTATTCTGTTACTATTTCAGGAATTGTCCATGGTGGTATACTATTATTTCTTTTTCCATTAGTATATGTTCTTGAAGATTTAACTGTCTCAGAAGGTTTTTGACTTTGGTATATACTGGTGAAAAGCACTTTTGTTCTTTGTAGTAATTTTGAAGTTTTGGGTACATATCGTGGTAGATTATACGGTTATTTGATTCTGCTGATTTGATGGCATATTTGAGAGTTAGCATTTGTCTACGGTGAGCTAGGGTTGGTTCTTTAGCTTCTATTAGGATGCTACCAATGGGGCTGGTTTGAAAGCAACCAGTGCTTATTCGTAGAGCTTTGTTGTGTATAACATCAAGTTTTTGTAGGTTTTTTTGCTAGCTTAATCATTTAATATGGATCCATAGTCGATTTTGGATTGAACTATTGCTTTGTAGGTCATCAGCTGGAGATGTTTATCTGCTCCCCAGTTATTATGGGATATGCACTTGAGTATGTTGAGTCTTTTCTTACATTCCTCAGATAAGATTTGTATATACCTTTTCCAGCTCATTTTTGAGTCAAAATGCATGCCTAATATTTTAATGTTTTGATAAAATTTAGGTTATGTAGGTCCATTTTTAATGTAGGCTGACTCTCCATATTTTGTCTGGAGAATACTATACATTGGGTTTTGGAAGCTGAAAATTTAAAGCCTGATTTGAGACCATTCAAGTAGATTGTTTAGGGTAGATTGTATAATTTCTTGACTGGTTGTAATAGATGATCCTCTGCAGAGAATGGAAATGTCATCAGCATATTTCCTTATGATTACCGGATGATTAATTTCAGAGCCTGTATCATTGATGGCCGACAGGAATAAAGTAACACTGAGTACAGAACCTTGTAGTAGTCCATTCTCCAAGTATTGTACTGATGATAGGCTACCATTAACTCTCACATTAAAGGTTCTTTCTTTGGTGAAATTCTTGATAAATTGAAATATGTTGCCTTTAAGTCCATATTCCTGTAATTTTGTCATGATTATATGGGTCCACACCATGTCATAAGCTTTTTCGATGTCTAGACTCACTGCTAAAACATGTTGTTTGTTAGCAAGGGCTTCTTGGATGTAATTATCAATACTTACTAGGTGAGAGGTAGTTGAGTGTCCAGCTCTGAAACCAAATTGATTATTGGTTATGATGTTTTTAAAGTCTAGAAACCATCTGAGTCTTTTGTTAATTATTTTTTCCAGGATTTTGCACATATTGCATGTTAAGGAAATGGGTCTGTAATTTTCCGTTTTAGTGGGGTCTTTTCCAGGCTTTGGTATAGGTATAACAATAGCTGATCTCCATAATTTAGGAAATACATTTTTATTCCATATTATGTTATACATTCTTAGTAGAGTTTCTTTTCCTGCCAGGGGTAGATTTTTTAAAAGAATATATGGAATATTGTCTGGTCCAGGTGAGGAGTTCCTAGTCCTGTTGATAGCAGAATTAAGTTCTTGAATTCCAATAGGGTCATTAATATGGTAATAAGTAGCCAAGTCTTGATTATTCGTAGGTTCTGTAAGGTTCTCTTGATCTTTTTTGTGCTGTAAGAAGGCTTCTGTATAGTTTTTTTGAACTAGAGTTTTTGGCAAAGCTACATGCAATTGAATTTGCTATTTCATTATGGTCTGTAATTATTTGGTTATTTGACAGTAAAAAATGTATTTGTTTACCTTTCTTTGTTCCTTCGATAGCTTTTATTTTTGCCCATGACTCATTTATATTATTGTGTATTGATAGACTTGAGACATAATTGCGCCAGGTGTTTCCTTTACTTTCTTTTATGGTTCTTCTTGTAACAGCTCTCATCTTTTTGTATTGTATTTTATTTTCTTCTGTATTATGTTTTTTATATTTGTTGAAGGCATGTTTGGAATTTTTAAGTGCCAATTTACATTTCTCATTCCACCAATGCACTAGTTTGGGTTTCTTTGCTAAATTGATTATTTCAGTTGATCCGTTTGCAGCTTTAGTTATGACATCGTTAAATGAATTGATAATAGTATCGATATTTTCTGTTTCTAGAAGGTCGTTAATTTTAGGTAGGTACTTTTTGATCAAATTATTATAAAGGTTCCAGTTTGCTTTGTTGTAATTCCGTCTTGGGATTGCTTGATCTTGGTTATGAGTATTGGGAGTGTTGTTTATGTTTATAAAAATGGGGAAATGGTCACTATCATATGGGTAATCTAAGATGTTCCATGAACATTTATAGGAATATTGGGTGGAGGAGATGGAGATATCGATGGCACTGTAACTGTTGTTACTGATATTGATGTGAGTAGGTTCTCCAGTATTAAGAACAATTGTCATCTAGTTTATCAAAAATTTCCTCAAGCATAATTCCTCTACTGTCAGTTTCATTAGAGCCCCAAATTCGATTGTGGCTGTTGAAATCTCCCATAATGAGAAATGGTTTTTGCATCTTGTTAATAATATCAGTTACTTCTTGTTCAGCAAACTTGTAGCTATTTTGTAAGTAGATATTACATATATTAATTTGAACAGGTGACAGGATCCTTATAGCACTAACTTCAATATTTGATTGAATAATCACTTCTTGATATGGAATATGGTCTTTAATGTATATAGCCTACACCACTGGCATGATTGGTGTTACATCTGTTTTTGAAGGAGCAATTATACCCTTTGATATTACCATGCTTGGAGTCTTTGAAGTTGTTCTCTTGGATACACAGGATATCAGGGTGTGTTAAGTTACATAGGTACTGTATACTTTCTAGTCTGGGGTAAAAGCCATTTACATTCCATTGAAGAATTTTCATTGACTGGTGTTGATTTCTATACTGGAGTCTGTTTCAGTACTTGATTCATCTGCAGTATGAAATACTGAGTTGATTTTCTTGATAATCCTGGTGAATCTGCCTTTAATGGTTTTGTTGGTGAGATGCGGATATAAACTATGCATCATTTTGGTGATGGATGATATGTCTTGTGAGTAGTTACTGGCTACAAGTATAGGATCATTAGCACAGAATGAGTTCTCTAGAAAGGATTTAAATTGTATGTAAGTAAGGGGGAAGTTATTTTGAGAATCTTCAATGATGTGTTTGATAGGGGTTATCAGCTCTTCCATATTTTTCTCTTTCTTCTTTTTTGGATGTTTTGAGAGTTTTTCCATACTATTTGTTTCAGTTGTGTTGCTTACAGACATGGGGGGTGAGGAGGAGTCAGTCTGGAGGCATCTTTTATTGGTATTAAGGGAGACTATGTTGTCATTAGTTGGAATTTCTTCATTGTTTTTAGCTTCACTAGTAGAGAGTAGAGATTTAGGAAGTGGTGAAAAATCAGTTGTGGGCATTCTTGTAGTGGGATCGTGGTTACTTTGTATATCTGCTACTTCAGTGTTTGTTCCATTGGTTGTTGGATCTGGCAAGTCACAAGATTTTTCCCTAATGTGTTCAGATTCCATGGGAGTACTTTTTAAATTGGTAGTCTTTTGTTGATTAGAAGTATTAGGTGTAGGGCATTGTCCAGCTAAGTGTCCTGTTTGGTGACAATTAAAGCATGACATATCATCTGTTGTGAAAAAGATCCTGTATGTTGCGCCATCATAATACACAGTAGTGGATTCAGTTAGTCGATCTATATCTTCAGGGGAAACATATACTTGTCTGTGGAAACTCATAATGTGAGAGAACCCCTGTCCAGGAATACCAGCTTTAACAAATGAAATTTTGGATGCCAGTTTGATATTGTTGGTGGTGAATACATTTTCTATTACTGAGTGTGGGATGATGGGACAGACCGTTAAAATAATTTTTCTTTTGGCCTTTGTTAAGTGTGGTCTCAATTTCAATTCATGGTTTTTGATTTTTATGATTTTGTGGTTGTTCGTGAGGCTATCAGCTACAGTTTGGGAGCTTAGAAAGATGCACACTCTGTTGTTTGCTATTCTGGATATGAACCTTATTTCACTTGGGTCAATAATATCGGATAAACTGTTTACGTAATCTTTAATGGTGAGGCCTTCTTATGAGTCAATGATTATGGCCTGGTCCTTGGTGGGAAACACTTCAGTTGACACAACATTTGCGTAGGTTTTCATATTTGGTTGAGTAGATACCTGAGGTTGCGGGGTTGAGGTTAAGGGAGCCCCGATGTCCGAGGGCTCCATCCTTGCGCAGGGTAGCCGCTGCACCGGCTGACCATACACTTGATTTCAGGCACACACAACTCGTGGAACAAGAATATTGCCACTAAGTAAATACCACTTAATTCACTGACTAAAGACAGTATGATAAAAACAGCGTTTCACTAGACGCGATCAAAGCACGATGTGTCTCGGTCGGCTGCCACAATGGAACTCCCCTCATAGTTTTTTATTTTATGAAAATGTGTGTGTGTGTGTTTTGTGTGTTATTGCAGGCACAAGAATATAACGATCACAACCAACTCTTTCATGTATTTTTACTTTCTCGCCTTACAAATACTTCGTAAGAAGAAAAAGATATGTTATCGTGCCCCGGAAAACGGCGAATTTTCGCCAGAAAACTCTTTTAGCTGGGGCCTACTAACGAAAAAGTGGATAAAACATGTTGCTAAATTTAGGGAAAAAGTAATCTAACACGTGGTGTAGCCGAAATCCTAAGTTTTCTTGCTTCTTGATACCGAAATGGTAAGAATAGTGCCTAATGTACTCTACGAGATGACATAAACACCATATTGCTCTATTCTTTTGTTTTTTTCAAAAATTACAAAAATATAATTTTTTGACTTGTATCTCACGTCGTTAATATATACATTAGAGGCGATTTCTTGACATTATTTTATTAAAGAATACATGTGCTTTAAATAATCTCAAGTAAAGTTTCTCGAGAACTCAACTGCCATTAGGAACCCGAAAAATTAAGAAAATGTCAAAAAGATGTACTTTGGGCGGCGATAGATGGCAACTGATTTTGTCAATGTAATGTATTTATCAAAACTACATCTTCAAATAAGGTCATGCTTAATTTTTTTGAAAATAAGAGTAGTTTTTCTATAATTTCGTGGAAAAAACATAATAGCCCGCTGCAAATTTACTGCGTTTCAGACAGCTGGATGCATTGTAAATTACAATTTGTAATTTTGTATATTTCTTTGTTCGTTTCTTAGATTCGACCGTTTGTTATACATTTTCCCATTAATCTTTAAGAAATTATTTATTTTGAAATATTTGAAATAAAAATTACAGTTATCAAAGAATAGCGACAATGCATGGAATGCAATAATGGAATTCCGTTTCGCTCTGGAGAATTTCTGTAAATTACGTAGCATTGTTGTGACTTGATGTAGCTGTATTGAGACAGTTCACAAGTGGTTTACTTAAGAAACACATATATACGAACATAATTTCCATAAATGGAAATTATAGTATTGTTACAGTAACAAAAGACAGTACGATGGCTTTGGAACTGTGTATATTATGACGTAAATGTAATAATTTAGCGTAGTCCGAGCCAACCGACGTAAATAAATAAAAAAAATATTTTAAAGTAAGGTGTAAACAAAAACTACAATGGAAGAACAGCATGGAATTTTGAAGATTCAGTAACACAAAGTGACGTCAATAAACAGTTGAATGTTACATGCAGTGATGATAGGGAAAATAATAAAATAGAGACAGTTTTTAAGGCTTTTAGGAAAATGGAACTTTCTTTTCAAATATGCCGATAAAGTCTTAGAAAGCCGGACGTGAGTAAATAAGAAAACGGTGTCAGAAAATGTGATTTTCGTGTTGAAACTATGCGTCAAACACAACACGGGACAGGCAGTGTTTTGTTCGAAAAGTCTTGGCGGCAAATGCAGTTTGCCAGACAGATACGAGAGAGTTTCCGTGGCGAACGTGTCGTGGTTCGTCAAATGATGTAATTTTTGTTAGAGAACGCATCGTTTGCGTGAAAACGATAAACATTTTCGTGGTCCGAATGTGAGCGTCGGGATTCGAACGGAATGTTATATCAAGCTATGGTGTGAGCTGATAAAATGGAATACAGATCATTCGGCAGCAATGGGAGTAAATGAAGTGTGATTCGCAGCGGAATTTCCAGCGTTGCAAAATATACAGGGAAGGGAATGAACTTCCTTTAATTCGACCGAAAGAACTTTCTTTAATTCGACGTATATTATAGCAAGGTCAAGATTGTTAAATTTTTAATTCAAAATAAAGAAACTGATTTCTATTTTTGTAATAATAATTTTAAATGGCCATGCTAGAAAAAAAAGAAAAATATGCGCGCAGAATGAATGAAGTTTTGAAATGTTAAATGTGTGTGTGTGTGAAAATAATATTTTGTGTTATTGTTATCATTATGTGTTTTGTTTCTGATGTACGTGTTAAAGATCTCATCGTATGGTGCGCTGAAAAAGTTACTTGACGGAGGAAATTAGTTTCAGAAAATCGAATTAAATAAATCAGTGCGCCATTGATGGTGCCTTTGAAATTGATAGTGTGTGTTATTATTTGCAGTAGTATTCCACAATAGAGAGATAATCACCGTACCTGTAAAGGCGGCTTTGCCGTTCCCACGATCCTACAAATTTTCTGAATTGATTTAAGGTGTTTGGGGTCCATGCTCGTGCATCCAGAGGCACGCCGACGCACAGCGAATTAAATATCATTTTTTGTTACTAAGAGAACCGTTTACAGTGGCACGTTAACGTAGGCCGAAAAATAGTAGTAAAATTATTATTATTATTATTACTCCTCTAAATCACGACTAAAGATGTTATGTGTCGGCTGAATATAAAGTCTACTCCTGGTTGCAACCAGCTACCTAAGGAGTAGATCTAGGGACTGTCGGTGCCTCTACAATACTTTGCGCAAGATGTGGGCTGTTCCAAATAAAGCAATTTCTTGCACTTCCCAGTCTTTTGAATTACCTGGGAGTTTAGACAAGTTCTTACTCAAATTTTGCGGAACAAATCCCAGAGCTCCGATCACTATCGGGACGACCTGTGCTTTTACGCCCCACATTCGGCTGATCTCGATTTCCAAACTCTTGTATTTAAGACGTTTCTCTGCCTCCTTGGTAACGACGTTTTGATCGCAAGGTACAGCAACATCGACAAGTAAACACGATATTTTCGCCAAATCCCGGATAACTATATCCGGTTTGTAGGCCGCTATCGTGCGATCAGTTTGAATTTGTTGGTCGTACAATATCGTACACAATCCAACAGACGTCACCGGTTTTGGTGAGTGTCCGTACCACTTGGGGCATGTGTTTGGAACTTCGAAGGCGGTACAGATCTGCCCGTGGAGGTAGCTACACACCCTGTCATGTCTTTTCAGGTATTCGGTCTTTGCTAGGATTGGACAAGCTGAGACAGTATGATCAATGGTTTCTACTTGCTCCTGGCAAATGCAGGCATTTATCATCTTGGGAAATTTTGAGAACCGCTTTATCATAATGTCGTGTTCTTAACGCCTGATCTTGGGCAGCTACTACAAGTGCTTCCGATTCTGGCTTCATTCTTCCCCTTTTAAGCCACAGAAATTATTGATCTTTATTGATCTGCACTTTGTCCAATCTTTTTAGGTATTGTCCGTGGAGTGGTTTGTCTCTCCACGATTTCTTTAACATTTTTTGTGTCTCACTCTTCATGTTTAGCAGCATCAGAAATTTCAGTGTCTGTGTTATTCGGCGTGTCTTGCCTAGTTTTCTTCACAATGCTTCTTGCTACACTAATAATGCTTGTTTCCCATTTTTCGGCCAGATTTCATGACCTGCCTCATTAGAGGGTCATCTTGATGGCTGACTGCATACTTCCCCAATCCGACTATTGCGTTGTGCCAGGAGGCCTCAATTTGTCTGAGTTCTCTTCCTCCTTCCTTTCGTGACACATAAAGTCTATGTACATCAGCTCGAGGGTGGGCAATGTGATGCATTGTTAGCAGTTTTCTGGTTTTTCGATCCATGGCTCGAATTTCTTGCTCAGTCCAGTCCACTAGTCCAAAACTATATTCGGCTACAGGTACCGCCAAACTACCTATTGCATATATTTTATTCCTGGAATTCAGAGCGGACTGCAGGAACAGTCTCACTCTCCTATAATACTCCCTACGAATTCTCTCTTTCATTGTGTCGTTCGAGATGGTTTCACATTCTTCAATGCCCAGATATTTGTAAGTTTTACCTGGCTCAAGATCTTGAATCAGAGTGTGCGTATCAATTTCAATGTTCTCAGACGTTGTGAGTTTCCCTCTTTTTAAATTGATTTTTGCACACTTGTCAAGACCAAACTTCATGCATATATCATTGCTAAAGTCATTCACGACAGACAGCATTTGGGAGAGAATCGCTTCATTCTTACCAAACACTTTCAGATCATCCATGTAAAACAAATGTGATACTGGCCTTTCATCACCATGGAGCTTAAAACCAAAGTCAGTTTGCGACAACTGTCTCGATAGTGGGATCAAACTAATGCAAAACAGCAGAGGGGATAGTGAATCTTCTTGAAAAATACCCCTGTTGATCTGAATACTTCTGGTTTCTACTGCTTCCTTTCTGCTCTGTATTAATAACCTGGTATTCCACGACTTCATGCTAGCCTTACAAAATTCAATAAGTCTGGGATGAAATCGATAGATCTCCAGGGTCTTCAAAATGCAATCTTGTGGTACACTATCAAAGACTTTTTGGTAGTCAATCCAAGCCATGCTCAAATTACGTTTGCGTTTCTTTACATCATTCAAGATGACGTTATTCAGTAGCAAGATTTCCTTACAGCCATAGGAAACTTTACGACATCCTTTTTGTTCAACTGGCATTAGATGATTCTTCTCTAGATGTCTGTACATTTTGTCATCTATGTTTGAAGTTATAACTTTGTACAGCACTGGCAGACAAGTGATTGGCCTGTAGTTCTTTGCCAAAGAGCTGTCTCCCTCTTTGGGTAGCAGATACGTGATGCCGCGTGTGAGCCATTTCGTCAGTTCCTTTGGATTTTCTAAAATTTTATTAATAGCCTTTGCTAGATGCTGATGTAATGCTGTTAGTTTCTTAATCCAATAAATCTGGATCTTATCAATCCCGGGGGATTTCCAGTTTCCCATTTTCTTAATTGCTTAGAAGAGGTCCTCTTCCGAGAATTGGTGAACATCTTCCACTGTTTCTACAAGTTCATCGGCAGCATCAACTTCAGATTGAAGCCAAGATGCGTCTTTGTTGTAGGATCTGCTCTCCTCCCAGATTCCTGCCCAAAATGCTTCAACGTCATCTTTTGAAGGAGTAACAGCTTTGCCATTCAGTTTCTGAGTCAGATTGCGATAGAATCTCTTCGCGTCTGTTTCAAACAACCGGTTCTGTACACGGAAATCTATTCCACGTTTGTAACGTCTAATTCTTTGAGCCCAGGCTTGAATTTTCTCTTTTAGCTTTTCAACTACCATTAGCCTGCTGGTGTCATTTTCAATTTGGTATTTTTGTTCCACATTGAATATTTTTCATTGAAATTATTATTATTATTATTATTATTGTTTACATTTAACACTACCACCGTTTAAAGTGGCAACCCAACACAAGCACAGGGCTTTAACAAACATCGGGAGCTGTTTATAGTATAAAAAGGAGTTATAATTGTCTAATTTATGTTGATATTTGCATGAAAATATTTTGGTTTCGCACCAAATGCTGTACCATTTGTAGTGAGTAGAGTATTTGTGCATGATTTTACAATACTCTTCTGTAATTGGACGGTGTTATGCATCAATTGACCATGCGTCAAAACTTGATTTCGAGATATTAACGCAAACGCGAAAGTATTAATATAAATTCAACATGTTCCAAGTTTTGTTTTGGAAACGGCAAAATAATCAAAATGAATTAAATTTACATGCTCATATCTTAAAAACATGAAAAATATAGAGAAAGTCTGTATTTATGTAGAAATTACACTTGGTCATTTGGTGCTTTAATAAATTATTTTCATATCCAAGTTTTGCATTATCTCACTCCAAGCCAGACTGCGTCTCTTAATCAAGTGATGCAAATTAGAGAAGTAAGTAGTGCTATTTCTTGTTGTAATATTTTCCAAGATACGATAAGATTATACCACTACTCTAATATAGTTAATCGTAATTAACTGATATAAAAAGAAAACAGGATTACTATTGAATGTTTCACACTTTCTTTGCCTTTTTATTGAAGTAACAACTTGTTAATATCACCAGTAAAAAAACCCTACGTAAATGATTAAAAAACTAGGAAATCTTTCTCAAGCAATATTACAAACATTTCTGGAAATAAATATCTAATAATAAATGATATTGGAATAAAATATCTTTAACGGCGTAAATATAAGAGACCCAAGTACAAACAAAATCAAGTTGCGAGCTGTCGGAGCCTCAAGTTCATCCTCAATAACAGAGAGGCTGGAGAGCTTGCGGTAAAAAGATAGTACATCATTTGGTATCAGGTTCATTAGAGATCGAATATTGTTTAACTTGAATTCAGAAATTGGTTTCCGTTTGCCCAAAGAGGAGGGCATGAAAATGAGTTTTTTTGCATTTGGCAGAGATCGTCGAGCTGTTTTATTCTTAATGTCAACATCAAAGACTTCATCATTAAATTAAGTTTTGAACACTGTAGTCAATGGCTTGTCTTTTAAAAGTTATATTTCTCTCATCTTCTTCCAGTTTATTTTCTAGTTTTGGAATTTGTTTTGTGATTGACTATTTTCTTTTCAAAATGTGCAGTACTCTTGAAATGTTTAGGTTTAATTCTATGAACTGTAAAAATACTTATTTTTGACGTATTTTTATGACATTTCATGTAATCTTGTGGTATTAAGTCTCTATTGCTGTTTGTGAGCGCATTATATATTTCCAAAATCGGTCATTCGGAAGGAAGCTGTAATCATCAGCCTTATTCTCTTCGGTGCAGGACGCTGATCTAAATATGCCTTTAGCATTAAAACCATCATTAAAATAAATAAAACTTTAAAAGCAATTGGAGGATTAACTTGCAATCACTTCCACACAATGCAAACCGCGGGCGGGAACAAAACAATAATGCTTGACGTGACCAAACTACAGCTATTTGTCGTATACTAAACTGATCTGAAACAAAACTGTTAGATTGTGCGGATTAGTCTAGTGATGCAAAATATACTTTTTAAGGTAGAGTGTTTGGCGCTTGGTCCAAATTACCATTCTGCCGACAAAAAACAAAATTCAATGTCAAAGATTTTTTAATATATAGTTTACACCTTCACGCACAACCTGATGCAAAAATCTAAAAAATCACAAAATGGCGCTTGGTCAATTGAGGCATAACACCGTCCAATTATGGCCCTATGAAAAGCATTTCTATAATTTCCGGGCTATCAGGCTTCTTTTTTCCTATACAAGTTTACAAAACTTTTGTAGTATAATTTTAAGCAGTGGTTGAATTCACATACCCCCAAAATTAAAATATCGGTTTCAAATTCAAACGGTCACGGGATCAGCCAATTCGATCGGGGAGTATCAATTTTGGAGAAAACCTTCTGAACGGTTTAGTCGCTACCATTGTTCACAGATAGACAGACGGACAAACAGACGTTTAGCTTTCAATTGGTTTTTCTGTACAAAGGACCCACAAAACAGGAATTGTGGCTTCACCACGTGTTAGGAAATTGTTTTCGTAATTGAGCAAGAGAATTTATCTACTTTTTTGTTAACAGGGCCTGTAATAAGAGTTTTTCTGCCGAAAATCCGCTGTTTTGCACGCAAAGAAAAGTTCAATTATCAAGTCATGTGAATTCGCATTTTGTAAATTTAGCGATAATAATTGTTAATTGTTATTGTTTTCTAAAAGCGAAAAAGCTGAGAATTCATCACAGTTGCCATCAATTCGACTGTAAGTTTTATCTTCCAGAGAAATTCCAGTGATCGTGATTCTGTACAGAATCACTCGTACATGCATAACAGGTAAGGAATGTTGTGTGTTAGAAACCACGAATGTAATGAAAGTGATCCAATTATATTAAAAAACAAAAAATAGTAAACAGTACAATTTGTTGATATTAGAAATACGTAGTAATTAATATTAAAAAAGTAGAGAAGTGTTGCAATGAGATCTGACATATTGTAAATTTAGCGATAACACTGGCCGACGTTTTCAAACGTTTGAAAAGTTACAGAAACAAAAGTCACTGATTCTGACCAATTTTGGGTCGCTGAATACGAATATGTTAGCCGTTTTACTATATTAGCTAGTATTTTTGTGTAACGCATAGTTGCCTAATTTACCGTTATAGGCATAATGAGATATCTTGAAGGTACCGGAGAATGAGCTGTTTGACTGCAAAAAGGGAATCAAAGTCGTTTTAGCATTTGTGTCAAAGACAATCAATTTTTAAAATTCTATAAATTAATTTATTAAATCTAAACAATTAAAACACTATTAAGTTAGTTTACTAGCATTTAAAAACTGTACTTCAGCATTTACATACTCAGAATAGTTCATAAGGCATAATGTTCACAGATATATACAGATCATCACTTAGTTTTGGAAAAGACTGTCTAAGATACTTAAATCCTTCACCTACTTTGTCTATTCCTTTTACGAAATTCATGTGGTCCAACTTAATGTGCATAGGCGGAAGCAGTACCGTGCCTGGATCGAACAGAGACTCATACTTGACATTATTGGTACCGGGCTTAAATGCACACTCTGGGGGGCCACTCTTTCGTGAGAAATTTTTCCTGTAGTTCTTGAGTCCCAAAGACACACACACACAAAAACAAAAAAAAGTGCTTTGTAAATCCACCTTCCACACAAATATATAATTCTTCAAATACTGTTAGATCTCCATAAATTTGCCAACCATGATCTTTGTATTTGATACGATTTAAAATGAGTGCGAGATGCTCGTAAGCCTCTTTCATTGGAACTGTGTGCCACAGGAATAGACGGCAGCTTATTTCCATTTGAAGCAAAACTTCTTTCAGACTGTACTTAGATGAATCTACGAAAGGACACCAATCAGATGGATTGTGTTGGATTCCTAACTCATTCATCAGACCATTGATGTCCGTGCATACGCAAAGGGAATCTTTCATTCAGTAAAATTCTGAAAAAGGCTCTTTCCTTTTCCTGTGACGAGTGTAAGTAGCTCCGGAAGCCAGTAAACACCATTCTTGGAGTCTATCACCAAAGAATTGAGCTACCTCTTTCGTAAGTTGTCTCTCGCTATATCGTTTAATTCATGTTGAAGGATGAAATAAGTCTCATCTTTTAAATAGAAGGGGCTATCAGATCATCATCAAATATTTAGTGTCCTCATCGGTTCCCGAAGGTGCTGCAATATCGATAGTTTCCTAATCGTTCGGAAGAGTTGGTGCAGGTAAATTTTCTCCACGAGGCACTGATCTGATCACGGATTGCAAGTTTGGCACGCTGTTTCTTCTTGTTACTTCCTGCTGTATTGGTCATACAGAATTAAGTCACTATAGAGTTCTTTCTAAATCATCGAAACAGCAATACATATATATATATATATATATATATATATATATATATATATATATAAAAATGTTAACAAGAAGAAACTCCTGTATTTCACCCAATGAGTGAAATACTATTTATTTCTCACTCGAGTAACATTGTGGACATGGTTACTTTGATGATAACTGAAGCTGTCCCTACTAAATGGTAAAAACTGGTAACTATGCGTTACTCAAAAATACGAGCTAATGTAGAAAAACGGATGTCCATTTCCAATGCAGCATCGTGAAATTTAACGGAATCGGTGGTTTTCCTTTTTATAACTAAACTGACGTTGGCCTGTGTAATAAACGTTAACTAGCTGAACCCGTGCGATTACATCGCTCAGCAGTAAGTGCTGTAGGAAAGTGAGGACAGAAAATACTGCATATCCACAACAATAATTAAGTTTCGTATTTACCAAGATCTTTACGACCGGTAAATACATACAGTACAGTTTTCGTGCAGTTTGGATGTACAGAACACCGTGCAGCCCAAGCTGCACGATTCCTGCCTGAAAACTTTTGAGCATGTTCATAATTTCTCATGCATAAATCTTAGTTTGACTCAAGTGTCTTTCGCCATTCGGGTAATCGGCCATTTCGATTTTGTGATTATGTGTGTCAAAGTGCGATTGTGTCAAGTAATTTGATAACTACCTCTTTCCCCATTCCCGCCTTCCTATTTTCCTTCTCTATGATCCTCATGACTGATTAACACTTTATAAAGATCACAGCAAGAAAGCACACACAGAAATACTGCCACTGAAAGTTTGGTATCAAGAAATCTATGTTTAAAACGATATTTTTATAGAAACATCGAGGTTTTGAAATCATCCACAACAATGTCGGATCCCTAATGCGCACAGCCACATTTTTGAGGCATAATTCAGTTGTTTCTCAGTAGACTCCGGCAGCATCTTGTGGCGATTCGTACACAATTCATACTGAAAACGTAGACCAAGTATGAACTTGTGACTTTTATACTTCAAATTTGAAATCCTGAAGTTTCTGTACAGAAACTGTTTGAGAATATGCACGGAAACTATCGTGTTACAGAATTAATAATATGGTTTACTCATTTTGTGCACGACAAAGATTCTCTGACTTTTAAAACATATCCTGTACTTCGTTTATTCTTTCTTAGCGCACGGGGGGGGGTGTGTCAATACAATGGAATATCTCACGGTATTTCGCGTCGTTCTCGGTTGTGCCACAAGGAGACGCATGATAGCGACTGTATCGAGCATTGCTGGCGATCGTGCGACTCCTGGCGGCACAACGGAGAACGACGCGAAGTACCGTGAGGTAATCCATTTTATTGACACATCCTCGTGCCCCCCCCCAAAAAAAATTTGATGTCAAAAAACTAATTTTACTCACTTCTCAAGGTAAATTTGAACAAACTAACAAATGATTAATGAAATATCATGTATAGAGAAAATACTAAACAATTAAACTCACAGTAAACGTCGTAGTTGTTTTTTGAAAATTTCCCTCTAATCTGAAAACCAGCCCAAAACCGCACAGGTTTTGCTGAATTTCTGCTCATTGGGCGATATTCCACGAAGTCAATTTTTGTTCCACGAGAGAGACAGAGCCGTTTTCCAGCCCAAAATGCGGAATTCCGCAAGCTGACAATCCTGCGTCGAAAATGCCGTACCTCTGGCAACCTTGTTCCAGTACTTCGCAAACATAGCAATGAATACGAAGAAAAACACTTGGCAACACCGATTTCGACCAACTTTCCTAAACTCAAAATTTAATAATTCTGCACTTAACTATCATTTTTACGGATGTAATGAAATTATAATTGAAAACGATAAAATATCATTATCAACCCTAATTTTGTACTTCCTTTTGTAATCATTTCATTCATATGGAGCCAGTTCTACCACTATTACTATAAATAGGTATTACGATTACTAAATTATGATATAAGTATTATAACTATTTCTATTTTCATTTCTATCATCACTAATAATCATTTTTGGGGTGCTTTCCGACTCCGAAAATTCTATAAATCAAACACTGATAGAACTTACCATCTATACAACTAACAACTTACAGAACATTAACCACACAAATAATACAGCTTACAACAAAATAAAACGGCATACACCTCATCTCTGTTTCATCAATACTATTATTATCAAATCAATATCATTAACCTACTTGTCGATCAAAAAATTTTACCTGTCAGTTCAAAATAGCAAATATTTACAAACGTCCCGTAGTCAATTTATGATTATTAACCTGAAAACAAACAAACGAAATGTACATACAGTTTATACTTAACATTAAAATTTCAGTGACGACATTAAACATCTCAATTATTACGATAAAATAAGTATTTGTTATCCATGTACGTGTAAATATCTTGAAATTAACTACTTTTTGTGGTAACTTCCCTACACTCTACTTCCTAGCAATGTAATTGCATTGGTTCAGCTAGTATATAAGAATGTTCATTAAATACTTACATTAGTAATAATTGCAATTTCATTGGCATTAACAATTAGAGATCAAGCAGAATCTCACAACACAACGCAATGTTCTCAAAGCTTTGCCATCTTGCTGTAACACTTCCCGCCAATTTGCCAAGATGTGCATGAATGCACCCACCTTCCCGTTTCTTCTAGCCGGGAATTTCAAACAACGCAAAGTTCGTAGCCTTTTATTAATAAAGGAAAGCTGCAATCTATTACAATTAGAGACTATACTGATCGTGAAAAAGTAAAATAATGTTTATTGTAACAAAACAAAGATATATAATGAATTAGTTTACGTTTTCATTGTATAAATTGTTAAAAATTATTTAATACACCTGTAACAAGTAATGTACTTCAGCTTCCGGGTCAATGACTCCCATCTCGATCAGGTTTTTGACCAGTTTCCCTGATCCATTGAACAAATGGTACAATTTTAGAAGTTTCAAATGGGTTTAATAATAACAAATTAATTGTTAACGAAAGAAAAACTGTTCCAATGCATTTTTGCATCTCAAATCGGAAATCGCATGTTCCATTGAAAATGAACAATATGCAATTAGCTGATGTTGAGGCAACAAAATTTTTAGGACTTTCCATTCAATCAAACCTCAAATGGAATGTACATATAACAGAATTAAACACTAAATTAAGTTCATTATGCTACGCATTCAGAATTCTTTCAAATTCTGTCAGCCTTCATGCAGCTCGTTGCGTTTATTTTACAAATGTGCATTCCCGTCTGAGATATGGCATAATATTCTGGGGAAGCTCATCCTGTAGTATTCAGACCTTCAGATTGCAAAAGAATATTATTCGAATAATGAAAAAATCCCTTCCACGTGATTCCTGCAAGCATCGTTTCATTGAGCTGGGAATCTTACCATTGCCTTGTCTATTTATTTACGAATCTGTAATATTTGTCAAAAATTACCCACTTAACGGAGGGAAACATATTTTCATGCAATATTGATATTTATAATTACAACACACGCCGTAGAAATCACGTGCATCAAGTGTCAATATCAACAGCTCAGTACAAGAAATCAACATACAATACATGTACGTTACTTTACAACGCATTGCCAGATGACATAAAACAATTAAAATCGGTACACAAATTTAAGTTTAAAGTAAAATCTTTTCTGCTGCAAAACTGTTTCTCTACAATTAGAGACTATACAGATCGTGAAAAAGAAAAATAATGTTTAATGTAACAAAACAAAGATATATAATGAATTAGTTTACGTTTGCATTGTATACATTTAAAAAAAATATTTAATACGCCTGTAACAAGTAATGTACTTCAGGTTCCGGGTCAATGACCCCCATCTCGATCAGGTTTTTGTCCAGTTTCTCTGATCCATTGAGCAAATGCTGAGATGACCGCTTGTTTTGCTTCTGGACGTAAATGTAGCTTCACTGTGCGCACGTTTTGTTGAGCACTCCTTTTGCTTATAGTTCATTTACAGTTGAAATTGATTTTCTATAACTCGGGAATAACATTTTTCAAATATTTTGATTTTTCTAAAATAATTATTTTCTAAATTCATTTTTTCGTTGTTTTTTTTGTTGTTTTTTTAAATTCTGGCCCTCAAGAAAATGTGCACAGATAAATTTCTTTCCCCACACATCATATACAGTTTTTACTGTTTTTTGACAAATAAATAAATGCTGAGATGGCCCCTTGTTTTGCTTCTGGACGTAAATGTAGCTTCACTGTGCGCACATTTTGTTGAGCATTCCTTTTCCTTGTAGTTCATTTACCATTGAAATTGATTTTCTATAATTCGGGAACAAAAATTTTTCAAATATTTTGATTTTTCTAAAATAATTATTCTAAATTCATTTTTTCGTTGTTGTTGTTTCTTTTTTTTAAATTCTGGCCCTCAAGATAATGTGCGCAGATAAATCTCTTTCCCCACACGTCATATACAGTTTTTAATGTTTTTGACAAATAAATAAATAAATTCAGTATATACTTTCCTCCACCCATAATTTTTTTCTCTTTTTTGGTACCTCATTTGTTTAAAATCGTTCACTGAGAGGCGAATAGGAGGGAATCAAAATCAGCCTTTTTACAGAAATAATACATATGATTGAATTTTTCTTTGATCATAGATTGTACCGTGCGGTTATTTTGATGTAGAAAGTTCGTAAGCTTACGATGTTTCTCGAATGGGTGTCTTCTCGGATGGTTCCCGTGCAGTCCTAGTGATGTCTTCCATGGTCCATCTAAATTTTGAAGGCCCGTAATATCTCTATTCGATTAATTTTTAAAACCCTTCCATATATTGAATCGTGACGCGACTGGTCTTAATTTAGGTTCCGTGTGGAATCCTATGCGCGACTGCTATTATCATCAACTGATGTTATTAATATTCCTTTACCCAGCTACGAAGCTACTCTATCTAAACCCTTCGGTAATACGAATTCTCGTTCTCTCCGCGACCACATGCTGTTGGGCCTTTTTTGCTTAACTAAACCAAGCAATTTTCATCCTCATTGCTAATTTCACATTGTAGTGTCTTTTTCAATGTAATGCGATTGTTGCAGATAGTGTGATCGCATTTATTCTTAGAAATCTTGCTGTTGGGCCCGGTTGGGCCATGCATGTGGTCGTCGTCACGACCACAATGCATACAGACACTGTCGCGGAGGGGTCATTTGAGCATTTTGTTGAGAAGTGATTTTTTTGCATTTCGAGTTTCCGGAGTGTTTCGAGAACAGAGGATTATTACTTATTTATTATTGTTTATTGTGATGTTTTTTAGTATTACAATAGATTTATTCATAAAATACTATATTTTCACATCAATAAGGTTAATTTATATTTTCAAGAGTGTAGTCAGGAGTAAGTACACAATAGTAAATATTTTTTTGTTCTTTGAAAATATGAATTTTAAAAATTGTTTTGAACAATTAAATTTATTGTCTACTAATGTAAGATATTCGCTAAATAGATTTAGTTTTCCGAATATTTGTGACTTAGAAAATACTTCAATATTTTATGTTTTTTCATTTCTTCAGTGTTGACGTATATTTGCGTAGTGTAATGTAACACCCATACTTGTTACTAGTGGTGTGCTATCTTACAGAATGGCTAAAATTTGGAGTTTCCACAGTTCTGAACCCACGGTCTAATAAGAATTTAACAGTTTCTTGGGAATATTGACGAGAATGAGGATGCGGCGTTAGATTAGGAGTATTGAGGGGATGCAGATGACGTGACCCTAATAACGCAGCTTATGAACTCTAGCAACCCACTTTTCTTTCAATATTGTTTTCTTTAGTCAATAGTTTATTATTTTAGATTTTTGTTTGTAAATGTATATCATATTGATTTTCACTACTTATTTATTTGCACTATTTATTTTCAATTTTCTTGCGTTTTGTATTTCACGTCTGTTCCTACGTGTTTCTTCTATTTTGTAAAGAACATGCACACGTTTATTTATGACTGGATATTAGATTTTTATTCAGGAATTATACGAGATGGTTCTGTATGCAACCACAATCCATTGTGTAATGCGTAGCCCTAAATGGATTGTGGTCGTTTATACGACCACAACCATCATTTTTGTAATTATCTCACTTTATATTGAAACAAATCACAATTTAATGTTTTTCTCATGTTTCTAAGATCAAATTTAAACAATTAAACGATAAATTCAAATAATTCCGGAGAAAAAGTTACCCGACCTATAAAGGGTTAAATCAAACCCCTGAAATAAACTTACCCCAAAACACAAAATTCCCCGATAAAATGTTGAATAATAATGATTTTGCACTTGAATAATGCTACATTGCTTTAAAAGCATGAACCTCCAAAACGTCGCCTGAAAGTCCTTTTTCCCAATAACTTCAATCAACAACTAAAAAATTTCCACTTTCGATGTGATCTGCTCGCTGGCTATCATGAGACAAGCTTGAAAGCTTCCGTCTCTCCCAAGCACGAATTTCCAAAGCCTCCTTTACGTTTATTCCGTCTCATTACGATTAGGCCTTGGAGAGACATGTTTAATATAATTGAATCCTTACGTTCGTTGACGCGTTTCGTCGCTTTGACAACGCCTACTCTTTTGTTCTGAGTGTCCAAATACGTCTGTTTCCCTTCGTAATTTTCATAACAAAAATGTCGTGGTGTCGTTTGGTATATCACAGTAAAAATAAAAAATTAGCAACAAGAGAATGTAGTACGGCAAAATAAGTTATTACTTAAGATAATTTATACGGTCATATCTCAAATTCGAGCCTATGTACTTTCTGCCCAGATAGTTTGAACCTGAACTTTTATCAAAACACATTTTAGTGAAGTGCGCTTGTCTAAAATTAAATCTGATATTAATTTGCGGCAAAATTTGAGAAACACTTGTTTCAAAACATGGTAATTTTTTGCAAAATTCTAATACTCTTATTAAGAAATATGTAGCTCAGGATAATTTGAATTTATTTATGCCGATTAACTGGTCCAAAATATTCCAAATGGGCCAGCACCTTGCACCTACTTCTCGTAGTGTCAAAGCTAGAGAAAAGAAAGAAACTATGTCACACTTAGTGCAAACTGAGGCAACACTGAAGCATGCAACAAATCTATTTTTAATGGAAATGTGTGATTCTTTATTAGAGGCAATTATATCCTTCGGAAAAGTAGCATATCCAACGTTTAAAGGATTTTTAGACAAATATACAAGACAGGTCATCCCCGACCCATGAAGGAACTAGTGGTGCTACAGAATGGCACAGACTTTCCCGTATAAGTTTTCTTGTATTTCCTTGAATCTGGGAAATTCTTTGAATTTCCTTGAATTTCCTATTCCGAATTGCCACATACTCGTGCCAGCTCCCATCTATCGCCGCCCAAAGTACATATTTTTGATATTTTTTTAATTTTGCGGTTTCTTAATAGCAGAACGGAAATATTAATTTTAAATTATCGAAGAACAGTAAAACCTCCTCCTCAATAGCAATTTTCTTTGAAAAACAAAACTTCATTTCAAGCAATTACACTCACAAATACAATAGTGTTTACAAAATGCTGTAAATGTGCTTATTAAAGACGTGAAAGATCTTTCAAAAAATTACATTTATGCAATTTTTGCAAAAACAAAAACTACCCCAAATTATACTTTACGTCATATTAACCCTTAACTAGTCTGGTGAAAAATAATGACTTCTCCTTGTCTGGTGGGGTCAAGAATTTTATAAAATGTAATTTTATTAAGAACTTAACATTTTGTTTTATAAAATATCACATATATGATCATTTACATTGTAATATGTAATATTTGCTACGTTTAAATAAAATTTTCACCAGTAAATTTTGCGTGACTGGTAGAAATATGCTTGGCGCACTTGATTCATACAATTTTTGTTTTCCTATTTGCTGTTCTCAGGTGTACTTCACAACTGCCTTTCTCGTGCTTGTGTGTGTCCCCAAAGGTTCTTTTCAAACTTGTTTTGTCTCTGAATTTCTTAATAATTTCTTTCATTTCACGTGACAAAGGACGGACACCACGACGTGAAATGTGTGGATGTACAAGTGAACGCCCAACTTCTTTCAATGGCTTTCTATTCGATTTTTTCCCCGAAATTTTTATTGCAGTACTAGAGAATGCTAGTGTTTACAACTGCTATATTAAGAATTGCATAAAATATCCTCATTAGCTACCGCCAGCCACCGCCACCGCTACCGAGTTCGCCGAGTTACAGAATAGTTGGTACAAAGTTGATCAAGTCCATCTAAGCCCGCTTTGATTGTGTTATAATAATTGATCATATTGGGCCTTTTTGTTTTGTGGATCAAATTTTTGGTCGTGATGTATTGTCAGTAAGAGAACAACAGACCGATTCACAGAAAATATTTAGATAGAACGTAAATAAGATAAAAAGGTGAAAAAATATAATATTGAAATTTACTAACACTCCTTATCTGGTGGGAGCCATACAGACATAATGAACAATAAAGTACAATTACGTTGTTACGAGTATTTTAGACAAAAAGCACACACTATCATCTGCTGGGGACCTTGAACGAAGAATACACGGAATCACAGCCTAATATGTCGGTGCTTTTAGTTACTAACTTAAGTGTATGATAGCCTGGGGTCCCAGGGACCACACCAGACGTTATGGGTTAAAGATGTAATTAGCACTACTATATGTACCAAACGTTTGAAAGACAATTGTGCCATTTATGAGAAAATGGAGTTTGAGTGTTTCTGAAAATGAAGAATTTTGAGCTACTTTTCATAGAAAACGATTGCGTTCTCAAAAAACCTTACTTGACATTATTTAAGGTATATGTACTCGTAAATATAATAATGTGAACAAATCGCCACTAATCTAAATATTACCGACGTGGGAAAAAAGTCAAAATAATTTAATTTTTGGAATTTTTGAAAAAAAAAACAGAATAGAGTAAGATGGCAATTATGTAATTTCTTAGAATACATTTAGCACTATTTCTACCAAAACTTTGAAGAAAAAATTTGGAGCCATTTTTGAGAAAAGTTTGTTTAGTCATTTTTTAAAGTTGCAAATATTGCACGCAATACTGCACGAAAACTACAATAATTTTCGAAAAAATGTACATGACCTTAACGATAGAACTCACTTTCGAGAAAAAACTTGACTTGAAGGAAAAATCTTGATCTTCAATTTTGTACTTGTAGGAAGACGCCAAAAAATTCAAACTTTTTAAATTTTCGAAAATTCAGAGTTAACCGTGGAAATGAGACCTATGCCACCTTAATAAATGCATTTTACTCTATTCTTACTGTAACCGCTAAAGCCGTTTACAGCAAGAAAATATCAGGTTTTTTTTCTTCGTAAACGCGTCCTGTTATTTTAGGATCTAGTAGTTACAACACTAACCGAGAGAGAACGCCAGGCGACGTATATAGTTTTAAAATAAGCTAACAGGAGCGCTTATCACTAGTACTAGAAGCGTGATAACGAAATCGGCCAGCGGAACGACGCAATCGACCAATGGGAATAAAGCAAACGAATATTGGAGAATTTAGAACAAGAAGAGACCAACTCGGCCATTTTACCGAAAGTCAGCGGAACGAGAAGGTGCTCTGAACTACTCTGGACAAACTTTTGGATCGACGGACCACGCCAGTTCAAGATTTCGACAGTACACAAGCTTTTAGAAAAGGTAACTCATCTTATTATTATGATAATTTATTCATGAGAGGGAATAAATAAAATACATGAAACGTGGATAATTTTTAAAAAAAAGAAGAATACTTAACAAGAGTGATGCTATGAATTGAAACGAAAAGAAATGTAACGAGTAGCTAATTGAAATAGAAATGTTACAAGCAATGTGTGATTTATTGCAGCTTTTTTGTATAAGAATACTTGAACCAGCTCGAATAAAATTCGATCATTGGACGTTACTGCAACGCCGACGCCAACGACGCGAGTCCCGAGGAGAACGGTGCAGTCAACGGGATCTTCTCGTGTTCGAGTTCCTTTCCGGACGACCCTGAAAAACTTCAAGGCTTCGCACGTCGCGGGAGACATCGTGAGTTCGGCAAACCCTTTTCAAGTTAACGGCAGAAACGTGGGCCAGATGTAGAACGATTTTAGTATCATATTTCACTAGATGGTTAACTGTAATATTGCTTGACTTTATTCATGAGTTTTTGAATACATATCCGTGTGCCAAATCGAATTACAGTTTCGTTACTGGACGCAGATATTTAAAAAGTGTTACTGGAAAATAAATTCAGAAGTAAAGATAGACAATTATTCAATTGATTGACATATTGTGTCGGATGCAAAGTTCAACTGTGTAGCATTTAACTTAACATTTTGTTTTTTTTAAGTCTGAAATCTCATAAGAATAAATTAATTTAACTTTGCTTAGTGTTGGTAAGATTAGACATTGTAATAACGATAACAGTTATGCATTCTAATTGAATCAAGTGAATTTGTTAGAACAAGTAGAAGATTAATATTTTTTTGAATAGAACATGGTATTGATATTATCGATTTATGTTATACACGAATGGTAATTTCAGGTACAACATTTTGAGTGTGTATTGTTCTGTGTGTATTTCAGGAAATGTGTGTAGAGATAATCGTGTATTAGTTATGTATTATTGGAATTCCGATTCTTGAATCCATTCTTTTGAATTTAATTGGAAAATTTCAAGGGTTTATTTGCAATTAGATTTTTCTTACATGTTGTAACAATTTTTGGTTTTTTTTTGCATATCAGATTCAAACAGGACGTTAATAGTCAATTCATGTTATGTTGATGTACTAATTTTTCAGTACAGAATATATTGTTTGTTGTTATTTTCGTAAAACATACGACAAAAGTGTTCTTAATCTATCCCAGTGTACTAAATCTTGAACCCTTTCCCTTGGAAAGAATGTCTGCTAGGACCTTCTTATATGAGTGCGTTGTGGCTTAACTTTATTAAAGCCACAACAACGAGTAACAAGGGAGAATTACTCGAGTCACCCGTCTCCTCCCATACGCGAGGTAATTTTACCCCAATTGTTGGACCAGGCGCTAGGTGGTTGGTTACTGCCTCACCTATCGTGCCACCACCCAACATTGGGAGGGAGACAAAAAGGAAAGGTGGTGACATTACAAGAAATTGAAATGAATTTGGAGCTGCTTTTGAGAAAATTTTGAAAATGACCGTGGCCTTTATGTAAAGAATCTCCAAATTTTGAAAAAAGTGTTTAAAAATCGCGGCCCCTCGAGTGGACGGAGATTGACCGGGGAGTATTGATTTTGGAAGAAATTCCACGAGTGGTTAAAACGCTAGTGTTCACAGATTGACGGACGGACACACAGACGGACGGACAGACGGACTAGACGGATGGACGGACAAACGGGCGGATGGACGTTTTGAAAAAAACACTTTTTTGGTATCAGGGGACCCTTAAACGTGTATTTCTGTTAAAATCTCGATATCCATTTTCCGCGGCATTACATAACTTTCCCTATACTACGTATATTACTCTGTAAATACGTACGTGTACGGGAAGGTAAAAATGGACTTCCTTATCTTTAGAAATTAGGAATAGTTGGTGTTCCTCTGATGGAGTTATTAAAAATTGTTGAAGATATTAAAGTGCCTGGAATTAATGTTTGGAAGTATTGGTGAGTCTGCTCCGGAGAAATTACAAAAAGTGTTAAATTTAAGTTCTGTGTTGAAATTTCTCCAAAAAGTAAAAAAACATTATTTGTGGGAAAAAATCATAAAATGCAGGATTTGACCTTACCATTGCTATCATTACATTATATATTCATCAGAAAATACCGGTATTTCAATAGAATCATGCAGGTATTTTGGGGAAACCCATTAAGAGAGATGGCTCAGAGGAACAATTATGGACACTGCAGAGTTTCTGAACGTCAGATCTTAGTGTTCGAATGTGGACTGGGCCATATTCTAGCTAGGTCGAGTCCTACCGGTGGATGGGAAATAATTCTAATGGCCGCGTTTTCTGAACGGTAGTTTATCATGTTTTTTCCGATCAGTCCCAGGCAAATGCCGGAGTAGTACTCAAATAATCGGGCCACTGATAGCACATTATATTTTGTTCCTCATCCTGTCGCCATGAAGTACATATTCATTCACGCACTACACTATGACTGGGTGATTAATTAGAGAATGGAGTTTGTTCCTATAGATCATTGATTACACTGGTAAAAAAATGAACTTTTTTCTTTCACAAGAATGAAAGTAACAGATTCTAGAAGTAGTTTCATACTGAATTTAAGTATCATTTCAGTTGTTCCCCCTTCAAGCAGAAGTTTTTGTGTGATATTCATTTGAACATTTTATAATTTTTAATAAATTCAGCAAATAGTTATCCAATAAATGATATACTACTAGACCTGATTTACATTATGACTGCTCATTCTGTAATTATAAAGTTATAATAATGATTGTCTGGCATATTCTGCATCTGGAACATCTCTCTTCTTGGTCCAAGACTACATAGTAAGGCAAAATATTAGAAACTACACACCTCAGTACATGCTTTCCATTTAACTAGTTGTGCTACAACAGCAGATACTTTCCCGTATTATTGAAAACAACTACGTAGGATTAAAATATTGCACTTTCTGCCCTACCAACATCTTAGCTATTATTTGAAAATGTCCAATTTAAACAAGAAGCGAACAACTCACTGTTTTCATCGCAGTGTTTTCAAAACTATGTGAATTCTACAACAGCATAAAAATAGAATCCAAAGTTTTGTAGACTTGTATGGAAATAGAAGCCCGATACCATACAGCTATATCGTCACAAAAATGACAGGTAATTCACAGAAATTCGCATGGTAGAACGAAAAAACGAATTTAAAATTATTAAAGAACACAAAAACTTTGCTATAAATCAAAATTCTCTGTTAAAAATTTGTAGCCGTTTTTAAGAAAATGGCGTTTAAATGCTACTAAAATTGCGAAATTTCAAGCTCTTTTTCACAGAGCATTTTTGAGTTTTCAAAAAACATCAAATGAAGTAATTTAGAGCACTTCCTCTTACAAAGATAATAATGTTTACAAATTTGTGGTATGTGCATATTAAATATTTGAGAAACCTTTCAAAAAATTACATTTGTGTAATTTTTGAAAAAAAAACAAAATAGAAATACACCAAAATGAACATTAGGTCATATTAAAGAGTGCAATTATTACTATCTGTTTGAAAAGTTTGAAGAAACAATTTGGAGCCATTTATGAGAAAATGGCGTTTGAGCGTTTCTGAAAATGCGGAAATTTAAGCTAGTTTTCATGGAAAACTGTTGAGTTCTCGAGAAACTTTATTTGAAATTATGTAAAGTACATGTACTAATTAATATATTAATGTCAACAAATCAACGCTAATGTAAATGTTAACGACGTGAGAGGCAAGTAAAATAAATTACATTTTTGCAATTTTTGAAAAACCAAAAGAATAGAGCAATCTGGCATTTATGTCATCTAACAGAGCACATTCATCACTATCTCTACCAAATATTTAAAGAAATAAATTGCTGCCGTTTTTGAGAAAATCTTCTTTTTGTATTTTTTTTAAAATTGCATGTATTGCACGCAATGTTGCGCGAAAACTTACTAACATTTTCCAAAAACTTGTACATGGCTTTAAAGAAAGAACTCACTGTGAAGAACAAATTTTATTTAAAGGAAATACAGCTATCTGCAATCTTGTAGTTGGAGGAAGACGCCGAATAAAATTCAAACATTTGCAATGTTCGAAAATTCAGAGATATCGGTGGAAATCGGACCTATGCCACCTCAATAAGTTTATTTTACTCTATTCTTACAAGAAGTTTAAGGAACAAAATTGGTGCCGTTTTTGAGAAAATTTTGAAAATGTCCGGGGGTCTTCATATAAAGTGCCTCCCAAAATTAAAATATCGGTTTCAGATTCAAGAGGCCGTGAGATCAGCTAGATCGATCGGGGATTATCAGTTTTGGAGAAAACAAGAATGGTTCGAACGGTTTAGTCGCTAGCGTTGTTCACAGACGGGCAGACAGACGTTTTGCTTTCATTTGGTTTTTCGGTATCAGTGACCCACAAAACAGGGATTTTGGCTGCACCACGTATTAGGAGATTTTTTTCTTAATTTAACAAGTGAATTTATCCACTGTTTCGTTACCTGAGCCCTGTGATAAAGAGTTTTTTTTGCTGAAAATCCGTCGTTTTTTCGCGCAGCATTACCTAACTTTCCCGATACTATACGTATGTACACACGTATAGTATACGGTGTGACGTCTTTGCCTTCATACAAAAGAAAGGAATAATTCCACAGACGTGAACGTTTGCAAATACTGATTTATTCAATGAACTCCGACACCTGAATATTTATGTACATATTTACAAGTGGACGGACGGACCATCCCGTTCCAGAAGGAAATACCCTCGGCCACCACGACCGCTAACCTACTCTCACGACGCAGGAGCGCCGGGCCCTTACTCGTCCTAATCGCGTTACACGCGCCGCGCACCCACGCACGCACGACTCACCGCGACCGGACCTACGAGAAATTGGAGAACGAGACGCTTGCTCTCGTTGCTTATATACCCGCTGGGCTCCTCTGACGGAACTACGTCACATAGCCGCATCCGCCAGCCGAATTCTAACCCCAGCTTCCTTTTGGGGTTCACAATACTGGCGCCATGACAACGCGCGTCACAACCGCCACCCTAGGAATTTCTCACCCCCGACTTGCACTACTAGATTTCCCCGTCTTCCAAAAATACCCCTTTTGTTCTGCAGAGGCGTCAGCTCGACTCGCCCGCCGTTTCCGCTCTTCCCTGTGTGCAATTCAGAGCTTCTGAATGCACGTACTGAATTTAATATTGGGCGTCTCATATGACGCCACAACGGGAAAGTAAAAATATACTGATGAAAACGCACACCGTGCTCATCGCTGACAACCCCAAGATTTTCCGGATGGAACTCTAAGTCAGAGGATAAGAAGTGAATTTTCGAAGCCGTATTACATCCCATTGCGTTATAAGAAATACCGAAGATCAGTCTCCATGTCCGATAGATTTCTGCTTTATGGTGTACAAGGGAATTGCAATACAAATTTTTGAAAGACTGCCAGGCTTCTTTTTCCAGTGTAAAAGTTCTTCAATATGTCAATCAGCCAGTAATGACATGTGTGGACCTAAATAATTCCTTCTTTCAATTTAGCATCACTAAATATAGAAAATTTCGTTTTCACGTACAAGAATCGATCAGAAAATTTATTCATAGCTTTTACGAAATTTTTCATTTTTCCTGATTTAATATGTCATGGAGGTAAATATGCTTTGAGGATTCATTAAATGGATATGTGACACATTTTTATGGTCAGGGATGCAGATATTCCTTTAATATTTGTCAAAGAGAAATAACAATCACTAAAATGATCCTTCGGTTCCCTCCAAATAATAGAAATTCCAAATAGCATATGATACCATTTTTCTATCAAGATAACAGTTTCAACACAAAAAACCTATATTTGGGGTCCAGCTCCTTTCCAAATTACCAACTTGACAGATAAAATGTTAGCGATATTGCCAGCCAAATGTTGATAACTCTTTTTTCGCAAATGGCATTAAATTTTGCTTTGTAGTCTTTCAAGTATGCTCTCCACAAAAGCAGCAGAAATTATTTGCTTGATTGACACAGTTTCTTGGCATGATAATAATACAAAATACTAAAACACAGCTTACACAGCACACTTCTAAACACAAAGAAGGAAAAATATCACTAGTGACGTTCATGCTAACAAGCTCATAGACAACTCAATATTGGCACATCACAATGTTAGGCTAACTGGTCTGAGCATGTCAAAACATGAATGAACCTGCACAGTATTGCCTATTGATGTTTTAGCATGACATTACATATAATTTCCTTAAATACAGCTTGAATAAAATCGCTACATATAAGGTAAAGGTTCCTTGTCTGGCCAAAGAGAATGTTCAAATCAGTTTTTAAAAAGTGACTGTCACAAAAAAACTTGCCTGAAGGAAAAATTCTGAATACATATCTGAATTCAGTAAGAAAAATCGTGCTAGATTGACTAATCAGATTTATTGTGAAGAAAACCTTGTCAACCAGTGTTGTAAGTGAATAATGGGTGCGTCAACCGCTAAGGTCATTAATCCCATAAAAGTAGTGAATGCGTTTTCTTCGATAGGTGGTGGTGATCTCCCTCCTTGGATGATAAGGCGCCGACCTACCGTCCCCTAACGGAGTTTCCTCTAGCCAGGTCCCTCCCACCATCAGGGCTCCGCCCAAACCGGGACAAGCTCTAACACTACTCTCCCGAGCGGCCTCTCAGCATGTGTTGCTGTGTAGTGCATGTAAGTAGTATGTGTGTGTAAGTAAGGGGTAGGATAGGACAAGACGAGGAAAGATCACGCGCGAGTTGTGGCCCGTTTTTTAGAGTACTGCTCCGGCATTCACCTGAATTGATCGGAGAAATCACGGAAAACTACCGATCAGAGCACCTAGCCGCTAGACTGATCTTTGGACAGTGCGCGATCTTTCTTTCCTCTTCTTTGTCCTATCCTCACCCCCTACTTACACACACTTACATGAACTACACTACCACATACGCCAGGAGGCCGGTTGGGAGCTTAGAGCTTGTCTCGGCTGGGACGGTATCCCGCTGGTGGGTGATGCCTTGTTGAAGAAAACCTCACTAATCTACGGTAGGTCGACGTCGGATCTCGCCATCCAGCGGGGGAAGATCACCGCCACCTTCCGAGGGAAATACATTCATTACACTAACGGGACTGAGTGACCTTAGTAGTTGGGCCCCATCGGAAAGTTACCAAGTTAGGGGATAGTAATGCAATTGTATTTAATCAATGCAGTCTTTAGACTAAAACATGTTCCTAGTAGATGGAACGTTGCTGAAATCATCATGATCCCCAAACCAGGAAAATTGCTCCATGAAGTCACATCTTATAGGCCAATATCTTTGCTGCCCATTCTTTCAACAGTCGAAGTTGCTGTTAAAAATGTTAAAACCAATAATAGAAAGAAAAAAATAGATCCCCAATCATCAGTTCGGCTTCAGACAGAAACACTCTACAACAGACTAAGTCCATAGAATCATCAATACAACGGAGAAAACATAAAAAGAAAAACTGGTCTGTTCAGCTATCTTCCCTAACAAGCGTTTGATAAGTTCTGGCATCAGAGGCTTATTTTTATACTAAATAAGTAATTACCCGAACAGTATGCAACACTGTGAAAATCGTACATATCTGAGGGACTGTTTTGGGTCAGAGTGGAAGAAGAATACTCAAGAGCTAAAAAATAAAATAGCTGGCCTGCCGCAAGGATGAGTTCTGGGGCTCGTTCTCTACTTCTACGCAAGTAATATCCCACAAAATAAAAAACATAATTATGGCGACCTTTGCTGGCGATACAGCCCTAATGATCACGCACTCAGACGAGCAAGAGGCCACAGACATACTACAAAATGCTTGTAATCTAATACACGCTTGGACAACAAACTGGAAAATCAAATTAAATGAGTCGAAATCTGTTCACATATACTTAACAAACAAAAGAATTGTAAGCACCCCTTCTCTCATGTTAAGTAGCCTTAAAGTACCTTACGCTAACACTACTAAGTTCTTAGGCATGACAGATACTAAACTGCGGTGGAAGGAACATGTGAAAAAGAAAAAGAATGAATTAAATCTTAAATATAGACAATTATATTGGCTTTTGGGACGTTCTTCTCAATTGCCCGTACACCACAAAATTTTAATCTACAACCAAACCTTGAAACCGATTTGGCTCTACGGGTTCAGCATTAGGGTTGCACCAAAGAAAGCGATATAAAATCAAGACAGACCTTTCTGAACAAAGTACTGCGAAACATCGTGAATGCTCCGTGGTACCTTAGAAATAGGATTCTATATCGTGATCTTGGAATTCCCTACGTTTCAAGAGAAATTAGACGATTCGCTGCCAAACATGAAATGGGATTGCACGAACATGTTAATTTAGAAGCCATTCAACATCTGGATAACCATAACCAGTGGATGCATCAGCAGCGGATGCTAATCAGGACCAATCCCTTTTAATTAGTTAAATATTCACAATAAATGAATTTTGATATTGTAAATTAAATACTTACTACACTATTGAATAAACATGTAAATAATATTTTAACTTAGATTTAAGAATATATGTAAATTGATGGATGGTCATTTGTGACCAGTTTCAATCTTTGACGGCTTGGCGTATTAAAACAATTCATATTCCAACACAACTCGCAATCCTCAAAATATTAATAACATTAACACTTCCTCACTAAATATCTCACAATTAACTACCACAATAGTTACCCAAGTTCTAGCTTTACTAACACAACAAATTCAACAAATAGAATCACTTGTGAACAAACAAAATGTCTAAAAAATCTACCTACGTAACACTGCTCAATTGGAATACCAATGGCATTGAAAGGCAACATCAATTATTTAACATTTCATTTATTTCCATAATATACAAATACCATGTATCACCAAACCTCATCTCATTCTCCAATAAAAAAATATTTAAATGGATATAAAATAGACATGACAGAATTGACAATATAGCATTGGGCGGCGTAGCTATCATTATTCCTTCTAAACTCAAACACTTTTTTATAAATTCACCTATCACTCCCTCCCTTCAATTCATTACAATAATAATCAATATCAATCAAATTCATTACTACCTTACATTTCAATATAAGCCTCCAAAGTCTAATTTCGCACTCAGATATTTTAAAAGCGTATTTAAAAATGCAGCAGACAATATCATACTACTCGGCGATCTAAATTGTAAAAATTAAATCTGGGGATGTCTTAATATATTAATCCAAATGGCATAACACAAATTTATTGCTAATCCAAATCTTCAAATTCATGATCCCAATTAACCCGTATAATATTTACATATTAAAAATATCATCCCAGATATTTTAAGTATACTACTCAAACAAAACATAAATCTTCCAATTACTCAAAATGTACTACCTGAACTTGATTCTAATCATTATCCAGTCATAATTTTGTAGTCTTGTAACTTAAGTTTAATTGTTTTTGAAAATTTATTGAGCTTAGTTTTCATATCCGGTCGTCTTGTGTTTTGGCATAGGCGTCTAAGATTGTGCTTACTTTTAATGAAGTTTAATATTCTAGTGGGAATGCATTTACGGATTTTTGTAATTATTATTCTGTAAGATTTAATTGATAGTTTAATTGATTTTTTTGTTATTTAAGGTCGCATCAACTACATTAATGACCACTATTGGATGTAACGCTATGGTATGAGCATGAAACGATATGGTGATGATAGGGGGTGATAGGACGAACACATATAACCATGCGCAAGGCGGAACTCGAACCCGCGACCCCATGGTTCAAGACTACTACAGTCCAATATCACTAAAGCACTTCTGTCTTAGCGATCTCGGCCACGGGGCCGACATTAATTCATTTTTGTATAGTCTCCGTGAAAGTTAGTATTTGATTGTCTAAATCTGTTGTTGTTTCAATGATTTTAGGAAATATAATATTTAAATTCATTCGTTCTTTAAATTTTTGCCAATTCACATGACCTATATAAGTAATTACGGAGTGCTTATTTGTAGTTGCAGTATTTGTTGCTCCGGTGTTGTGGTCTGAGTCAAGTTCAGGCAGAACAATTTGTTAAAATAATGTTTTAAAGTTAATTTATAATTAAAACTATGTTACGAGGACTAAAAAATGTCAGTTGGAGAGGTGCAATATTATAAATTAAGTAACTGATGCTAATAATACGCAAGAATGATTGCTGTTTTTGGCAGTGGTTTAAATAAGTAAAATTGCTTTGAATAAATATTATGGAACATAGGATGTGAATATTGAGGACAACTAAAATTTTGTAAGAAACTCCAGGAAGGCAATATAATTTTCGTAATATATCGATCTTGACTTGGTTGCGAAAGGGCCACTTTAGGTATACAGTGTTTACTCAGATCAAAACACTGCTATACTACCGACAAAAAACCTTCATGGGAATTTTTGGGCAAGAAAAAGGAAGGAATGTTGGATGAAAAGTAAGAAAAGAAATTTCCAAGATATAACTTCTAAGGGATCATTTAAATGACTAGTTCTATTTAGAACTGGATCTATCCACTTGGTCATAATGAACGTATAAATGTAAACTATAGAAACATTACTTATTTGAAAATGTTAAGATATTAAAAAAATAATTACTCAAAGTGAACTTTTTAAATTATGTGAAACAAATCTACATCTTATCACAAAGCACTAATACTGAAAACGTTCCAGGATACTAACGGTAAGTTGTATTTATTCCACAGAAAATGACGCAGTGCAGTATTTACAGTATTGGATTTTATTAGTAGTATTATTTATTACTATATTTATTACTAATATTATTATTGGTAATTTAATATTCATAATTATACAATTCTTTAACTATTTTTAATAGTCCAGACAACCCTTCCGGAAGCTTTCTTTCGTCTATTCTATATGTTCATGTGAGTAAACACGACCCTGCTAATTACGTTGGTGTCGGTGTGATAACACAAGTCTACAACCAAAAATTGATTTCATAATTTTGGCTGACCTTTATGCTTTTTGGTGTGCTGAAAACGAAAACGAAGTCCCTCCTTCTCTATCACGTAGATTTTTTCCAAATCCGTGAAACGTAATTCCTATTTTGTAGCATACGCATATAGTATTTACATTTATAACCAATATTTTTTCTTAAACGATTTATAACATTTTAGACACTTATTATGTTCTAATAACACTCTGCCTGAATAGTTGGTATGGTCATAAAGATTCTATTGAGATAGGAAGGTAATTATTATCTTTTCTCGATAGTTCCATTCTGAAGTTTAATCAAGATATAAATTGCTATATATGGAAATTGGAGCCCATTTTCTTGCTCATTCTCCCAGTCCAGTAGTGTCAATTGGAGTGAATATATTCACTTAGGTCATTTAGTTGCGTCAAAGTGATTTCAAAGGTTTTCTGAAGTTTTAAAGTGCATTTTGAAAAACTTTCTCATCGGCGTTATGTTACCAGTCCATAGTACTTCTCTTTTATTTGTGGTGAGTATACAATCAAGAAGTACCAAAGAAATATAATAGATTTCATCACAACAAAGAAAGTGAATGTTTCAAGTACTTATACTCATGTTTCCTGGTTTAAGTGATGCTAAGATAAAAGAAGGGATCTTTGTAGGTTTAGACATCTGGAAACTTTTCTCAGATCCACATTTTGCTCAGACCGTGGATGAGAAGGAGAGGCAAGCCTGGAATTCTTTTAAAGAGGTTGCTGACAAGTTCCTTGAATGATTCTAACTACGATGTCTCGTGGAACGCATGCAAAGCTTTGAACGCTTTTCAAGTACTACGTTGCCACATGAGTTTGAAGGTTCGCTTCCTACAGTCGGATGTGGACTATTTCCCAGAAAACTTGAGGGACGTCAGTGAAGAACAAGGGGCAAGGTTTCAACAGGATCAAAGGGATGGAACGTAGGTGTCAGGGTAAGTGAAACGTGAACATGATGGCGGACTATTGCTGGATGCTACATCGTCAAACACCTGCAGAGTCATACTCCCGGAATCGCACACGAAGATGTTTCCAGGCGAAAAGAACATGTTTTCACAAAAAGTACTATTAAATATTCATCATTGTTTACTCTGGCAAGCTTATATCAGTAAGAAACAATGTATTTGGTATTGTTTATAACATATAAATAAATAAAAACTGTCAGCCAATTATGTTTTCTTATGTCGTTATAACAACTATCTTTAGAGACTGAACTTGAGATTGTAAAAAGTCTGTACGTGATAAAGAAAAACTGACCTCACTTTCAGTTTCAGCACAAAAGAACAAAGATAAGATGATATTATCAAATCAAAATTCGAAACTCTTTCTTTTGTAGACCTGTGTAATCATTAATTCACATTAATTCTTTTAGGTAGTAAAAGTAAAGCGTCTTCGCGAAATAGGAAAGCTGCAGAGAATTATCCCCCCGCTTTGGCCAGAATATCAATTAGTCATGGTGTTTTAGCACACTCTAACGCCTGTTCCGTTTTTAAAAATTAAAGTTAATAAATATATTATATTATACGATTAAATAATATAATATATTATACGAAATGTTGTGAACTTGACTTGTGTAGACTGGCTGTTTCCCTGAAACACATCGGTTTGCAGTTATAAGCGAAAAATTGTAAGGTGCAAAATGCTAAGATAATCTTCGAACTTTCCTGTTCAAAAGAACACATAGAACCATCGGGAAAAAAGTTCTGGATTTCTTTGGTGGATCAGATACCTGGACTGGACTAGAAGGGCAAGAATTATATGAATTGTCCAACTCAAGGGAACATAAAAATTCTTATTCAAAAAATTATGTAATATTCTCTGCAATTTATCTAATCAAAATCGTGCAATAATATACCATTTGATACAATTTGAAAGTTGTACGTAGGAATTTCACTTATGATGTCGGAGAGTAAAATTCAGATAAAGGACATAATATAATATTAATATCTGCCTTATGCTTTAATCGTCTCTGTCTTGCGGATATTTATCTCATTTTCTCATCTTGGGGTTCACTAATGCACAACAAGGCTACCATCCAAATATTCCGGAACACAACGCCCCTCCAAAACGTCCGGTTGAGTTGAGTTTTGAGTCAGATTGGGGCCACCCTGTCAGCGTAGAGCTAAAATATTTCCGGGTTGTTATCAGAATTGAATTAAGCATCACTCAAAATGTGTCAGAACACATCCATACTCGATCCTTTCATGAATTAAGCCAAAGGCCACAACTATTACAAGGCTTCAACTGGCGGACGAATGCAAGGTCCATCAACCACTCAAGCTCGCACCCGCATCCCACCTTAGGGGGAAATGTCACGTGCGGCGGCCTTGTTTGGTTCTGTCAAACATCCCTTCTCACTGAACGGCTTTCAGGCCTTGAATTGGATATTTTGAGCCATTTATTTGATATGTCAGAATGAACGCATCATTCGAACTAGCGTCTAGTCATTCAACTATACAACCTATTAATTTCCTAAAAGCACCAAGTCTAGAGGCTTTGGGGAATGAGAGTGGGTTTACTAGAAACTAATAGATTTGAGCTTAGTTGTAGTAAATAGCTACAATGTTTGCTCCAAGCTCTCGGTGAATACCTAGTTTTCGCAGAATACACGATAGATTGCTTCAGCGAGTGTGACTGACGTAGGATTAGCCGGTTCCTCGCGGACTTAATAGTTTGAAGGCTCTCTGGTTTTTCACCTGTCACAAAATGTTCATTATTTGGCCAACGTTTCGATAAATTAGGGCACGGATATTAAGCATCAGCAGAACTTTAACACGAAATTCGGTAGAAGTGCTCGAATGTCATCCCTTGACACTGATGACGAGAGTATCGCCAAAATATCAACGTCGGATGTTACATTTCCTAATAAGAAGATTCATGTGATTGATCACTCCCACTCCCGACCTCGCTTCGGTGGCGAGTGCCGTGCCACCTCTTTAGTTGCATTAACGACTTCATTATCCCTAAAATGGTCCCGGATGGGAGCTCCAATTCTTTCCAGAGCCTACGTAAAACCGAGTACTACCCTAATTGTGCAGCTAGCAAGAATTCTTTTACTTAGTGCGTGAGATGAATGCGATGCACAAAATGGCACCGTGAAAGGAGCCATGTTGGTCATATTACTCGATGTACTAAAGAATAAGTAAAATACCTCGAAACATGTCTGCCAACAAAGACGGACACAGAGTTAAGTAATAAACTTATTTGAGGAAGATTTATTTTCCTCCCGTTAAATTACAATTAAATCATTAGGTGACACAACTTACAAGGGCTCTTCACTTTTCGGTCTTGTCGCTTATACCGTGATTAGCACCGAGATTGGACATCTGGAGAAAATTCCTATCCCAACAGCGCATAAGACCGAAGTCTCAGTTCAACTCCCAATAGAAAGAATGACCAACGTAATGCTCCAACTTATTTGTAGGTAAGGTTTTACGCTTTCACTGAGACCAGTTATAAAAGGCTACCACGTCTGTGCTTGCCATAGCCATTTGTACTTTTTTCTCACACTAACGACATTTAAGACGTAGGTGCCCTCGAGAAACGCGAACCCTGGTGGGCGAAACATTTTGTAGTTTCCGCTGCCTTTTGGGCGCCTTGAACACATACACGGAATGTGGACATTCCTTGGTCCGTTGTTTTAGCTGCTGCTTCTGCATCCGCGTGCAACTGATAGAAGCATGCCACGACAAAATCGATCAGATCGGTCGACTTCAGTCTCCTCATTCAGGCAGTAGACTTTCTAGACTAACTTTCTTTTTGGTGTCAAAAATATGCTACGTCGGGAACCAAACGTAGGATTACTCGCTCTTCAAAGCTACTGTTCTAAACTCCCAAGTATAAATGTTAAAGCAAAAGATATTCTGCCATACTGATAAGTAAATGAAACTGGAAAATTTTGATTGACAGGTTTAGACAAAATTAGTTGCGGGTTCATTGCTCAAGGTTTTTGAGTATACTAAAAACGACTATTTTCTTGCTGAATAAATACAATTCGAGGTGAGGTAATAAAACTGCTTTCCCTTGTCTATGACTCATTCTGTTAAATTTCTGTCGATACAGATAATTACTTAATAAATTTTACATAATATCTACGATTATATATTCTTTGTTAAGGGAAATTAAATATTGCTATAAAATTATTTTCTTTTAACTATCACGAGTCTGTGGGGTTATTACATATCACCAACAGCACCATATGGACGTATGTCAGTTAATTGCATTTTATACGAAACAGGAAAAAAGTAAGTAAATTTAAACATTAGACTAAACTAATTTCACTATAATAAAAAAGACGAAATCTTACATTTCAATGTTTATAAAACTAATTTCTAACATTATTCATCGTCAATTTTCTTCAAAAAGAAACATAAAAATTTTAATGAATCTGTGGGTGACTCTGCATCTAACAAATATGGGAAGTGCTGGTGAGCGGAAATTGAACAGGCCACAATGAATGCACGAATGCTCGCAGTTATTTTACTAACAAGATCATTATCACCTTTCATTCCCACGCATCGTACACGAGATGACAATTGAGCATACAGTGAACCAATAATCAGAAAGAGTGACATCATCAACGATAATGAGGTCTCACAGAGTACTAACTGAAGAATTTTGGAAGGCTCATTTTAAAGACAAACACAAAAAACTACAAAAAAATAGTACGCATTTTAGTGTCAGTTTTGAAAAGACCATTTTGGCCTTCTCTTCGATCAGAAATAATCTCTAATATTTTGTTGCTTTATTTTAAATTCATTGGTGAATAGTGTAATTCATCCTGCCCTAAATCTAGCAATATTTTGTGATAATTCTTAATTTCGTGAGAGCATTGAACTACGTAGATCAAAATTTTTTATTGGAGTTAGGGATTTAATAATCCGTAAACGCAGTGTTCAATCGACTTGTTTAATAAATACATTTGTGGATACATACACTTTCACGGCACACAGCCCGAACACGTGTTACACAGCACATTACAACTTACATCTGCACTCCACTAGATGCAACGACCAACTGTACTAACTGACAACGCTCTTCAAATGAATGCCAGTGGGCCCAACCTGATACATTACTGATTCAAACCCAACAAAATTTAATCTCGTTAACCAAATCATATATAATGATATTGAATTAATAATATTGTTATATTAATTATTTTAGTAAATCATAAAATATTATATTCTTTAATTGACAACCTGGTTAGCCGAGATTGGTTAAGCACATGTAATGTAGATTCGCAGGATCGTGGCTGTATTCATGTTCCTTGGATTCCTAGCCGGCCTTGTTGACGCAGGGACGTTAAATCCCGGATGTTCGAATGCGTGTGTAGTGGCATGCTGGGGCAGACACATCATATATCACTCTGTAAATCCACCTCCCACCTTTACCAGATAGTGATACCCTCCACCAAATCAGCTATCTTTCACTTAGATGAACCTGCCGACCCCCTACCTACCTACATCAGACAGTGATACCCTTCACCAACCCAGCTATCTTTCGCCGTGATGGACCTATTGGCCACCGGTAATACCTCCCACCAAATGCTAATGGAGGTGAGCATACTGGCGTAAGGGCCATCTCCGAGGTGAGGTAGGGTCTCATCCCGAAATCTACCGAGAGACTGTCAGACTGATCTATGATAAGAAAATAGAAAGGCATTTGCGATGTAGTGAGATGGGTGAGTCCCCTAGAGGACCGTAATGGCTAGATAGATGACCTGATCAAAACTAAGTACTTTAAATAATAATAATAACAATAATAATAATAATAATAATAATAATAATATAATCTTGAGATATAAATCACAACAAAGATTCACGATATCTATTTACCTTATGTAAGGTGACGCAGTTAAGTAATAAAGAAGTAAAGAGATGGAAGCCCTCAAACCAGGATTTAGGAGCCGGATTATTATATTCATTCTAATGATAACATGCAATACGCCGCACACAACTGCTCGCGTCTCTCTGGCTACAAACAACGCAAAATGGGAGAACTTCACAATGTCAAATGTAAGTATATTTCATACTGTTATTCAATAAAAACATTACCACTATTTGTAACATAATGAATATATTACGATCTATATTTTAATTTTAATTTCATCTAATGTTATTCGGCGACATCTTAGTGGCGATGGTCATTTTTGAGAAAAGTGTGAAAATGTTTTTAAGATTCATGTAAAAAATCTCTAAAAATCAAAAAGTGTCAAACTCGCAGAGCCTTGAGTTGCTACCCTTTATAAGATAATGGTCGATTTTTCAGCCACCAATCGTAAGTTCTAAATAGTATGTAAGCTTGCGTGTAATCAAGCTTGGCAACGTGGCTTGGCGACATGCGCGTGAGAGTCAGTTGTTTACTGCATCTTACATGTGTCGATTCTTACCCTGAACTCCGCTCCCTTGGAACTCTTTATATTGTGGCTTACAAATGTTGGTAACAAGACTCCGAGCTGTGTGCATCGATGTTATTGTATTGATGCATACAAAGACTAGCCATCGGCAATTGTATTGATTTGTAAGCCACAATATAAAGAGTTCTACGTGAAACGTGTTGTTCGGGCAAGCAAGCTGTTTATTTATAAAGCTTAATTTTACTTATTTAAAATATGCACATCTCATAATGGCCAAGTTTTCAGTACAAATTATATGAACAATATATTCGTACTCTATATTTGTAGCTTACGAAATGCATTCAATCAATACAAGCCTCCAATTCTTAGAAATACTTCCGCATAACTCCCCGATCAGTTAACACAGTACCGGGAACTCGCCCATGGCCTCACTTCAGGCATGTGTCAGCAGACGATATTCTAGAACATTATTGTACAAGTTAATTACTTTGACAAGTTAACCACGCATTGTATGTCACAAATTCTAGAATCCAAAATGCCTTATAGTAATATGATTCATTTAATTAATTAATTGTAGTTATTCAAGTTGTAATTCAGATTTCACAATGCAACACGCACGCTCAATAGCTGATCATCACACGGCCTGCGAAAACAGCCAAGCCAAGCCACCCGGCCTTCAAGCAACCTCGAGTGTGCTTGCCAGAGCAGACACTGTTATGCAGTGCTCAGTAATTTCTGTTAATTACAACTTTTCAGTCGGCCGGAAGCTAGTATGTAGGTATCACGTGTTACATCTCGCTTAGCAAGTTTCTTTATTTGCCATGTGTGAGTGTATCTGTGCCCAAGACTTTTTTAATGTGTTAATCTGATTGTTCAATGTGTTTTATTGCAACCTAAAGTGTGTAATTTAATTTATTAACTATAACAAGTTACGTGATGCACACTCATGTGTGCAAGTAATCATGCTAATGTTGATCTCACCTTAGGCGAACACATTCCTGTGCATTGCATAACCGAGAATTTAAACTTGCAATGACTGTATCCAACTTATGCATAATGTGTAAAATGTTATTAGCAATCAGTGATCACGTAGAGTAATGCTGACTGTGCATGCTTCTGCCCTTGACTGTGATTATGTGCCGGAATGCATCTGCTATTAACATGTATTTGTCAATCCGTCGTGTATAAAATGCTTTCCAGTTAATATAAAGTATATATATCCATCAGAAGTTAAACTTGAAGTCAAAAAATAAAAAATCAGCAGGATACGATAATATTTCAAATAAAGAATTAAAAACAACCTGATAGCTGGTATTACAGCATTATTTAACGCAGCACTCAGACTAGGCTACTTTCTCAACGATTGGAAAATTGCAACAGTGCTGCCCTTCCGCAAACCAGGAAATAATCCTAAAGAACCAGCAAACTGTAGACCGATAAGCCTACTCCCTACTTGTCAAAACTATCGGAAAAACTTATATTAAAGCGATTAATAAAATTTCTGACAAACACACACGTACTCCCAGACACACAATTTAGATTTCGATCTAGCCACTCCACAACACATCAAATACTACGGTTATCCGAATACATAGCGCAAGTATTTCACACCAGACAACACACGATCGCAATATTTCTGGATATAACCAAAACCTTCGACAAAATATGGCATCAAGGTCTGCTCTACATATTAAGACAAATAGGTACTCCCGAGTATTTATACCAAATTCTTCAATGTTTCTTAAATCAAAGAAGGTTCCAAGTTAAAATTAATTATGGCATATCGCCCTTATATCAAATTTCAGCAGGATTGCTTCAAGGTTCCAGATTATTCCCAGTATTATTCAACATATCCGATTATCCACATCTAATTGACTCACAAACAGCGCGTTACGCAGATGACACTGTAATTTTTACAAAGCACGAAGAGATTAAGACAGCGAGGAATAACTTACAAGATGACCTCGACATATTCAACACATGGGCAAAAAATTGGAGAATCAAAATAAATCCAAACAAAACGCAGGCAAAAATTTTCACACTAAGACATCCCATCACCCCTCCACAATTAACCATGCACAACGAACTTATTCCTTGGGTTCCAAATAATACAGCAGCAAAGTATCTAGGAATGCAACTTGACACCAAACTAAATTGGAAAACACACATCCACACAACACGAATAAAAATTCAAGCAAAAATTTCCCAACTGTACGCACTAATTAACAAAAAGTCCTGCCTTAAAACCGAGACCGGAATGCTAATTTACAAATCGGTAATTAGACCAACAATGACGCTTGCCCGATATGGGGAAATGCAGCCAAATCTAATGTAATAATTCTCCAAACCGTACAAAACAAAACGCTAAGAATTATTATTAAAGCCCCATGGTTAAACTCAAATCAGCAAATCCATCATGAACTGCAAATTCCAACAATAAAAGAGCATATTACTAAACTGTCCGAAGACTTCTACTCTACACTTTCCACATCTCCCTGCACCCCCATATTCAACCTTGGTCGCACTTCATAACCGAACCTACGCATAAACTTACGCTTCCCAAAAGACAGATTTAGACCACCATAAAATTGACCTCAAAAAATGACCTCTATCAATAACAACGACCATTCTCATTTTTTGTAGTATCATTTTCAAGAATTTTTAAATATATTTAAACTGAACCAAAACATTTAACGCTCCCATTCAGGGCACACACAGTTAGAATTAACCAAACGTTATATAAGTGTAATTTCACAACCCTGAAAAACATGTATGTTGAACAGGAAGACAATAAATTAAAAAAATCAAGCGCTTGCCAGTCGCGCACATTAATTATGATAGAAAAGGTCGGCAGCGTATCAAGCCAACCGGCTTTAACGCATCGTTCGTGGAGCGCGCATGCAAATAGTAACCTGGCTTGTGAACTCTGCGCACCAGCGCCCTCGCTTTGGAGAGACCGTAATTATCGCTCACGGCGCTGCGCTGAAGAGGTCGCAATTATTAGTGTAACAATTTTGTGTTCTTTCTTTTTACTTTCCCGTATACTTACGTATATACGGAGTCATATATGTAGAAAAAAAAATGTTTTCAATACAATTCCTAATACATAATGAGTTAAAAGTTAAATAGTTAATAGTTAAAAAAATTTAAAAAGTTAAAGGATTCCTGAAAAGAAAAAAAGAAAAAGTTAAAAGCTAAAGAAAATGTTTAAAGGTTAAGAAAAAAAGAAGGCATTTAATTCGGATCTGCACTGTTCTGCTGCATGAGGGACGATAGTGGCGCCTTTGATCCGAGTGCTTCTCCGATACTGCTGCTGCTGCTGTTGATGGGGTGAGGGCGGGGGGCACAAATCTTGTCCACGATCTCTCTGTACTCGCGCGGGGCGAGGTAGGGCCTGGCCGTGTGGGCGGAAGTAGCACGCCTGCGCTCCCGGTGATGGCTTCAGCTATGATGCGCTTTTTTTTCAGCTGATAGACATGCGAGACCTTTAGGAGCGCAGCGTCGCTTCCGGGGTACCATTCGCCTAGGGCACCCACCCACCACCAGCGGTATCATTTCGGCGGAGGCGTAACCGGCGCTGAGGAGAGCTGCGCGGGAGGCACAGTATTTGCTCTTCTTTTCCTCGTATCTCTCTCGCAGCTTACCGGCGCGCGCCGCCACTACCGTTGCATCCACGATGATAGAGTGTAGGCCCCGCGCGAGAACGAGATCCGGGCGCTCGCTATCCACCACTACCTGGTTTTCTTTAAGGACCTTCCGTCCACTCGCCACAGCTGGCCTCCTTGTAATACTCGCAGATGTTGTGGCGAGCGTGCCACAGCGCCGAGTTGAATCTGCACTCATTGGCGACATGTCCAATTGTCTCGAACGTGGCTGTGCCGTCTGGGCGGGCCTTGTTCTTCTTACCAGGGCAGTGGTTTAAGGCAGGAGCGGAGTTGAGGCGGGCCGGGAGGAGAAACTTGTACACAGGTATTCTCATGTGCTCCCCGGACCGCGTGAAGAAACCTGACTCCTTGCCCACCCCCGCCAGAAGCGCCCGCGTAGATCCCTTGGGCCTTTTGAGATTGCCATCGCCGCGAGTGCGCCTTCTGGAATAATTCTCCTAGGCGCCTTGTCAAAGAATTAAAAAAAACTTCAACAATTTCACAAAACTCTTGCAATGCTATGAAAACACAAAATGAAAGGTACACACTGACTAAGCGATGCTACCTGACTAATACAGTAAGAAAAATTAAATAAATGTAAACATTGCAGAATGTATTGAAGGTTACGAAGCACACATGCCTAGATTTTTTAAACCAGACTACTCTCATAGTACCACAGCTCCTCCTATTTACACAGCTGTCTAGTAGAGGGTCTCAATGCAGATAGGAAAAAATGCCTTTTGCCGACGGGAATGCTTCACGCCCAAGTCCAGCGCACTCCCCGTTCCGCCGTGGCCCAACTCCACCAGCATTCACTCCCGCCAACTACCCAGCTCTGACACCGCTCCGAGTTTGACACCGAGCGGATCGCTGAGGGCGGTTAGCCGGCCAGCCGGAGGAGGGGCGGGCGGCGGCGGGGGGAGATACGAGCGGCGACGGCGGTGGTGGTGGTAGCGGGGCCGGCAACATCGGCGGCGGCGGTGGCGGTGACGGTGGTGATGTCGACGTGACGTCATCGGTGTATGCGGCGGAAGAAAGCGCCCCATGCGTAGAGGTGCGGGGGAACAATGATTAATTAATATCTTAATTAATTGTTTTTTTGTTGTTTTTTGTAAGTGGGACGCGCGAACATTGGAGTTGGCGCCCCCATAACACACTGGTGTAGCATGGAACTCCCATAATTTGGCGGGAGTACCACAAAGAGTGCCCAGGTGAGCGGAATTCGCAGGAACTTGTCCGCGCCGACCAAAATGTGCTAACACGCCTCACCAGTGACGACCTCCCCGAGGGCCCGATAGTGACCATCTCCACACTGTCATCCTCCATGCGTGTCTGGCGGTTGTCAGGGTCCCGGGCGTCCGGCGGCTGCTCCTGCTGGGCGCCGGGCTCGGTCGTGGAGGGCCCGGTCTCTGCTCCGTGGTGCCCCTTCTAGCCGTTGGCACAGCGGAGGGCTGAGGTGCCAGGGTGACGCCGGGGCCGCTTGGCTCGTCGCTGCGCACGGATGCTGGCTGCGCGGCCGAACCTCTCTGGTCGTTGGTTGGGCTGATTGCGGCCAGTACTGGGATGTCGTCGGCGTCGACTCGCTGAGTGGCGGCCAGCTCTACCCTGTGTAAGTCTGGCTACCACTCTCGGTGTCTGCGTTTGGAGCGGCGTCCTGTGGCTGCATCTGGGCGGCGGTCCAATCGGCCCGCTCGTCGTCCTGCGCGGCCGGCGTTGGTGGCGCGGCGGCGCCTACTCCTCCGCTCTGCCCGTTCGACGTCAGCTCCGGGGCGTTGCCCCCGGCGGCTACTGGGGTGTAATCCTCGGTGGCAGTGGGGTCGCGGCCTTCGCCGACAATGGCCCCTGCATCGGCAGGCGCTGGCTCCAGCCGGGTGACAGGATAGTCCCGTGGGAGGAAGTAAGAGGAGAGGAGGGTGAGGGAGGGGACGAGGATATCGTTGTTCTCTCCTATCTTCCGTTGTACTTCTACCCTGCCCGTGGCGTTACGCGCGCGCGACCAAAAAGTCTCTAGGACGTATCTACGGGGGAAGGGGCGGTTGTTGAGGTAATCCGCACTCACGTTCGGCGGAGGTTGTGATCTGGCACCGTGACTTGCTTCGGCGGCGAGGTCTTCCATGGCGGCATTTCTGAGGCTTATGTCTCGGCTCGTTAAAATTTTAAAGGCAGAATCTATCACCCAAAAATAGGCCTCCTCCCTCACCTTTGTGAGGCCGATCGCCCCGTTCTCGCGGTGTCCGAAGAGAAATGGGGAGGAAGCGCGCTCTGGGAGGGAGAGGATGTCTTTCACATGCGCTCGCAGGGCGCTGTCCATTGTGAGCAGCTGCTTCCTCGTGTATCTTCCCATTCGGAGGGGGAAGTTGAGCGGTGGCAAGACGAACTGAGTCAGGGCGTCCATCTTTTGCCAGTCATAAAGCCCTAACTCAGCTACCTTATCGGCAAAGTACTGTAATGTCGCGCGAAAAACGGCGGATTTTCAAGTGACAACAAAAAAATGGATAAAACCAGTTGCTAATTAAGGGACAAGAGTCCCCTAATGTAGCCAGAATCCCTGTTTTATGGGTCCTTGATACCAAAAAACCATTTGAAAGAGAAACGGCGGATTGTCCGTCTGTAAATACCACTAGCGTCTAAGCCACTCATTGGACTTTTTCCAAATGGAAGAAAACCCTCTCCATCTGGCTCTGGTCGAAGCTTTGAGATTTTGAAAAACTTTCTTCAGAATTTGGGGGTACTTTACATGAAGCCCTCCGTACATTTTCAAAGTTATCTCAAAAACGGCTGCAATTTTTTTCTTTAAATTTCTTGGAAGAGTAAAGTAAAATACACTTGTAAAGGTGGCATATTTTCCATTTTCACGCTTAACACTGAATTTTCGAAAATTACCGAAGTTTGAATTTTTTCGGCATCTTCCTCCAACTACAAAATTGAAGATAGAGATTTTTTTCTCCAAACAAAATTTATTCTCCATAGTGAGTTCTTTCATTAAGATCATATTCATATTTTTGAAAATTGTCTATTGCTTACACTGACGTTAACTGCTCCGCAGAGCTACAGTGCAGCTCATATGAATACTAACATTTTAACCAATGTTTTCTGAAAAGAAATGTCATAAGCAAGCACTAATAATAGGTAATTTAAAGGAGCTTTTGGTGTTTCGTCAAAAGGGTACTGATGCCTTCAAACGTCTGGAACTGGCACCACCAGGTGATTGTAAAATCTGTTTCCGGACAGGCGGCTGCCGTCCGGGCGGCGCGGCGCGGTCTGGTGAGCCGCGTGGCAGGTGCTGAGCGACTTCGGCCGCCGCCCGCGGGGGCGCTGGCGTGGGCGGAGACGGGCGCGGAGGCGGCGGGGGCGGTGGCGGTGGTGGACCTGGGCGACGGCGCGCGCTGGCTCCGGGCGCTGCACGCGCGCGCCAACGCTTCGCTGCTGCTGTGGCGCGCCCCAAGAAGACCCAGCAGGCCTCCGCGCCCGCCTGGCTGGAGAAGCAGAGGGGATACGTGCTAGCGGCCCATTCTCTCCTCCGACTCATTACTTTCCTCGGCAATGACACGTTTAGTGCCTTCTACATCGAGAATACAAAAGTGAGTAGTACTTTCAATTAGCGATAAAACTACGTATAACTAGAATTTTAAGAATAGTAATTATTTCAAAATTATAGTTTACATATTTTAACTATAATAATAATAATAATAATAATAATAATAATAACTCCACCTAGGGAGTACACCTTGCAGTTGATGGTGGAGCTTGAGTACCCCCATGAGCCTGAGAGCTATGTCAGTGGTAGCCTAGCTGCTGGTAGGGCCTCCCTTGCTGAATAGGTTGAAGGTGAGGAGTCAGACGAAGAAGTACTCCATTTTGAGGAGAGTGGGAAGTAAGTAGAGAGGGAAGGGTAATGAACCTTTGGACTTCCTGTTATCGGCCCATGGAGGGTACAGGAGAGAAACTGGGTTGGCACACCAGGCCACTGATTAAAGTGGAGGCCCGAACCTTGCATTAGCCAGCGAAGGAGGCTTCCTTCATCAGTCAGTGAAAATCCCGTGAGGTTTAGTAATGCCCAATGGCGATCGGAGGGACCCCTTTCTGGGCCCTGCGGGGGGATGCCCCGAGGCCACTATGGGTCGCAGTAACAGATGGCAGGAAACAACCCAAAGGTTCTGAGATCTGTGAACTCGAATTTGCTACCTGCGAATCTTCACGCGAAACCAATGAGCAAAATGAATGGAACAAGCAATGTAATGAATCTTAACGTGCCTTGTTCTACCAATGTCCCACACCTGCTCAGAAACCGAGCTAATGTCACCTTGTCGACTTCTGGCCATCCCACGGATGTTAGACCCAGGGACCCAGAGCCGGCAGTAGCTTGAAGCCATCGTCAGAGATGGACACGGGATGAATTAATGCAGGTGATGTGGTGCTTTTACTATGCAAAAGCGAAAAATGGGGGCTCAGAAAGAGAAGTTTTTAAGACAGGAGAGAGCGGAACCCTGATATGAGACCTACCCTAGACTCAAAGAAACTTGCCAGTCAACGACGATACATACTCAGCAGTGGAAAATTCACAGCAGAACAACTTGCAGACATTCAGAGAAACGCGGAGTATGTTCTTCGATCAATCTATCCACATGACGAACATTTAGAACCATCTAATATCCCTGAAAACGATGGTCCCCTTGAAGGTTAATCTCTTCCAAATGAAACATCCGTCAGTGGTGAAAATTCATCTAGCCATGAGTCACACGATAAAGACATGAGGCGGGACCTCCTCCGACGCGAGATAGAACGAGTTCGTCTACTTCCATTCGAATCTCGTGCACCGTTGAGGAGAATTTACGAAAATGCTAAAGCTAAGAGAGTGATAGAAACAGCGAATTCTGTCTTAAATGAGGATGTACAGAACTCAAGTAGAGATCTAGATATTACAGAAATCAACCACATTGTGTATGCAACTGGATATCTAGTATCTCACATAATCTTGGGGCCAGCCAAGAACACCGATGGCCGACAGCTAGACAGAGTAAAAAGCTCCGTACCTCCATGGATGAAAAGAATTATGAAACGGATAGCTGACACACGGCGTGAAATATCACTCCTATCCGAGGCATCTTCTAAGTCAAACCACCCGTATAAAGTTCAACAAAAAAATACTCCAGGTTGAACAAAAATACCTATTTGACAAAGACACAACAAGGCTAATGGTAGCTGAAAATCTAAAAGAGAAAATCCAAGCATGTACTCAACGAATAAGACGGTACAAACGTAGAGAAAATTTCCGTGTACAGAACCGGTTGTTTGAAACAGACGCGAAAAGATTCTATCGCACTCTCACTCAAAAACCGAATAGCAATGCTGCGTCTCCTTCAAAAGATGACGTCGAGACATTTTGGGCAGGAATTTGGGAGGAAACAAGATCCTATAACAAAGATGCATCGTGGCTCCAATCTGAAGTTGATCCTGCCAATGAACTCGTGGAAACAGTGGAACATGTTCAAGGATTCTCGAAAGAGGACCTATGCCAAACAATTAAGAACGTGGGAAACTGGAAGTTTTAGATAACTCTAAGGAACTCCCCGAATGGCTCACTCGCGGCATCAAGTATTTGCTACCCAAAGCGGGAGACAGCTCTTTGGCGAAGATCTACAGGCCAATCACTTGCCTGCCAGTAATGTACAAACTTATAACTACAGCCACAGCTGACAAAATGTATAGGCACCTAGAGAAGAACCATCTGTTGCAGGTTGAACAGAAAGGATATCGTAAAGGTTCCTATGGCTGTAAGGAAATCTTGCTTCTGAATAAAATAATTTTGAATGATATAAAGAAACGAAAACGTAATTTAAGCATGGCTTGGATTGACTACCAGAAAGCCTTTGACAGTGTACCACACGCTTGGATTTTGAAGACCCTGGAGAACTATCGATTTCATCCTAGACTTGTTGAGTTTTGCAAGGCTAGTATGAAGTCGTGGAGCACCAGGTTACTAATCCACAGCGGAATGGCAATAGTAGAAACAAGAAGTACTCAGATTAACAGGGGAATTTTTCAAGGAGATTCACTATCCCCTCTGCTGTTTTGCATTAGTTTGATCCCTCTATCGACAGCTGTGGAACACTGACTTTGGTTACAAGCTCCATGGTGATGACAGGCCTGCATCACATTTATTTTACATGGATGATCTTAAACTGTTTGCTAACAATGAAGCGATTCTCTCCCAAATGCTGTCTGTCATCAAAGATTTTAGCAATGACATCTGCATGAAGTTTGGTCCTGACAAGTGTGCAAAAGTCAACTTAAAAAGAGGCAAAATGACTACGTCAGAGAACATGGAAGTTGATAGACACACTGTGATTCAAAATCTTGAGCCAGGTAAAACTTACAAATATCTGGGCATTGAAGAATGTGAGACCATCTCGAACGACACAATGAAAGAGAGAATTCGTAGGGAGTATTATAGAAGAGTGAGACTTGTCCTGCAGTCCGCTCTGAACTCCAGGAATAAAATATATGCAATAGGTAGTTTGGCGGTAACGGTGGCCAATACAGTTTCGGACTAGTAGACTGGACTGAACAGGAAATTCGCATCATGGATCGAAAAATCAGGAAACTGCTTATAATGCATCATGTTGCCCACCCCCGAGCTGATGTACATAGACTTTATGTTTCACGTAAGGAAGGAGGAAGAGGCCTGAGACAAATTGAAGCCTCCTGGCACAATGCAATAACCGAGATGGGAAAGTATGTAGTCAGACATCAAGATGACCCACTAATGAGGCAGGTCATGAAATCTGACCGAAGAATGGAAAACAGAGGCATTGTAAGTGTAGCAAGAAGCATTGCGAAGAAAACTATGCAAGACACCCAGTATGACAGAGACACTGAACTTCTGATGCTACATAACATGAAGTGTGAGACTCAAAATATGTTATAGAAATCGTTGAGAGACAAACCACTCCACGGACAATACCTAAAAAGAATGGACAAGGTGCATATCAATAAAGATCAATCATGTATGTTGCTTCAAAGCGGAAGAATGAAGCCAGAATCGGAAGCACTTGTAACAGCTGCCCAAGTTCAGGCCTTGAGGACACGACATTATGATAAAGCGGTTGTCAAAATTTCCCAAGATGATAAATTCCGCATTTGTCAGGAACACGTAGAAACCATTGATCATATTGTCTCAGCTTGTCCAATCCTAGCAAAGACCGAATACCTGGAAAGACATGACAGGGTGTGTAACTACCTCCACTGGCAGATCTGTACCGCCCTCGAAGTTCCGAACACTTGCCCCAAGGGGTACGAACACTCACCGAAACCGGTGACGTCTGTTGGATTGTGTACGATATTTTACGACCAACAAATTCAAACTGATTGCACGATAGCGGCAGACAAACCGGATTTAGTTATCCGGTATTTGGAGGACAAATCGTGATTACTTGTCGATATTGTTGTACCTTGCGATCAAAACGTCGTTACCAAGGAGGCAGAGAAACATCTTAAATACAAGAGTTGGGAAATCGAGATCAGCCGAATGTGGGGCGTAAAAGCACAGGTAGTCCCGATAGTGATCGGAGCTCTGGGATTTGTTCCGCAAAATTTGAGTAAGAATTTGTCTAAACTCCCAGGCAATTCAAAAGACTAGGAAGTGCAAGAAATTGCTTTATTTGGAACAGCCCACATTTTGCGCAAAGTATTGTAGAGGCACCGACAGTCCCTAGATCTACTCCTAACGTAGCTGGTTGTGACCTGGAGTAGATTATATATTATTATTATTATTATCATCATTATCAATATTTATTGTGTTGGAGCAGCAAAATAAGCTTCAAAATGATGTGCTGGGAGAGCTATGATTTGGGATTTTGCTACATTGGTTCTGGAATGTTCGGCCGATTTCTGCAAAACACACAATGGATTCCTTTTTGTTAGAACATTTATATGAAAGCATGAACAACCATTGAATAAATCGTTCATCTTTTGACCTGTTTCTCACGGGAAAGCAACCTCCTTTTGTTAATTTTTCAGTAAGAAGTTTCGCTCGTTCCTAGAAATTACTTCGCGCCGAAAATGGAAGTATTCTTTGAGGAAAAGGCGGAGTGGCGACACTAGTACCAACTTTTGAGAGCTTAACCTGTCCTTGTGGAACATTTATACACGCTCATTGCAACTTATTCCATGTGCGGGAACAAAACTGCTGGGAATTTACTGTATCGGCGTTTGAATTTGGTGATAATGCCATTGTAGGTTAAAATGGAAATCTCCAAGCCGTTTTCTTTGTGTTCATAGCGTTTTGCGGTGAGGACCAAGTAGGAGCTGCCACCTGGTGGAGGGATGCTGAACTAAAAAGCAAATGCCGTCAAACCTATTTCAAACTCTCAGAGAAAAGAAGTTTATTTCGCGCTCTTCATCGCAACCAGCACGCGGGGTTTGGAGGAAATTTAAGTCCCTTTATAAGTCCGACGCGGTACGTTTAAAATGCAAATTCCGAGCCGGTAATTAAGGCCAAAGATTGTTATTAAAAACTAATCTCCCGCCACGACGCCAAATTTGAATCATTCATTGGTGCCGATGTGCCAACAGACTGAATATTACATGAAAGTATTTTGAATATTACAATAATATAACCATACTAATAATATATAACACTATTATTGAATATTATAAGAAATATTAAATGTTTATTTTTCGCTTGGGAATAAGAGTTTGAAAATATATAATAACGGTAAATGTTAAAAATAGCTACAGTACAACTTAAATAATTGTTTGTTCTACTTTAGAATAATGATCTTTGTATTTAATATTTGTAATTGTAATTTGTAATAATATTTGTATCCCGGTCGGGCCGACCAATTCTTTGAACAAATGTAAATATTTGTATTGTTTATTTGTTTTTATTTTATGTATAAAATAATATTTGTACATGTCGCATATTGGAGAAAAGTATAGGAATGTGAAAACAATAGAAAATATAGGAACGTTGTGCTACGTTCCTATAATATTTTAACTTATAATATTGGAGATAATAATTAGAAATAATAAGGCAATGTATCATTAGAATCGATTATGAGATGTATAAGCTATTGCATTACTTGATAGATTTAGAAATTACAACAATTCCTGTTATTTTTTGTATTTACTTCCAAACGTTAAATTTTGTCTCTTGAAAAACTGAAAAAATGGACACGTCAGATTTACAAAATAACTACAGAGTTATGATGAGCAAAAGATTATGTAACTGATATTGTAATTGATCCACTAGGATTTGTTTATCGTAGGTGGCAAATTGTATTATTCTGCAATCGGTTTGTGTTTTTTATGTTCGGAGAAATTTATGAGCTGAAAATATTAATTTGTCATAGAGACAGAAGTGTGTGTAGATAATTCTGTGGCAACTGGAACTTTGTGGTGATTTGTGTGATATTATATTCACGAATAAGCAATAAAACAAGACATTAAAGATAAACTTAAATATTGGAGTCACACTGATCATAACTTACATAATGGGCGACATAGGGTAACCTAAAAGTCTATCACTCTATATTTTATAGTCTTAGAACCGCGAAAAAATAATACAATTCAAAATCCACAACCTCTGAAACATGACGTCATCAAATATAAACCACCGTCGAAAAAGAAAACACAAGTTCAATGCAATTGGTGCCATTAATAGGTTACTTACTGCAGGGCAAGTCCTAGATGTGTAAAACGGGGATACTCTATAATTTAACAACTGAATTTCGAAAATATAAATCACTGACGTTCACGTGTGCACAGTGTTTATGAAATCATCTAACCAACTTCAAAGGCGGTCAAGTACATCGGAATTATAGAAACAAACTATACAGAGAGAGAACAGTGAAAATAAAAGTAATACGATTTCGAAAAAAATGAGAAAGTGATTGTGTGCCTGAAATTATTAATGGCAATGTCATTAAGGTTTTTTAATGTGAAGGCAACAATGAACAATTTTTTGTTTCTTATAGGTACATTCATATCAAACGCACCGTCAAATGATGCTCAGTTCTGCGGCACCAGTCATCCTAGCAGTGTCCAATAAGTGCAGGTGTTGCAAAAATAATCTAACGGACGTACCTTCCATCATAAAAGAAACATTAAAATTGCTGTGGCTCATTCATCAGTCTTACAAAGGTGTGTTTCTGAAAGAATTAACATTTAATCAATGGCTTCTGTTCTTTTCAAAACTATCCCAAATGGAACTGATTAGTGGGCTGATCACTACCACTGAAGATACTAATTTATGGATGGAGCTAAAGAATTACGTGGCCAGTCTTTCTTACAATCTGCACAATACGACAGTGAAAACCTATTTCCCAGACTCGAATCATTTTGAGCAAATCTACTTTACGGTTAACGACATTGTTCTTACTCTAACGGGAGAAGTTTACAAATTGATGACAGAGCTAAACAAGCGCCTAAATATCCATTGGTCCAATATCCCAAGTTTGTTTGGCCTACGTTTCAAGGTAAGGCAAATTCTACTTCAAACAGCCTCATTTTAAATAAGGTAACGGGGGTAACATTGCCACATCTTTGTTTTTTAAGTTCTCCTTTGTTGCATCAATCTTCACAATATGTATTTTGACACTTTAAGTCTTCAGAAAAGTACAATGTTTTTTCAAAATATTGAAGTCCTTCCATAATTTGAAAGATTTTATCAGTTTTTTTCAAAGCAAGGAAAGTGGCAATGTTACCCCTCAGGGATGAAACATTGCTACCTCTATTTCCAAGTCTCTGGCAATGTTTAAATTTGTGAGACGTAGATAAGAAACATAAATACATTAATATGCATCAGAACATTATTAGTGTTTGGTTTTTGACTGTTTAAATACTCTAAACAGAGATAATTATTGCTTTGTGAACTTAGTCTAAAATACGTTATATTAGCTGTTTTATAGTTTGATAAAATGGCGACAGGGAAAAAGTGCTTTTTTCTTTTTATATTTAGTCTGTGGAGCTCAGCAACCATATCGTATTTTGGCATAACACATGTCATTTAAAGCGAACCTGCTAATTCTATGCAGTTCAGTAGTCTTTTCCAACTTAATTTTCCTCTACCTACTTTTTCCATTGCTAAGTGCATTTTAATTTCATCACAGGTTTGTACACCTTAGATACTGAATTTTTTTTGTCTACTTGGTAAAGTGATAGAGCAAGTATTGCGACAACAAAAAGTAATTTTGTATAAAATGTAATTAATTAATGTTTACAATTTATAAGTCATACGCTTTAGAAATGATATATAAACTCACAAATGTCAATTGTTTCAATGTAAGAGTTCCTTCCCAAAGGATATAAATGTACGGAAAGATTGCCGTTATGGCAATGTTACCCTGAAAGTAGTATATAATATTAATATATGTTGTCTTGTTTACTATGAATAATAATTAAGTCACGACATAGCAAGCCTAGAACATGACATATTTGCTTATCTATGACGTTTGTTTTAACTCAATTATCCAAAATTTATGAAGTGTCGATTATGATATTTGGCTGCATCAGAGTACACCATACATATTTACGGACATTTTAGGTTACAACTATAACCCAATGCCATAAATGATTGCGTATAAAGTTTCTAAGAGAGATAACTAACTTTGGGAACTCGGCCAGCAAAATTTACGATACATACTGTGCAACTTAAATTTGTTGAAGTTGTGCCAATGTTTCACACATGGCAATGTTACCTGTCGTCAACTTATTGCCGTAGAAACGAGTAGCGTAGCAAAATGAGTGCGGGCCCGCCCGCGAAACTTTATCCGGCCTCCTTTATGAAAGAGTATAGTGAACACAAGCAGTGTTCGTACCATAATTCAATATACCATAATTCATATCCATTAACCAATCATCATCATCAGTCTTTGATTACTTCATAGATAATCGCAAAACCTTGCTCTCGCAATTATTATAATCACAAAAACTTTAGGTTAAAAATTGGGTCTCTTTTACCCAGGCCCACCCGCCTTGCGTGCATTGCGAGCCCGAACGTTACGTCACTGGTCAAAACTATTTACAAATTTATGAAATTTAATGAACAAACAACTACATCTTCGATTATAATTCGCAAGTAATTTAAGTAGAATAATATTGTATATATATATTATTTATATAAAATATATATATATATATTACAATAACAATCATATTTTACTCAATGAAACGACTATTAATTCAAATTGAATAAACATTGTTCAAAGCTTTTGTTATACACAATATTCGAATTTACATTCACTGGTAATCAACCAACTTTATGTTCAACACATTTTATATCTTTTCAGAATAATAGATACCAATGCGTTCATGCTGCAAGTAGCCTATATTGTCGAAGTTTATCATCGTGGAAACATAAAATTCCGTGTCGATAATGTCTTGGCCCGCGGGCTTGATAGCGATAGTCATCCCTGATTACCGACAGCGAGTTTTACCGATGAGTTTGAAAACTACGTTATGTAGACCGAACTATGAAGATTAAATTTATTTGAATAGCGAGCATATAAAATATTTAACGTTCATTGAGGGTTAACTGTGGTAGTATACTTCCATGAAGCTAAATTGACAATAATTTTTGTATACGTAATCTTGCATTCAAGTTTCGTTAATAGCAAATATACACTTCAGTGCCATAATGCTGTTCCAGAGCTGGAGAAGTGGCAGGTTCGAGTCCGCCTCTCGGTAGATAATTTATAAATTGCATCATTTTACATTATTCTTGACAATGTTATTCATAAAATAGTAATAATTCGCTTTTGCGAAGGTGACTATTTGAATTCTGAAGAAATTAGAAAATTGATCTCTTGTATTTGAAATGAAAAATATTCACAATATAGTGTAGAGATAACAACAATAAATTTGATCTTCATAGTTCAGTCTAGAAAACTTAGTTTTCAAACCCGACGGTATCTACCGCTGTCAGCGGCCAGTGATGTCCATCGCCATTAAGCCCGCAGGCCAAGGCATTTTCTACGCGAAATGTTGTTTCCACAGGTGTACGTAAGATCATAGAACTCGTATGTGTATTATTTGTTGTCTCTGTTTTAGCATAATGAAACTCCACTGCACCACCTGACCAATAGAATGGCATTGGCAATATGGTTTGCAAAAGTTGATTTTTCTCCTTGCCAATTCATCTACGGTATGATTCCCTGGACTCTGATGGATATAATAACCTCCAGTGCTAAGGGGGATCCAACTCTTATCCTAGTGCCACGTTCTCCACAGCTTCCTTCCTGGTCCCTGCCAATCCGCGTGTTCGGGGTACGCCTTTGGGCAATGTTAGTGGGAACTGCACTATTCTACATTGTAGCGTGGCGCCTGGTGGCGGGCGAGTCGCTGGCCGCCAGCGCCGCCGCCGCGCTGCGCGCCTTCTCCTCGTGCGGGGGCGCCCCGCAGGACAGGGTGCGCGCCACGCCGCAGCGCCTGCAGCTGGCCGGCGCGCTACTCGCCTGCTCAGTCGTCATTATAGCTTTGTACCAAGTGAGTACATACATTTAAAATAACAGGATTATTGCGTCATTTTACAGTGACGGTTCCATAACGGAAACATTGCAATGGTATCCCTTACTTGGATGAGGGTTTTGAGGGCTATGTGATATGATGTGTCATCACTAGTACTTTCTGATTAATTCCACACAGCGACTGGCTCACAAACAAGTTGATCTCTAAATATGAATGTAAATGAGCATTTTTTCGAAGAATTTTGGAAGAAAAAATTATTTATCAAGCGTCTATGCCAAACGAATAGCCCATTGTTGCATAGACAATGTCAGACTGGCTGTAATCGAGGCAAACTTGAGTGATGTTGTTCTTGCTTTTCTGCAAAATTTGCTGCAATACTACAACGGTAAAATTTATTTCTGTTTCATTTTTAAAATAAGAAATGAATACCACTCCTGATAATCGATATGAATGCAGATATGCATAACAGGCGCTTTATGGAAATGGGTTGAATTGGTCACTTTTAAGTAATAGTTGTGTGTAAGTAGCGCAGAAATTGAAATATTAGAATATTACGTAACTGTTTCCTACAATGCGAGAAGGTATGTGCAATACAACTAGTTACTTCGGAAATACTGCGAACTACTCTAGTAGCGTATAGGCCGTCGCAACCTAGCTGAGTCTCGGCCCCCTCATTGCGACACGAGCGTGATTGAATTACTACACTAAAATTAGTTAATATAGTGTAAAAATAGAGTATAAGGAGACACAATACAACATGTGTCAAATTTATAATAGAAATAGCGTATGCCACCCCAACTTAGATAACTTGATGCATCAGTGGGAACTTACGACGCCAAGGAAGAGGCAATGCATGCCTACACACAGCGTTTGGAAAAGTGATAAAACAGAATACATAGGAACGACTCCAAACAAGGGCATTCCCAAAAAATTTTTGAAATATCCATGAGATTGATAACCATATAAATAGTGATAATATATATTTACAAGCAAAAATATTGAAATTCAAGGCAGCCGGCGGTCGCCATTGCTGCCATGTCACCAACTATTCCACCGCCACGTCATATGCATGATATATCATACAAATTAGGACAATAAAATTACATTACCCAGACATAAGTGCACACCTCGCTAGCAAACTCCTCCATCAACAAATGAAGGTATCCCCTAGCAAAATTGACCCTCAAATAGATTTTTTAAATCTAGTATGCCTAAATTCACGCTAGTGTCAGACGCAATCAAGATGGCTCACCCTGACCTGTCCAGAAACACCACCGCTTAACAGAACAGCAGCTCTATTATTGAATGGGAAATGGTTGATGAAGCCCAAGAGGACAGTCCGATTACACCACTGATAAACCTAACGCCGAAATACGCCTTCCCATAGCTCGATCAACATCGAAATACCTACAGAATCATCAATGGCAGACGCATCCGACTTGCTTGACACCCCAACGAGACGAGAGAGACGAGTTTCCTACGTTTTCCTGGCGAATGCAGGGAGTTAGACGTTTAGATGGTGACTAGTTTTTGTGGAGAACGCGTCGGAACTCGAGTGTATCGAGAAGAGATGCTGAACTGTTATTGTGAATGGAATGGTAGAGTTTCAGATCTATAGGACCTTTGGAGAAAAGATGCAGATGTAATTGGTGACGTGCTGCCCAACGTTGCCGAACTTGGAAAAGGGAAGTGTTATGATTTGCTTTCGATTGACTGGCGGCGCAGTTTTTGTAAGAAGGCCAAGTTATGTGTTTTGACGAACCATAAAAAGAATTAATAACTATTCAAAATAATTGTAATTATAAAATGGCCACGTTTAAGGAAAACGCGCGCAGTATGAATGGGTATTTGAATGTTAAGTGTGTGTGTGTGTGTGTGTGTGTGTGTGTGTAGTTTATTTATTTATTTATTTGTCAAAAAAACAGTAAAAACTGTATATGACGTGTGGGGAAAGAAATTTATCTGCGCACATTTTCTTGAGGGCCAGAATTTTACTAAAAAAAATAAAAAAAAAGAAAACGAAAAAAATAATTTAGAAAATAATTATTTTAGAAAAATAAAGATATTTGAAAAATGTTTTTTCCCGAGTTATAGAAAATCAATTTCACGGGAAATGAACTACAAGCAAAAGGAGTGCTGAACATAACGTGCGCACAGTGAAGCTACATTTACGTCCAGAAGCAAAACAAGGGGCCATCTCAGCATTTGCTCAATGGATCAGGGAAACTGGACAAAAACCTGATCGAGATGGGGGTCATTGACCCGGAAGCTGAAGCACATTACTTGTTACAGGCGTATTAAATATTTTTTTAAATGTATACAATGCAAACATTAACTAATTCATTATATATCTTTGTTTTGTTACATTAAACATTATTTTTCTTTTTCACGATCAGTATAGTCTCTAATTGTATAGAAACAGTTTTGCAGCAGAAAACATTTTACTTTTAACTTAAATTTGTGTACCGACTTGAATTGTTTTATGTCATCTCGGCAATGCGTTGTAAAGTAACGTACATGTATTGTATGTTGATTTCTTGTACTGAGCTGTTGATACTGACACTTGATGCACGTGATTTCTACGGCGTGTGTTGTAATTATAAATATCAATATTGCATGAAATATATGTTCCCTCCGTTAAGTAGGTCATTTTTGACAAATATTACAGATTCGTAAATAAATAGACAAGGCAATGGTAGGATTCCCAGCTCAATGAAAAGAGGCTTGCAGGAATCACGTGGAAGGCATTTTTTCATTATTCGATAATTTTCTTTTGCAATCTGAAGGTCTGAATACTACAGGATGAGCTTCCCCAGAATATTATGCCATATCTCAGGCGGGAATGCACATTTGCAAAATAAACGCAACGAGCTGCATGAAGGCTGACAGAATTTGAAAGAATTCTGAATGCATAGCATAATGAACTTAATTTAGTGTTTAATTCTGTTATATGTACATTCCATTTGAGGTTTGATTGAATTGAAAGACCTAAAAATTTTGTTGCCTCAACATCAGCTAATTGCATATTGTTCATTTTCAATGGAACATGCGATTTCCGATTTGAGATGCAAAAATGCATTGAAACAGTTTTTCTTTCGTTAACAATTAATTTGTTATTATTAAACTAATTTGAAACTTCTGAAATTGTACTATTTACTGCTTCTTTTTTGCAAAGAACATTCGTGTCATCAGCAAACAGAACCGTTCTTCCATTTTTAATAGACGAGGGCATATCGTTTACATATAACAGAAAGAGAATAGGACCTAAGATCGAACCTTGTCGGGACCCCATGCTCAATTGGCAAAGAATTGGAAATATAAGTATGTAATGTCCTTTCCTGCCAGTATGGTATTTCTACTCTTTGAGTCCGATGTTTAAGGTAAGAAGTTATCCAATCTAGGGCAATACCACGAATTCCATACGAAGGTAATTTTGAGAGCAAGATCTTATGGTCAATAACGTCAAAAGCTTTCGAGAGATCTAAGAATATTCCAATGGGTATTTCATTTTGGTCTATTGATGAAGCAACATCTTTGAGAAAAGAAAAAATGGCAGTTTCCGTAGATTTTGATTTTCTAAAACCGTGTTGTGAGTCTGAGAACGCTCTGTTTTTCCTGAGAAATGATTCCATTCGTAAGTAGAAAAGCCTTTCTAATATTTTTGAGAAAACTGACAAAAGAGAAATTGGCCGGTAATTTTGAATATCATTTTGTTCCCTTTTTTAAAAAGTGGCTTAATTTTTGCGGTTTTGAAAATATCTGGAAATATTCCTGTACATAAAGAAGCATTGGAAATGTGAGTTAACGGATGTATAAAGGCAGGTGCACAAGTTTTTAATAAACAATCCGGAAATTCATCTAAACCAGATGAATATTTATTTTTTAGTTTACTGACTATTCTGAGGATTTCGTTGGGAGAACGGTTTCGGAACTGTTTGGTTTCGGGAATAAACATCGTATCTGAAATTTTTTGGGAAGTGTAAAATGTTGCATTTTGTGATTTTAGTCCCTTCGTGAGATCAGACGCAATTCTGGAAAAGTGTTTGTTGAAGAGATTGGCAACTTTTTCCGGATTACTCGTTTCTCTTTCATTATCGTTTAAAATAACATTCTCTACAAGGTATCGAGATGATGTGGTTGTATTTTTTACGATATTTCCACATTGCTTTAGTTCTGTTACTAGCGCTCAAAATGTCCTGACTATTTTTCATTATTATTATTATTATGTGTGTGTGTGAGATAAATATTTTATGTTTTGTATCAAGTATTTATTGGCATGTCAAGGGTATTTATTGTATGTTTGATAACGATGTTATTTGTAAGAAGTGACAACGATTCCATTGAAACGAATGAATAACTCGTGTTATTATTGCTACGTAGTAATATCCTGCAGTTAAGATAAATACCGTAAACCTTTACAGGTGGCTTTTGCACCCCTCGATCTCATGCATTTTCTGTAATAGTTCAGGGTAGTAGGTCTCATGCTCGAGCAGTTATAAGTAATTAAATCTTCAAATTAGTATTGAAGCGGCAGGAGCCGTATTATTTATCTATGATTCTATAAATATTACTGAAGTAAGAACATCGGTGCTGTTTAGTGGCACGCCAACGTAATGCGAAGTAGATTATTGTTTATTTATTATTAATTGATATCGAAATATTAAACAAAAACGCCACCCAACGAACGGTTTCACTACACTTACCAGATGAAGAAACGACCGTAATTGATTGCCAGTAAGTTACGAATAAAAGGGTTGGGCTTGGGAGAGCTTTTTGTTGAAACACAGGATTTAATGATAACTATTCAGGACCAAGTAGTGGCAACTAAAATTACCGTAAGTTTATCCTGAAAGGCAGCAATCTTTGTGATGATAAATGTCAGCTACATGCAGAAGAGAAAATGTAGACCATATTGTCAGATCATCCTCAGAATATACAAAACGACATAACGTCGTCTGTAAAGTGGGTCATCAGCAATTATGTCACAATAATAACCTTATGATGGGTAACCGATACAATATTACAAGTACACTCCCGAATCAGTCATTGACACAAATGATCACAAAATGTTGATCATAACAGATCCATCGTAACAGATATCATCTAATGAACCGGACATTTTATGGCATTACAAGAAAAACAAGGTGTGCCAAATTGATGTATTCGTAGCTGTCCCGCTAGCTCACAACATCCCTAAGAAAAGGACTGAAAACATTCTAAAATATCAACCTCTGGCAAATGAGATAAAGGAAATAAGGAGCGAAGTGGAAATGATGAAGACTGTATCAATAATTCCAGGTGCCATGGTAAAATTCTGAAGTTCCTGCATGAATCCCTGGCTGAACTGCAACTGAAAAAGGTGTTATACATCCAGCTGCAGACGATTGTCATTAGACACATCTAACATCGTGAGGAAGTTCTGAACATAAATGGTTGATCCAGTGCTAATAATGATAGGTGAAACGTGTATCTCTTCTTCGTGGTAACTGAGATGCATGTCTAAAAACAAGTGAAAATGTGATATAAATAATATAAATAAAATAAATAATATTAAAATTAATGATGATGATGATGATGATAATAATAATAATAATAATAATAATAATAATAAAAAAAACCATCAGGGAAAGCAACGGAAAACTACCCTGATTATATCCTCCCAAGAAAACCTATCATGATAATATTGTGAAGCCATCTGGATGGATCACCTAACTCCTGTCTTTAGAAAAACAGGACTAAAGAAGAAGCTGCAACCGGTATGCGCGACGGCAGCGTCGCGAGGAGTTCGATCTTCTCTGCTAGAAGAGGGGCGACAACAGAAACAGCGGAAGGTTTTTACAAATTTGTATGTGTGCGTCAAATGGAAATCTCTTGTAGAAAGGAATGTTTCAGAAGTTGACGTAAAAAATTCAATTTCAAAAATTCACGTAAAAAATATTGCAAGAAAGTTATGATCTCAAAATTTTTAATGTAATAAACCAGACCTTCATTTTTGACTGCCAGATTGGCGAACCAAGAGAAAATCAGTAGTCAAAGTCTGAGAACCGTGTAATTTTCAAAAACACACATTTGAAAAATTTGTAAAACTAGAATAAGAATCAATTTTGGAAGGGAATTTATGTACATTTTGTGTAATTGAAAGGGGATATACTTGTAAATTCTATGTTGAAGATTTAAGAAGGTTTAATTTGTGAGATCATAAATAAAATACAGATCACAAGTAATGTATACACTCAGCAATTTTGCATATGGGATCCTATTCGTTTGTAGAAGTAACGAAAGGATGAATTATCAGAAGAATGATTTTTATTTGAACTGTGATTCGTTTCGTAATTAGTTGAGTATATATACTTTCATTTTTCTTTGTATGAGTATTCAATAAATCCTCGGTTATATTGAAATTAGTGTCGCGTTTTCTTCGCATGTGGTCTCCATCACTAATTTCTCCCCATCGAAACCCCTGTGCCTTTCAGATTCATATTTATATACACAGAGGGAGAGGGGGGAGACTCTTCAAATCAGTTTTTGGATAAATGTGCTACCTCCAATAAATTTTTGTTTCAGGGTAGACTGTTCACCCTTATCACCCATCCAGATCATTACGCAGAGATCGACACCTACGAACAGCTAGCTGAGTGCCGTTTGCCTGTATTTGGACCGAACGTGGCTATTTTGGCTGTGGAGGATGGCGCAGCTGAAATTTACAGGCCGGAGAAACTAGAAGCACGAGTGCGTGTCTCAAATCTTACATCTTACCTCGCTCACAGCAACAAGATCGCACATGAGGTGATGCAAGGAAGGCGGCTAATTTGGTTAGAACCTCAGGACTCTTGGATATATTACTCTCGCTCTGTCGACATCCGCCAGCGCATGCGCCCTATGCGCGAAACTTTGGGAAGCGCCATGGGGGTCATGCACGCGCGCCCGTAAGTTCCTGAAGTTATCATAGTTTTTATGTGATTTTTAGTCACGCTATAGTGTGAATTCCTAGCGTCAGACTTTTAGAGACGTGAATATTTTATGCCTAAAATTCTAGTCTTAGATGAAGTAAAAATTGGACACAATATCTGTCCACCAGTATGTGAGAGATTTTTACTTTTCTGTATACGTACGTATACATGGAGTGATATATAGAGAAAGTATACGTATAGGGAAAGTTATGTAAGGCTGCGCTGGATACAACCAGTTGCTAAATTTAAAAATATTCTCTAACATGTGGTGTAGCCATAATCCATGTTTTGTGGGTACTTGATACCGAAAAAACAATTGAAACAAAACGTCCGTCCGTCCTATCGTTCGTCTGTCTGTCAGTCTGTGAACAACACTAGCGCCTAAACCATAGGTACGATTTCCTCCAAAATTAATATTCCAGCGTCAATTTGATTCCATTCGAGACGTCCTGATTTTGAAAAACATTCTTCAAAATTTGGGGGTACTTTACATGAAGTTCCCGGACATTCTCAAAATTTCCTCAAAAACGGTACCAAATTTTTTCTTTAAATTTATTCTAAGAATAGAGTAAAATACACTTATATAAAGATGGCATAGATCCGAATTTCACGATTAACACTTCATTTTCTAAAATTGCAAAAATTTTAATTGTTTTCGGGCTCTTCCTTCAACTACAAAGTTAAAGATAGAGATTTTTTTTAAATGAAATTTGTTCTCCACAGTGAGTTCTTTCATTATGGTCATGCAAATTTTTTTGAAAATTTTAGCTGTTTTCGCGGAATATTGTGTGCAATATGTGCAATTTTAAAATAATACAAAAACGGATTTTCTCAAAAACGGCTCTAATTTTTTTCATTAAATTTTCGGTAAGGATAGTGCGTACTGTACTCTATGAGATGACATAAACGCCATTTTGCTATATTCATTTCTTTTTTCAAAAATTACTAAATTATATTTTTTACTCGTTTCTCACGTCGTTAATATTAACATTAGTGGCAATTTGTTCACATTACATTTATGAAAACATGTGACTTAAATAATGTCAAGTAATGTTTCTCTAAAACTCAACCGTTTTCTGTGAAAAGTAGCTCAAAATTCTGCATTTTCGCAAACGCTCAAACGCCATTTTCTCAAAAAAGGCTCCAAATTTTTTCTTCAAACTTTTCGAACGGTTAGTGCCATTTGCACTCTTTAATATTTCGTAACGTTCATTTTTGGGTATTTTTCTGTTTTTGCAAAAATTACATAAATGTAATTTTTTTGAAAGATCTCTCACGCTGTTAATATGCACATTTTTAGCAATTTGTAAACGCTATTGTATTCGTGAGTCTAGTATGTGCTTAAAATAACTTCAAATAAAGTTTTTCGAAAACTCGAAATGGTTCTGTGAAAAAAAGCTTGGAATTTCGCATTTTTAGTAGCTGTTAAACGTAATTTTCTTAAAAACGGCTCCAAATCTTTTAAAGAAAATAGCCATTTAGGACGAGGTTTTACTGTTGTTTAATATACCAAAATTAATGTTTACGTTCTACCATTAGGAAACTGAAAAATTAAGGAAATAAAAAAATGTTCTTTCGGTGGCGATAGATGGCAGCTAGCAAGAGTATGTGTCAAGTCCGAATAGCTAGCCGAGACCAAAGGATATAGAAAGCTAATACGGGAAAGCCTGTGCCATTCTGTAACAGCACTAGTTTTTCTTTTGGTCTAACAGGTATATGCCCTCGCGATTTTGCTCATTGGTCAGCGTGTTCGCTTTTATGACGACCCCGGGATCGATTCCCGGTCGGTTTGTGCGTTTTCCTTGCTATGCCTCAGTATATGTTACTCTGTGACGATGAGAAAACTAATTTCCTAGTTTGAGAATACCAGAATACGGCGTAGGGATGTCTTCGTGCTAATCACACGTACACCTTAACCCATGGCCGGGAGGCCAGGACGCTGTCTATCGGCCGTGCCTTTAATGCGACATGTCGCGCCAAATACCGACAGACAGAGCAACAAGATATGTGAGTTCTAAATGATTCCAGAGACTTAAGTTTTTAGGGCTATACTTGCTAAACCAAAAAAAAATCTATTGTTTGTTTGTGAAATCAACTAAACTTAGATCTTTCCTTTATAACATTTTGACCTAATATTCTGGAATAATGTAGGACTGGAGAGCCAAGTTTTAGGAACGCTGCGATTTTGTACCAGGCGTAACCGACGGGAACATTCTTGTAGGAAATAAAATGTCTTCATAGAAGATTAAATTAGATCACTTTAGACATAAAATAAGCCCAGAGTACAAGTATCGTCTCTCTAGATACACAGTTTGCGAATTTCATAGTTATCAAGCATGACAAAGACTTTCGGCTGGGAATATTACTGGCAGTCACTAAGCAGAAAACTGTAGTGATTTTCATAACACTGTCGCAATTTACCTAATAATACATGGTTGATTGCTGATGGTGAGACACATCCCTCAATCCATTCTGCCAAGGCTCTGGACGTCAGGCACATGCAATCCTTAGAAATGAAGAGTCTCTAAATGCGTGCAAGCATTTAAAATACAAAAAAAAAAATTGCAAGAAACAAAGGTATAACTCTCGCTAGTCTCGCCTGGCATTAGATTGCAAGTTAATAGCCTACATTGATTTCTTCGTCTGAAGAATGAGAGTTGGCCGAGTGAACATATTCGGGCTACGTGGTATTTTACAAAAATCAAACTTGTGGTTGAAACTACCACAACTGCTATCTTCAGCAATTTCAATTTATTCAACATTTTACTGTTGTTACCAGATTGGGCGCGGATGTATTTACCTGTTTCAAGCCATACAACCTTCAAGGTGAATTTTGTTTATGTCTGTCATGCATTCAAACCCGCATTAAGAATATGAGTTACTGTTAAACACACAGGTAAAGTTAGGTGACGTCGATCTGTATTATATACATGTAAGAGGTAACCTCCGACACCGTAAGACCAATCTCCATGAAAGTTGGCACTTCTAGGTGTTTTTTCACCTAGAAAAATAATATGCGTTTAATTCTATTGCAACTCCACTACATGGCGCTGTAGAACAAAACTAGCTATTTCATATCAAATGCAACCTGCAACTCTCGGCAGCCATTTGAATCGTTAAATAACTCCTAAACGAAGCGTTCTAAAACATTAACAACAAATATATTGAGGCCGAAACAAACGTTTCTCACATCGTGCAAAGAAACGTTTCTCATATCATAGTTTACAGGATGAGACCTTCATGAACATTCTATTAGTCAACGTCTGCCGGGTTCCTCTAGTCGATAAAATAGTTTCAATTACTTTCATATTAATTTTCGTGTACCTAATCTGTTTATATGATTTCAAAGGAAAACGTATAAAACATTATATACCTTGATCGCAATCTGGAATTTTAGAACCTTAACTGTGATGGAAATGTATACGATTAATGTTATTTTTTCATTTAAAAACATTAACAAATTTAGATTAAGGTAACTTTTACATACTTTATGATTTTCAGTATTGCTACATCAACTAATAATTGAAAAAAAACCTCACCCCGAACGAATCTAATTCTTTTAATTAATATTTAATATTTATATTTAACTTTTCGCTACTCCCTATTACTTTAATGATATCGATGGGTGGCTAGCTCAATTGGATCTCATTTATCATACGAGATCACGACTGGAGAAATACATTAATACATTTACGTGGGTTTGGGATTATTACTACTTATGAACAATGCATTCAAATAACAAGACAATTATCTTTACAATTAATGTAGTGACATAAACGTCACGTGCAATTGAATTATTTTAAAACTGAAAACTTGACTAACATTATTTAATATTCCTTGATGGCCATCACCTAATTTTTGCAATACTAATTTTTAATTACTTTAGTTTCCAATACTTTATTTAATTAATTTTGATAACATTCTTGGCATTGTACATTCAATGAGATTGATTCATTTCCAATTTTAATTTAATGTTCTACTATTTGTTACTTGTTACTACTATTCGTTACTTTCCTTTTTGACGGATACAGCCATCTTGAACGCCGAGAAGATCCAGAACCACCAGTCTTCGTATTTATTCTGCTCCTCCATATTTGGCTGCTAAAACATACACTTGATATCGCCAACTAACTTCCAATCCGACCTATTTATCTAACGTCGAGATTCGTTACGCGACCCTTCGCGTATCAAATCCCGGAGCTCTCTCCACGAACCTACTCGCACGGAAGTCAAATCCCGTCTGACCCTTCTGTCTAGCAAAAAACATTATTTCACTTTTTCATTTCATCTGTTTGTATCCTCATTACACTGTCTTATAATCCCTTACCGCTAAACTTCTCGTGATTTTCAACTTGACTGAGTCTTTTCTGTTTTTATTTTTAAACAATGCCATTACTTTCGAACCAATTATTAACATAAATAATTGTAATAATTTATTTATTTGTCCAAATCATGTTTTAATATCGTGACTCGAAGCCCTTTTATGTTAATGTCTCTGTTCTTTATACTTTACCCTGCCACCATCGTCCCTTATCACCTAAATTAATTTAAAGTTTCCTAATATTTTTATATCCAAAATACCCCCGGTATTTTGGTACTTCATAATCAATCAATTTTGACCTAGATATGTATATGTATACTCACTGTGAAAAGTATGTACACTATTTAAAAATGGATTTGAAATAAAAAACAATTTCGAATTTAAATATTCGTTTTGAAATTTTCAAAGTTTTGAAATTTCTATTTTCATACGAAAATTTTTTGGCGTGAAAATTTACAGTGTATGTATTATGTTGAATCAAGAAACTCGAAAATCAAAGATTACATATTTTAGGAATTTAGGTTGAAAACAAACTTTTGAATTCGGGCGTAAAATAATTGTTATAAAATGCAATTTGAAGGAAAACTAAAATGGATTTTCATGTGAGATTTCAATCTTTTTAGAAGTTTGGCCAAAATATTCAGAAATGTTGCTACTTTTGGGTAGAAATAAAAACAAGATCAAAAGAAAACATATGCTCTAAATATATTTGTAACTTTTTTAAAACGACATTGAAATAGTCAAAAAATTTGTAGACCAATCGGAAGAGGTCATGCTTTTTCTCGGTCGATTTCACGATTTCACCCATGTGATTTTAACATTCCTTTAATTTAATCTGAAACTAAAATTTCTTGCAGAAATTGGGCATGGACGGATATCATCAATCGGAAATATCTTCTCTTCATTTCTGCTGGACTCTTAATTAAATGGAAGCAGGATGTGGATTGGACAGAAGCAATATATCATCGCTATACAGGAATTCCCTGGCATGCCTCCCCTATCAGGGACGTCGATAATCCTCGTGTGCTTGTAATAGAAGATATCATCCCAATTTTACAGTTGCTCGCAGTTGGTCTCGTCGTTGCAACGGTAACCTTCTGCGTCGAAAAGTGGCGCGAACATGTGAGCTTGCACTTTGTAGGGTCATTATATTTATCCTCAATTTAATCTACAAGAAATGTCAAAGAAAAATTCACATGCGCCTTCTATTTAATCGTACGTATTTGTAATTACAAATTGCACAAAGGCGGTTTTCACAAAATAATTATGTAAGCAATTTTACAAGAGGAAGAAATCATTCATGAATATTAAAAATTAGCTGACTGTGGAGTCGCCACCGCTTTACACATTTGAAAAAATTTTTTCACGTGTTAAAAATGTCAACAATGCAAATGAGACATAAAAAATAAACATTAAACATACAGTTGTTTTGTTCTTTCATTCAAGAGCGTTGTACGTAAAAAATAGTCTATTAATAACCACTCTTAAATGACATAAAATACTAAAAATATGAGACGCAACATATACTTGCAGGTCGTTCTTTCGGTCTACGGCAGACCAGCAGAACGCCTGCTCGCATTCGCGGGCATTCTGCACTTAGGAGCTGACCGCCTGCCCGCGCTAGTGCCGAAATTGCAAGGAGTAGGAAGCTTGGCGTGGAGGGGAGAAGTCTGACATAGCACGGCGCGGCGCGTAGATTGAATGCCTGGGCGTCTAATACAATGATCCATGCTGCAAACTTGTATGCTCTTGTGCTAACTTACATGCCATGCTGCAAACTTATATAGACTTGTTTAAATGGAGAAAGTCTAGTAGTTCCAGTTCCATGAGTCGTAATTCACTGTTTACGTTCTGTGAACTGCTGTGTATCAACCTTTGTATCTTAAACAATATTTTAAAGCCATAGCATTTTTAAAAAACTTTATTATTTATTTCTAACTAGCAAAAAATTACAATTTAAAAATTTATTGTTCATCAGGAATGTTATAATCTCCAAATGAAAATTAAGGGAACAATCTCTTGCAACAAGATTGACATGAAACTAAATTATATGGCAATGCAAAGTAGGGTAATGTTTAACAGCACGTATATTTGTGACCATTTTCACCATTATGAAAGTTAAAAGAGATCAAGGAGCAAACCTCTGTGACGATATGTTACGAACAATCATGAGATTATCATGGGTCTTGTTAAATAGAATGCAAAGAGCTTCATATTTTTATACGATGTCGTAAACAATGAATAAATAATGTTCATTGATTTGATTTTAGAAAAATAGAATGCACTCTCGTCAGAAATTAGAGCAGAAAATATATTTTTTTTCTATTATAAAAAATATGTTTTAGCCTTTATAGCACCGTCTTATTCAATTAAACATAGTTAATGAAAGATAGTTTATTGCTGGTATCATCAAACGGAAACAATTCAGTATCATACTTTGTGTTTATTTTTGTGATTACATCTTACCAAAGCGAATTGCATTATCAGCCTTACAAACAATCATAATACTTGGTATACAAATCAAATATGTATAATTCGTTGTAGTTTCATATTTCACACTGTCATATATCGACAACACACATTTACAATATAATTCAAAAGGCAATATTACTTGAACTGTAGGTGACAGTCATGTTCTCGCCTATTGCTCTTTCAATTTACGCGCTATGGTTCAATTTGCGCCTTCTAATTGGTGGTCCCACCCTTAGAATGAGTCTCATCCCCACCCTTCATCGATTTTCGCATTTTTACTCGAGCTGCTCGGGCGCAGCTCCTGACGTCAGTGAGAGTGCAAAATGCTGTGCAGGCTTGGTCAACGGTCACAACCGAGAGAACCTAACTAGACGCTCCCAAGAAGAGTTTAGAGAACACACTTTCAGTGTATTCTCGGACACCTTATTAAAGACAATTAATACATTTGCAAGCATCTATTCTGCAACTTACCATTCCATTTTTATTGATTTATATTAGAATATAATTTTGTAGTTGAAATTACCCCTTAATTGGAAACAAATTTTAATACGTTATAAGTAACACCGGTCTCTCAGACTCTGCTATTATTGTTTTCATATTATTTGTATATTATTAAATGTTTTTATTGAATTTACTTCCTACATAACTAATAATACCTATACATTATTAGATTCAACATTTTCGTTATATAATTTTTACTTTCTCGCTACGGAGTATAGAAACAAAAAACCTCTAACATGTGGTGTCACCTGAATCCATGTGTTTTAGTCCTTGATGCCGAAAAATCGAATGGCCGAAAAACGTCCGTCCTTCTGTCCGTCCGTCTCTCCGCAAGGGAGGGGGTCGTGAGCATGTAGGTGAGCACGATCTCTGGTGAAGAGTTGGCGATGATCACCCGGACCCTCAGCTTCACGGTGGAACTCACGCCGTTAGCCTCAATGTGGAGGCAGTGAGTAGCGATGCTAAGCTTCTGGTTGACGGTATTTATGTATCAAGAACGTTAAGTAGATGTTTTTGCCCCGAGGGCGACTTCCAAACACGAGGGCCTCTGGCCCGAGGGGTTCGAAGTTGCCTGAGGGGCAAAAACATCTAGTAACGCCCGTGGTGCATACAAAACTTTATGGTTTACTAGTTCGTTGCTGAATAAAACGAGAATTCGAAACATTTTATAACATTTCATGTGCCTAAAGTGAATTGTAATTGCATTGTAAGTGCATTGTAATAGTCATTTGTCAATATGACGTCAGATAAACAAAACAGTGTATATCTAATTACTATTGCATGAACGTTATTGGAGTGGTTTGCTCAAACAAAATGAAAGATTATTGTGGAGTTCCTGCGGAAATTGTCGCAAAAGCTAACAAAGCTTTTGGACAGGGGTTTCTATTAAAATCTCGAGAAATATATGAAATTGTTTATGGTGTATTTGAGAGTTACCAGTCTAAATTGCGCTGATGAAACGGTACTTTTAGGTTACTAGCCTCTATTGCCAAATGTTATTTAGATATATTCTATGTCATAACACCAAAATATAACATTTCGAGGATGTTAGCCGATGTTCCTTATCTATCTTATTACTACTACTAGTAGTACTGCTACTGAAGAATATAATTATGTCTCTAAAAAAGGTGACACGTAACAGTGAATGTATGTGATCGATGGCAATTAGAAATTCACGAGAAAATTCCAGAACTGCGATTTTCATATCAATCAAGCAAAAAAACGGTTTATAATGAGTTATTTTACTTATTTGAGAATTGTGTCATTAATTTATTGTATTTGCTTGCATCTTAACTTTACAAAATCGAATTCATAAAAATGTATGTGTTGTATTGGTATTAGAGCGGGCCATAAGGTATTCGAAAGGCTCTAGGGCATAACGAATCAGAAAGGCACGGAAGGGTATTTAGTATACCATTACGTGTTTTGTTTCAGGTCTGACTCACAGTAATGAACTAGTAAACCATAAAAAATATTACTTTTCATTACAGTATTTTTTTATCAAATTATTAAGTTACATACGCGTGTAATGTGTACCAAGCTGATGAGAGTCTATCGGATGGAATAGGTGCGCCCACAACGCTGTGGGTTCGAAACACACGTAAGGTATGAAGATTGTCAGTTGTATTTGTGAAGAGGCGTTTGAGGCATCTCCAATCCCTAGTGGATCAATTACATCAAAAAGGTAATTGTTCCATAATCAATTGGCTTGACCTGTAACTGTGTGAAAGGTAAATGCGCAATCTGTGTGTATAATTCAGTTACTGGATCCCATCATCCACAACAATGGTAGAAGTACCGAGATGGGGCTTCAGACTACCACAGACATACAATGGCATGGAAACGATATATGGGTCATTCCACGTAAAATCGCACACTCACAAAACATCACTATTTTCTTGCTACTCGAAACTTCTTCTAGGGTTCTAGGGTTGTAAATAGGTCAAACGTATTTATTCTTTTTTTAATCCCACTTCTTTCAGAAATATTACCAATTACTTTTTCCTAAGAATCATGCGCGCGCTGATGTTTATTTTTTTTTGCGCAAATACTGTTTCCTTCAGAAAAATAAAATTACACTTAAATTTAACGTAAAAAAGATGTACTTGAATGTGATGTAACTATAATTTTTGTAAACATATTATTTCAATATTTAAGATACATTTTAATTTTTAAAATGCAAATTTTTAGATTAGGTCGACACTCAAATTAATTGTAAAAAATATTCATGGATTTATACGCTAATTTTGTATAAATCTGATCAATTTAAAAGTGGGACACATAAATAACATTTAAAAAATAATTTGTTCACCGGCGCACGTAGGCAGCTCGCGGCCTACATATTTAAAGAGTGTGGGCCAGAGAAATAAAGGCCAGAGAAATTGAAGTTTTTGAAAAATACAAGAGAATTTTTCCCTAAATTTTATGTTGTTTGGTGTGCTGATACTGAAAATCACCTCAGTTTTTTCCATCTCGGCAGACATTTTTGTAAAATCGATAACAATATTTTTGTTAAAATTCTATTTCAAAAGGTATTTAACCTGAAAAAACTGGAAACTTTTGCAGAGGTATTTAAAACAAGCGTTATTTTTAAAATGGCCTTGGCAAACGGTTTAATTATACCTCATTTTAAATGCCTATGAGGGGGATTCCATTTTACATGCCTATGAGGGGGATTCCATTTTATATGCCTATGAGGGGGATTCCATTTTACATGCCTATGAAGGGGATTCCATTTTACATGCCTATGAGGGGGATTCCGTTGGTCGGCCAAGGTTCGCAGCGGGCTGAGCCAAAGGAAAGAACAGGAAGGGGATTGCTGAACTGTGGAAGCGGGCAGACCAGCTCTGAGGAAGACCACGATAAGATGGTCGAAACGTCGGCAACACAGCCTTCGACGCGGCGTCACCCGGACAACCCACATCATTCACTGCAATATTTTTTGGTTCAATAAGCTGTTCTAAATCACATTCAATCACAATCGGGAAACATGATTACAATACACGAGGTTCTCCTCTTCCTCAAAGTACTTAACAAATTCCTTTTCTGGATTCCCAAACTAATAAAAAGAGGTTCCTTTAACTAATAATTATTTTTACTTTTTTCTTTCAATCTGGACCCCAACAATTTGCAGTCTCTATTGCAAGACTCATATCTCTAGCCAGATTGTTAAGTTCTACCAGAGAGATGGGTGATTCGCATCCATAAGCTTATATTCAGTTTCGGAGCCTTGAGCATTTGGATTTCCGAGACTGAAGAAATAACTGGCAATTTGGTTGCTTGCAAAGGCACTGGCACATTAGGTCCATGAGAATTGGACCGTATGGCCGATGTAATGTTATCAGGATAAGAGATTAGCTTTTGATTTTTGCGGTTTTACACATGGACATGGCAGGAACAAAAATAACAAGTATCAGAGTAGTTTTTCGGTTCCCTACACGTCGTAGGAATTCCAAATCGTAAAGTAGTATTTTTTTCCTTTGAGTCAGAAGCGTAGATCATTGAGACACTGTACACATTCTTATGAGGAGCTTACGATTTGCCCTGGTCTCTGAGTTTCATGCGAAAATACGGCAGTCTTACATAGTCTGTAAGTCTCCTCATGCGATGTTTAACAATTCTGTATTAGCCACACATGCAACAAAACTCATCTGACAAATTTCCACTGTTTCACAATGTTTCGAAATCGAAGACATGTTTCACGAAATTCACAAAGAAAAGCAATAGTTAGAATAGTTTCTATGGTGCAGTTTTGACTTATCACAGAATTAGTGCATGCACGACACTACATGTGAAGGAAAATTTGAGACGAACTGACGGCTGATTACGCTCGCCGAAGGTGACTACCGATTAGGATGTGAGATAAGGATTAGCTCAATGCTATTGGTAGAGATTGTGATGGAGAGGAGGGGACGGCGACGGTGCGATGCCACTGACGGGTTTCTGTAGGTTTCTCCATTGAAGAATGATGGTCAGGCAGGAAGGGAAGATATTCAACGCCGAAAAAATATGTTCATAAAAATCAAAGGAAATATATAGTTATCAAGAAAACATGTCCTGATAGAAATGATTCATTACACGTTTTTTAAAACAGCACCAAAAACACATAAAGTTGAACTATCAATTCCTTTGTATTTATTTCGTCGCAGGTCTATGTAATTTACTCCAGGAGAGCTGCAAGTAATGGTAAAATTCTGATAGGTGTTTACATACTGATAGCTGGCAGGTGGGAAGATGATTTCGTGGGGCCAAAATCGACTCAAAATAAAGCAAGCTCTGACTCAAAATAATAGGAAAGTAACTGACATGAAGTCGGTGCGTTTTTGTAGAAGCACTAGTTTACGTTCTGCACGACTACAGCTCGATTAGGCTTCACATTACAAATCTCGTTAAAGGTTTACGTGGAATCTGGAATAGTTTTATGAATTTATAAAATTAAAAGCAAAATATATTTAATAAAAAAGATCAACGTAAAATGTTTTTCACCTCATATAACACACCGTACATCTAATACAAAATTAAAAATAAAATTTAACTTTCGAAATATTTCCACCCGGTAAATTATCAGATTTGTAATGAGCAAATTTCTTCATTCATGACATCAATTTATTTAAGACAGAATTATCGGAAAAGGCGAACCTTGGTAGTAGCAAAACAAGAAATAATTCTCTAGAGAGTTTTTGTTCCACGACACTTTCTCAAGTCACGAATCATTGATTTCCTTCATAAATGGACTTTCGAATCGATTTAATGATTCAAAGGTTTCACCAAGGATTATACAATTTAAAATGAAATGTTTTTTTTATAAATTCAACAACATCGTTTGGGTTGTCAATTGTTTTTACACGTTACTTCTAGTATTTATGTTTTATAAAATATTGCATTGTAAAAATATCTTGAACCGACAAAGTTAATCGACACTTTAAATTGAACTGGTGTCCTCTTTGTTGCACTTCAGGTACATTTTTTCCATGTATGCACATACTTCCTCAATATCTGATGACCAATGCTCTACCTCCTTAAGTGCACTCAGATTCTTACGCCACCAGGAAGTACAAGAGGCAGTTTCAAACTAATCCTTCACTTTCGGAAATCGGTCTATCCTGAGTATCTGAATCTCAAAGTTTTTTATATCATATAATATTCTGAGAACGTTACCTTCTCAATAATCTAATATCTCATTCATCGTATTTCAACAAATAACTTACAAATTTGATGAGTAATATTTAAAAAATGAGTTTTTTCTTTGATATCCATTACTAAACTATTATTTTTTGAGAATTCTAAATTCTGTTTCCACAAAAATGTCAAATAGCAGTGACAAGTAGTGTTATAGGGCTAATAGGCGTGAGAACAAATTTTAGTATTAGAAATCAAAATCCCTTTTTATCCAATTCGGTCAGGTCATTACAGAAGCTTCAAGTGCAGGCAGGTAGTGTTCGATTATTGTGCTTACGAAATTCAAGAGAACTATTTTACGACCAATCGCAGGAAACACTCTGTGAACTATGAGAATCGGAATGATTCTCGTGACTGCCACAGCGAGCGCTCTCGCAGGACACTTTGTCGCAGAATCTAGTGCATCGGCGCCAGATCAACAATTAACATTTGGAATGACGCTTCACGTAAGTAGTCCCTCCTTTTGTTATTGACCTTTTTTCAAACTAATGTAAATGTGTGTAAACTAAATTTGCTACAAATGACGCAAACTTCCTCGTTCCAGTTAGTTACTCTTCCTTTTGAGTCAGAGGCTACCTTTTCGGTTTCATCCGCTGCCTTTCCGGCTGCCACCTATCGGCGACCTAGAAGACTAACAATAACGCAGTAACTATCGCTACCCCGGAGACAATTGAAGTAACTCAGTAGAATAAGGGGCTATCCCACATTTTGAAATTTGAAATAGAGTTATTAACATTATACAAAACTTCAAACATTATTCTTTTAGGGTAAACTGTTATTTAAATCGAATATGGACTTAAATGCACGTATACTGTGTTTATAAGTTTGAAAATGTATTAGGATATTTCAGGAAAGTTCAGGTAAAACCCTCATTATCTCACAATCATGTCAGTGTGGGATAACCCCTTGTTCTACTGAGCCTTTCAAGTTTCAGAGACTGACACCATCTCGCTGCCAAAAAACCGCGCCAAGATAGCCCTCTGACTCACTTCGGTGTTTGTACCATCATTCAGGGTGTTCTGGGTGAAGGGAGGCAGTTCGTCAATACTCCCACACACAGATTCACCATTTCACCATCAGGGTGGGGTGGGGGGCAGGGATTACGAAACGATCGAGGTATTGCTGCGTTACACGTAGAACTGGGAATGCCCACAATGTCACAATCACCAGCTAAAACATTTATAGCTTACGCGAACACACAACCTAGTGGCGGCGTAAGTGACTCAACTGCACAAAGCCCCTCACCAGTGAGGCCGACTTACATAGCCCTATTATGTAAACACATGGACGCCATGTAAAGTAATTGTGAGATAATAATATGCAAGTAAATAATAATAATAATGATTGTATAGTAGATACGTAGATGGTACGAATAAATATGTATGGACCGTATAGGATCAGTCTAAGTTGATTCCAGGAATTAAAACGTTTCTATTATATACATTTATTGATAGCTCGGCGTCTTACACATTCAGCATGTGCCTTGTCAAGAGCAATACAAGTATAGAAACGGTTGACAATGGCATAGACAGTACAAATTGACATAAAAACAATGGAATACAAAATTATTGAAATCAATATTTACATTTGGCCTTACATCAGAGCACAACACATTACAAGTTATCAAAAAACGTTGAAGGCTTGTCAAACCCAGTGGTTACAATTCAATTGTGGAAGGCAGTAAAATATTAGATACGTCAAGGAATGGCACCAGTTATAAAAATTGCTAATAATGGATAGAACAGTGAGATTGGCAAAAAATAATTATGGGTGCTGGTTCATTATCAACGTCTTATTAATTTAGTTAAGTTTTTGTACGTCACTTTTGGTGCTCATTGCATTATTTAACATAATGTGTATCATTTCCACAATTAGATTTTTTGCCGTTTGTATTTTGTGGTGTAAAATTTTGACTTCATCAAATCCAGTGGACAAACAAATTTCGGCCATTTTGAATTTTTTCAAGATAACAATTTAATGATTGATCTCAGTGCAAAAACATGTTCTACAAATTTACTTTATAAATTATTTCTCACCAGCAAATACGAGTAGTAACAGAATTACGAGATTTTGAAGTTTTACCAAATGTTCCTTTTTATTTTGACGTTGCCCAAAATTACTAATGGTGTCTCTAATGTAGTATTTTTGAAATCTTACGGTCATTATCAATAAAAAGCCATAAAATAATAACATTCATCAATAATAATAACAACATCTTCAGTAGAACAAAAAATATTATAGAAGAAGTTTTGACATTTCAAAGCTGCCCACTTAACCGAAATTTTTAAAACTGATTATTTTTAAAACTTTCCAAAACTTTTATACATATAAAACATACATGATGTTGTTCAGAAAATATTGCATGATTTTTTTATTTTAAATTGAAAAATTAATTTTTCATATTATTCACGTACATGAGCCCTTAAATAGTGGGTCCTGGAAGCCTCAAAAGAGACAGAGAAGGGAACTAGGTAAAGGGAATAGAGATGGGTGAGGGTACGAGTATTGTTCCCGGGAAATTCAACTAGGAGATCGTTAGTTTCGTAAGTAAAGTACAAGTCATATCGCGTAAAGAGATTGTGTTCTTTCTTTCTTTTCTTTTTATTCATATCCTGCCCGTTCGGCCCTTCCGGCCTTTCGGGGGTTATTATTTACAAAACATACGTACATCAATTACGTAAGTCTCCTTTAGTTACATCAGGGCACAAGTACACTGTACTGTTCTTTCTCCGACTGAACGAGGGTTCCCAACACCACACGTCTCGTCGACTTGCGGGTAGGCCATACATTATTACCACAGCCGGGATAAGCTCTAAACTGCCGACTGATTCCCAATCTTGTTTGGTTGTATTATGGAAGACAGGGTGTTTGTAAAAGGAAAGAGGAGAGGAGTCCTTCTTTTTGAATGTCCTTCTCTGACAGGACATTATCCTTACGACCTCCAAGTAAACATTCCTGTGGAGGTTATGGTGCGGCCACTGGTCTTCGAAAAATTACTTCAAAATATACCTTCAAGGAACAGAGTTTATAAAAGGAAAAATCTCTATCTTTAATATTTTTGTTGTAGGAACACGCCGAACAATTTTAATTTTTGCAATTTCCGAGAAATCAGAGTTTTCAACGAACATGAGATCTGCACCATTCTCTTGAACATCCTTCACATTATTAAACAACAAAATTAAATGGAAAACGATTGAGCCATTTTTTTCGAAAATTTGGAATGTATACCAGGGGCTTCATGTAAAGTACTTTCCAAACTTAAAATATCAGTTTCAAATTCAAGGGGCCACGACATCAGCCAGACTGATTGAAGAATATAAGTTTTGAAGAAAATTAGCTTCACGGTTTAGCCGTAACCATTGTTTACAGATGGACGGATGGACGGACAGACAGACGTTTTGCTGTCACTCGATTTTTCGGTATCAAGATAGATTCTAGCTACACCGTGTGTTAGGGGATTTGTTTTTTGAATTTAGTAACTCGATTTATTTACATTTTCGTCACAATGGCCCAGTGATAAGAGTTTTTCTGCCGAAAATTCGCCGTTTTTTTGCGCTGCATTACATAACTTTCTCTCTATTCCGTAGCAAGAAACTAAAAGGAATAACAAAAGCAAGCAGTGGAGAGGTCGTTGAAAATCAATGGTGTCACGTACGGGAGTCCGTGACATGGCACGAGTGCCATGACGAAATCGCCTCTCCACGCAGTTGATTATCCCGCGACCAGACACAACGCCATCCCTATTGAAAAAGGGCGGGGTTACTAAGAGTTCCCTATCCTGACGCTAGTTGCGCATACTACGGTGCCACAACGCGTTCCACTGCCACCAACAAAAGACCTTGACACCCCTGTTGTAAATGCTCCCAATAAGCTTGCAAAGCGTAAATCATCAAACCCTCTCCGCAGCGAGGCCCCGGGCCGGAGGCCTGGTGCCGTCCAGCGCCCCGGCGTCGGCGCCGCCCACGGAGGCGCTGGCGTGGGCGGAGGCGGCGGGGGCGGTGGCGGTGGTGGACCTGGGCGACGGCGCGCGCTGGCTCCGGGCGCTGCACGCGCGCGCCAACGCTTCGCTGCTGCTGTGGCGCGCGCCCGCCCGCTCGCGGGAGGGCTCCGCCCCGCAGTGGCTGGAGGCGCGGCGCGGGTACGTTCTGGCGGCCAGCACGCTGGATCGTCTGCGGCTCTTCTTCTGGCAGGACGCGATCAACGCCGTCGACACAGGATGCACCCGCGTAAGCAGGCACACCAGCGGTAAACTAAGTAATGAGATTCCTGGCTACATAAGTTTGTAGATTCCTGGTTATCAAGCAAGCATGTCAGAAGCGTTTTCATTTTCTGGGGAACATTGCTCAATTACACTCTACGCGTTTATTATAACGTAGGTTTATTAAATATAATATAAAGCGCTTTTTATAATTATAATTAAACTCTCCCATTAATAATTGCACAGGCATACAAAAAAGATGTAAGATTCCAAGGCTTCACACGTGTTTCTCTTTGTATGAAGACGCGTTGAATCCTAATCCAGAGTTGTGCCACCTCCATCCAGATTTTTCTAAATCGCGAAAAAACACCGTGATATTGTAAATTGTAAATTTCACGGTGTTTTTTAGCGATTTAAAAAACTGGATGTTCTTGGGGATGATTGGGGCGGTTCGAGTACAGTGGACTTTGGTGATTATGTTTTGAACCAAACCCAACCATTCCTCTTGGAGCTCGACCAAAAACTAAATTTACTTATAACTAATATTAATTCTAATTTCGGAGGACCATTGGTGCAGGCCCAGGGCTGCATTGAATAGTAAATTTTAATGTATTTGTTGGAATGAAAGGCTGAATAATTTGATACGTGTATTATTTGAAAAAGCAAGGAATACAACTGAAGTGTTAATTGTTGTGGGTTGACACAATTGAATTGTCAATGTCCCTGATGTGGACAGTCAAATACATTTGTATATTGATGAAAATGTCACCTGCTGGTGAAATACATAGCCTTGTGTTTCATGATGATCGAGGACGGGCGGGTCGCGAACCCAGGCCCGTTTCAGGCTGATGATTGTTGAGATTTGGTGGATTCTACGTGGGATGCTGGTGGTGTATTCTGCGGGATGTCGGGGTGGGCAGACCACGTGCCACAGCGACGCACAGCGTGAAGGCGGCGCGTGCCAATGCTGGTGGGCCGGAGGGCAGGCAAAAAAATGTGGAGGTGATAGAGTGATTACTCATTAATTGAGATGCAGTTCTTCCCGTTCGCCACCTTGATTTGTAATGCGAGACGGAGAATTCATGGCTACCAAACCACATGGGGCTGTTCGCGGTTCGTAACGAACAACACAGGAATTGCGAAGCATAACAACACTTGCATGCGATAACGTTTATGAGCCAATTGATTGTTAATTGAAAAATAGTTCTTCCACTTGGCACTTTGGATCGTGATACGAGGCGGAGAACTAATAGCTGCGAAGCAACGCGTGACGGTTCGCAGGAGTGGCGTGGAAATGCGGAACAGTAGCAATACATTTTCATATATATATACATATATATATGATATATGAAATATACGATGATATATATACACCCAAATTTAATTAATTTGCTAATTCTCTCAACAATGGTTGAGCGTCTGGGTGGGTGCGCAGATATCTGCTCTTTCGAGCTTACTTATATCTCAGGGCAGTGGGATCTTTTGGGGTGTAGAGAGCAATACAAAACACAGGAACACAAATAACAGTAAAACAAAGTTTAATGACTTCAAAAATAATAACTAAATCTACTACACACATAAATCGTCATCATCCTCCTTGAACTTTCAAAATAAAATCATCAACACACACAATATTCTCCTTTAAATCAAAATAACCAACTCTTCAAATTCTAAGCACTGAATTGCTGTTCATTACAAAAAAAAGATTATTTTGAAAATGAAACTGACTAAATTCTACTTTCACTCTCAACTCAGTCACTACGTACTCTTCACCAATCTTATTTCACATTCGTTTTAATTCTAACATATCTGAACAATAAACAAGCTCTGTGGCACGCCTTCCAACACTTCAATACAATTATCACCACATCAATTTACTTTAATTCATGGACAAAACCCACCGGTAATCAGGCATCAAAATGGCTAGTGCTTTTCTAACTGCGACATGAAAGTTATTTCGCCTTCTAGAACCTCCTCGTATAACTCCTAACATTTTCTTTCAACGCGGCGCGAACTTGACCCATATTTTGTTTGCACCGTTACCTCGCCCCTCCTGGTGAGCTGGCCTTGCCTCTGGTCGCTAGCTGTCGCGTTCGCTGCCGGCACGTGCGCTCAGAGCCGCGGCCTCGTGCCTGGCGACCCGCCGCCTTCGCGCCTCTGTCTTCTATCTTCAGCTCCCGACGCCGTCCTTCTTCTTCCGTCTTCCTCTCCTGGTCCCGTTCTTCTTCTATCTTCCACTCCTAGCTCCGTCGTCCTCTTCTGTCTCCCGTCCCGGTTCCGTCTCCTTCGTCCGATCTCGAACGGTACTCGCCCGTCTCCAGATCTCGTTCGGCGCGTTATTTTGCTCGTGCCCAGTGCTTTTCGTACGCCGGCGTGAGGTTTGGTTCTCGCCGCGTACTAGATTTCTCCCTCGTTCCAGCTGTAGATTTTATAGTTCAATCTGAGGATCAACTTGTCGCAAATTTCACAGGCGATCTCTTTCATGGTGCCGTAATTGAAGAACAGCTTTCTTGGATATTTTAACAAATTCGCCGACGACTAACTAAACGCCTTTCTGACGCCGAACACTCCTAACTAAATGACGTTCTTACGAATAATACTGTAGCGTCGGCGACCGTTTTTTCGGCGGGCGTAAATCAGAGAGTGAAGCTGCCGCTTCTACTAACGAATGCTTAAGAGTGATGCTGCCTTCTCCTCGGACGAAAAACTTAATAGAGAAGCTGCCGCTTCTACTGACGAAAACTTAAGAGAGTAGCTGCCTCCTCCTTAAACTTAAGAGAGCGTTTCCGCTTGCGGACTCGCGTTTTATGCCCTCGGTTTGTAGGGGTAACGCGGCGCCTCCTCCTCCCCACTCTGACTAATGCGCGTCATTTTCTCGCGACTTGCGGCGGACGCCGCGAGCGACAATTTCCTCGTCCGCGGGCGTGCCCCTTTCGAACTGCGCCGCGCTCTCTTCCCCGTTCTTTTATGGTGTTTTACGGTTCGTGGGCACCTGTGACGAACCCCTAAACTAACTCACTATATATATATATATATATATATATATATATATATATAAGCTTGCTTGCAACAACAGGGCAAATTCTGACTTCAGATTCAGGTTCAGCGCGTTCACATACATGGAGAAACGCGCTTCAAATCTGTGGGTCAGACAACAACTCCCCGAATACAAAAATACAATTTCACGGTGTGTTTTCGCAATTAAAAAACACTGGAAAGTCTTGGCGCAATTCTGACTTCAGATTCGGATGAGCGCGTTGACATACAGAGAGAAATATGTGTGAAGTCTTTGGGTCTGACAACTTTTTTTTGTTTACCTGTTATTCATGAGAGCTAAATTTTTTTCCGTTAATTTGTAAGTTACCACTGGTAGTTAATAAAATTGTGTGGAAACATATTGGTAGTGTTGATGTCATAAGACATTTGTCATTTATTTCACTTTACCTCAAAAATATATTCCACTAAGGTGGATGATTTTCTGTGGAAATACTCTGCTATGAACTGATTGCATTTTTATCTTGTTTGTTTGCATGTTTGTTGGGAGGGATTGCGACACTCCTCCCCAGTTCAATTTTTACTACATACGTATATACGTAGTATAGCAAAAATATTTCGGCAGAAAAACTCTTCTTACAGGGCTCTGGTAAGGAAGTAGTGGATAAATACAGTTGCTAAATTTAGAAAAAAAATCCCCAACACGTGGTGAAGCCAGAACCCACATTTTATGGTAACCTTGATACTGAAAAATCGATTGACGGCAAAACGTCTGTCCATCCGTCTGTCTGTGAACAACGTTCGCGACTGAACGTTTAGCCTATTTTCTCCAAAATTTATATTCCCCGATCGATCTGATTGATCTCGTGGCCCCTTGAGTGTTAAACCCATATTTTAACTTTGGGGGTACTTTACCTGAAGCCCTGGGACATTTTCAAAATTCCCAAACTATTGGCGCCAAAAATGTTGATGAAATTTTGTTGTTTAGTAGTCTGAATGCCGTTTAACACAATAGCGCTGGCCTCATGTTGGTTAAAAATTCGGATTTTTGAAAGTAGAAAACAATAAATATTTTTTCGGCGATATTCTACAACTACAACTATGAAGATACAATTTTTTCTTAATAAAATATGTTAAGGAAAAACCAATTTTGAAATTAAGTCAGGTTGAATTTTTCAAAAATATGAGTATTGTTTGTGAAATTTTGTGTCAAAAAGAGGCAATTTTCATTTTCATTAAACCATTTTTTTCATAAAAGCCGCACAAAATTTTTTGATTAATTTGAGACCTTAGATAGCATAAATGAAGCTTTAGAAAATGGTACAGGTTTCATATTTGTTAAAATGCCTGATTTTGCAAAAATTAAAAAAAAAAGTGCGCCCGCTTCGTACAACCACAATTGTGAAGATACAATTGCTCTTCTTAAGAAAATTCATCAAAAATAGATCTTCAAATAAAGTCATGTTAATTTTTTTTTCAAAATATGCGTATATGTGAAGTAAGTAGGGGTATAAATTAGTCACTCACTCCTCTAAGGGAACTTTAACCTAAGAGAATTTTTAAAAAATGCTAAAAATTGTTTGGTAGTCTATTTTGGGATCCTGAAATATAGAGAATAAATAAAGAAATGCATTACTTTAAATACATAAAATTTTATAAAAAGTAAAAGAAGAGGCTCTCTTAGCTTAACCCTGCTGTGGTCCACGGTCCATTTCCACCCAAATAAAATTTTAATTTCTTGTACAGCTAAAGAAAATAGTGCGATCGTTTTATTATTCTCTGACAATTATTTATTGACTGTTTTCTACTCGTGTTTAAAAGTCATTAATGTATTTTTAATATGAAAGGAATTAAATTTTTTTACACATAAGTTCTTCGGGTCCATTTGGACCCTGACATTTCTCATGTTGAACTCTTGTTACAAATTTGATATAATAACTCGCTAAATTCGTAGAAATCAATTATGGAAGGATTTCATTATCATCGGAGACTTTATTTTCTCATTAGGTGTACAATGACAATACTTCGTCGAATAATACTACCAAACTACGAACACACTATCGAAGTTTTACGAACAGCTGATAGAGTCTCAGCTCTCTATACTACGGTAAGACAGTTCTTTCTAAAACTTGAACGTAGCTTTCTGATGTGTTTCTTCCTCTTCCAATACTGTACTATCTTCACTTGTATGTATTTTTTTATTTAATAGGTAATTACAACACATTTACGTATAATTTCAATACTTTTTTTTAACTATGTTGCTAGGCTGAAGGCCTTAAAGCCATTACAATACCTACATCCTACCGCATTCTAAACTTTCAAATTCTGGCATTCACCCCTAATGGTCTCTTCAGCGCATCAAAGCAGCGGAAATGAGACCATAAGGTACGGCTAAAGGAAAAAAACCCCTGAAGGGGGAAAAACCTGCCGTCAGAAGACGAGTACATGCTAAGCTACTAGATTTTTTCTGAACTATTTATTCATTTTCTGGCGTGGGAATCTTCTGCATTCAGTCTTTGGCCTCCCCAGCCCCTGAAATCAAAGAGCGCCATAGAAGATCGCCCGCACCACCGCCTTTCCGATCAATTTACTACTAATTAACTTAATTATCGCTTACTGATTAATTTATTACTGACTAACTTACTAATTAATATTAGTGATAAGCATTTCTGTTTAATTTACTAGTTAGCTTAATTTTCGCTTAGTTATTGAATTAATTATATCATCTCCAGTCTAGGCTCCGCACGTACTACTAACCAGTGCTGTTTTCCCACTCCATGATTACCGTTTCCCAGATAGTTGGAATCTTCTGTTCAAGTTTCTGTAGCGCAGCAGTTTAACAGGATCTGGATACAATCTTCTCTATCAGCGCAAAGTACACAGATTCCATTGCCATTCGAATCCTTCATTCTACGTTGCATCCACCCCTACCCTAAAACAAGCGTATCCTCCTCTTGCATCCCTTTTAAGTGTGTGTACGTAACTTTCGCTTCCTCGTACAGGACTCGTGTAAATTTGTACCACTAACGAACATTTTTCTGCCGATGCTGCAAGGATATATTGCCTTTTAATATCCGAAAGCCTATTTGAAATTAACCGTTCTATCTCCCGTGTACCCCCATCCCAACCATCTCCGGGGTAACGTCTCCCAGACCTACCCGTTTCACTTTGTACGCCCGATCGTTTTCCTGTAATTGCGCTCTAAAGCACCTGCGAATAAGCGTGTCAGAATCTTCACTTGCTAATCTAATCCAAAGATTAATGTGTTTCATTTTTAAATATTTCAAAATTCCTACACTACCTACCTCTCTTAAGACGCCGACATTTGCTGCAAATCTAGAGACTCCGAGAATTAATTTGTAATAATCTGTTTCGATGTTTTCTAATCTATTCTATCCACTCCCAAGATTTCCACCCCTTAATTCATAGCTGGGAGAACTAGAGATTTAAACATTGTGTCGCACACCTTTAAAGGCAATTCTGGTACTCTGCGAATTACGCAACCGATTTCTTTGAGAGAAATTCTTCTTTTACTATGAGCCGCAACTATTCCATCCCCCATTCACTGAAAATTTTGCACCAAGATAGTAAAAGTTTTAACACGGTCAAGTTCCTTCTGTGCTTAATACCATTTCTCTTTGTTTTCCCCAAATAAACCCATTCTTGAAGACAATTTTCGTTTTTTGCATATTTACTTTTAGTCCCCGTGCTACACTATATCTTTCAAGGGTGCTTAAACTCATGTCCTCAATCGTTTCTGAACATAGAACTCAGCATAAAGTAATCCGGGAATTTGCAGGACAACTATTTCCGGCGCAGATGTGTCCGTTTCCTCTACCAATGTCAATAAGTCATTTATATACAAGATAAACAATAGCGGTGAAAGAGGACAACCTTGTCTTACCCCTACTGTCTATTTTATTTTGTACTTCCGTCCCTGCACTTGCATTGTACTTCCGTCACTGCACTTGCCGCAGAAATTTACTTCTCTGTACATGCTCTGCAACACATTTAAAACTTTACGTGTGATGCCTAGTTCATTTAGTTTTCGCCATAAAGATTCTCTGTTGATTGAATTAACCGCCTTTTCGAAATACACAATACTGCAATATAAATGGCCTCGTAAGGTGGTGAAAGCGCCTGTTTTACTAGTGTATCTAACACAAATATGTTGTCCGTGGTCGCGAAGTCTTTCATAAAACCTGCCTGCATTTTTGAACTTTTGCTGTTTTTCCGCCCAATCGCTCAGTCTAACGGTAAGAACTTTACAGAACAATTTGCTTAGCGCTGGTAAAAGACTAATGTCACGATAATTTTCTGGGCAATTTGCATCGCCCTTATTTTTAAAAATAGGTAGGAGCATAGCTGTACTCCAAGTTTCTGGATACGACCCGGTACCAGAATGCTATTAAACAGATTCGGAATATTCTCCGGATCTAAGTGCCACAATTCCGAAATCAATTTTGGCGGAATGCCATCCGCGCCGCAAGCTTTTCTAGTATTTGTGACTAAAACTTCTCAATTTACTTCATTCCTCGTTAAAGGTTCATCTAATTCAGGCACAATCCATTGAGTTAAAATACCTGCCCCTCTTTCAATGTCAGCTATTGCGAGCGTTCCTGAAAAATACTGTACCCACGTGTCTGGTAAAATTGAATTACGCGCATTTATATTACTGCGCAGAGATCTGATAACATCCCAGATTGATTTACTTTGATCGTTCCTTACAATTGCGTCTATTCTTGCTGCCTCACTTTCCTGCCTAGGTTTCTTCGATTTCTTAATTGTGGCCTCATACTGTCTACGTAATAACACGTAAGCATTTCTTGCTTCAGCTGTTCCCACGCTTCTGTACTTCCTTAAGGCTAATATTGCTTCACGCCTGCTTTCGCGACACTCCTCGCTAAACCACCCTTGGGTCAGTACCCTTTCTCCTCCCCTCCAAGTTCGCAGACCCTTCCCTGCGCTGTAGTGTCGCCATTCTAAATTATTTGTTTGCAGCTCAGGCGACCGCACCTCTCGCGCCAACTCTGCCGAATTAAGAATAGCCTCTTCAAATTCCTGCCGCCTATCCTCTTTCCAGGTGAACCGTTGTCTTCGTAATGTCAAGTCCGTTGCTCCCGCGCGCACCTCTGCCGATGTCTGTTCTGTGGCATTTACCGCTAAATGTACGCACACAGGCAAATGGTCGGATTCGGCCAGTATTTCGATCACAAAATCTAATAAATTGTTTATTATTTCGCGAGCCAGCAGAGCATAATCTATTACACTACCTCCATTGTCACTAATAAATGTGAGTTCCCCTTCTGTATCCTGTCCATGGTTGCCGTTTAATATTTCGAGATTAAATCTTTCGCATAATTACAACAGTTCCTGCCCATCGTTACTTAGGACTGGGTCTTTGCTTTTTCTACTATTCGCTCTCGCTTCTGGCCGGTCGAACTCCGAGAACACTTCCTGCTCATTGCCAATTCGAGCATTCATGTCACCCAACATAAGATTGGCATAAGATTTTTTTGAAAACATTAACATTTTTTTACCAAGATGGGTAAATAGTATGCTACTGTTTATATTTCCTTTTATTAATTAATGTATTTAACGTCAAAAAACAATAAAAACTTTGTAAGTTAAGTACTTAAAACGACTTCTAATGAAGTTTTTGAAAACTCAAAAGTTTTCTGCGAAAAATAGCTTCAAATTTCGAACTTACAGTAGCGCTCAAACGCATTTCTTAAAATGGCTCCAATTATTTAAAAAAATGGAAATTTGGGACTCGGTTTTACTGTTATTTAATATTCTTAAAATAATATTTCCGTTTTACTATTAGGAAACCAAAAAATTAAGAAAATGTCAAAAAATGTACTTTGGGCAGTGAAAGATGGCAGCTGACAAGAGTATTAGTTAAGCCCGAATAGCGAGCCGAGACCAAAGAAAAATAGAATACTACTACGGAAAGTCTGTGCTTTTCTGTAGCACCACTAGGTTGAGGACGGACGACTCGTTTCCCTGTCTGCACACTTTCCACTCATCGATCGCCATACTGCAATTTACTTCGAGGCGATATGCATAATAGTTCCAGCTATGGTGGAAGTAGCTGGGGTGAGCAATTGCACATCATATCCGACTTCACAATTGAGCTCCACTAGTTTGCGTCCAAATACTAGCGGGAATTTTAAATGCAGCCAGACACCAAAATTATTAACTTTTTACACGTCATTGAAACAGAACATATGAAACATGAAGGTTTTAAAAATTATGTGAGTGCCATTTTTATTTCAACTACACCGTTGCTCCCGATTTATTATTTTATGATGTATAAAGCATTTTTATTTTGAATAAAAAGATGATTTGATGTATAATAAAGATTTCCAACAATACTAAGACTTTTCTATTATTTTTTAACAATTTTGGCAATATTACATATTTTATAAAGATATTAAAACATATTACATATTTAAGACACGGAAATCATAAAAAATATGGTTACAAAATCAGCCCACAAGGCCGTAAATCAAATCCTAGACATTAGCTGGTTGGAGCACTCAAAGGCATATGCAATTGCCTACATTTTATAAGTAGCATTATCTGAAACTTCTTCTGAAAGTTTATGAATTGGATAAATTTTTAATAAAAAAATGTTGGTTAATATTTTTATAGAAAAAATATTTTAATCACATTGTTATGCTATTTATCAACTGGAAAGCATCTACAAGTCAATTTTTAATCAGTTATTACGGCAAAGTTCATATCCGAAGCAAAGAAATTAAACAAATCCCATAAAAGATTATTTTCTTAACACAAAATAACTGTTTTATCGCTGTAAGTACTTACCATGTAGATATTTTTCCTCATATTTTGAAAATAATAATATTTTCTAGATCCAAACATGTGGGAAAAATCTGAGTCGAAATGCAAACTGAGGTCAGAAACCCCTCTTATCCGGCTAGAGCCTTTGGGTATAAATGGAAACAAGGTCAAAGGTCTATCATATGCACTTACTATGATGCTTCCACCTCTTTTCACATCACATTGAGCAAGTGAAAAAATTTGTAGACCAATCGGAAAAGGTCATGCTTTTTTCGGCCGATTTCACACGGGATTACCCATCTAAAATTTAGAATGAATTTTGTATGTAAGGTAATCTAAGTGTGGCGATGGTAGTTTAACTTGTTTACGGTAACTGATTAAATATATTTTTTTTATTTTTGTATGGAAAACAAACTAATACTATAATTTTTGTTCGGACTTATTGTTCGGAAACGTAAGATATAATTCATTTTTATGTAATATATTGGACGAATCGGAACGCGAATGGAGATTGCAGGAGTTCCCCTTCTCTAAAAAATTATTCCATTTTACGTACAGTCCCGCGTACATTCGATTTTCTTTTCTTGAAAGAATGGTAAACAAGCCGTTGAACGGTACTTTAAATTCCAGAAGAGTAGAACAATACTAATTTATTGATCACTTTTCACAAATGGTTTGGGGTCGCTTATTGTTCCCACGGGATGGCTTATGGGTTAAATATATGTTACATTTAGAATCGACATTCATGATATGTGTGTTTTAATACTGGTTTTATTTCAGCTTCTCCATCTTCAGAAAAGAGCAATGTATTTAAAGTCGGCTTCACCTATCGTTATGTCTATTAAATATGAAAATACGATGTAAAGAAAAGAAGTGTTGAATTATTAAATGCAGTGCTGTCGTTGCAAGTGATTCACCAATCCCTTCGAGGAGTGCTTTTCTTTGAAATACGTTCATCAAAGTGGATATCTTTACACCTTCAAGGCAAAGAGATATCCTTCTCATACTTCTCAGCGATTCAGAATGAGTTGAATGGCCTAGCAGAATATGCAGCTAACAAGAACAATATCTTAATGGCGCTTACGTAAAATATTTCCATATTGTCCTCGCCTCTCACATGAATGAATCATTTGATATTAATAACCAGGAGTTCTATGTAATTGGCGATGAGCGAAAATTAATGCAAGAACTTGCTAATCGTTTACATTTCCAATGGAAAATGGCTGGAGGAAGAGGATTGCAATATTCCTATGAAGTGAGTGTAATAAAAATTATTTATCTTAACCGTATCTGCTAGGGTCATTTTTTGTCACGTAACTGGTGATGTGGGTACTACACATACCACAACGCAAAACTTTGCTTAAAACAAAATTGCTAAATAACAAAATTTCTAAATAACAAAAATGTCTGTTTTGGTGATAAGAACATGAAACTTTATGCATTATCATTACGATTATTACGAAAATAATGAAACAATAAGCACTGTGACTTATACAAATTTTAAAAATATTTTAATGTCAACATGAATCACTAAAAAAGCACTCCTCCAATTATAATTTGTACCAACACAGACTAAATATAAAATTATTTTTGAAGACCAGAATCTGATTAGGAGGACCAATTAATCACTCTTGTAACTAATACAACACGTCAATTTTAAGTCACTTACCACAGTCCCCTCATTCACTGTAACTTCCGCATACTTTACGCTCTCCACGCACTGCCCCATTTCACCACTGAATTCGCTCTCTTCCGCTTCTAAATTGACTTAACCAATTACTCAAATCCCGGGTCATCTCTCCTGATAATATCCTTCGAAGCATCTATTTGTGAAATATAAAAAAATTGAACATGGAATAATAATTACGTAATCGGTTAGGTGGGGATTGATTATACCTCAGGCGCCAGAAGAAAATAAAGTAAGATTCTGCTTATCTTCAATAATGTGACCACCGTCGGGTTTGCAGAACAACTGACTTCCTGAGAGGTACCCAGAAGCACTGGCTCCTTCGTGCATCCGCTTCGGACTGGTACGGTATCTTTCAAAAGCTGGGATACTGACAGCCACCACATCACCAGTTACGGGTTAAATTAATCCTTCTTACGAAATAAAAATAGTGTTTCACCTAGGAAGACAAATGATAACAGCTATCATTTTTAAATCATTTTTTCATATATATATATATATATATATATATATATATATATATATATATATATACACACACACACATATTGCGGATTATATTTGGGGTATTTTAAAATTCTTTTCCGTCGATTTGACAGAAAGAGAAATTATCTTCGAAAACAATCAAAAATTACTAAAAAGTAACGGAATAAGATACTAGTATGTAACTTCTAATGAAATACAAGAGTAGATATATTTTTCAAAGAGAATGTAAAATCTCTAAATAACTGTCGGGTACAAATAAAATTTATTTTTAAACTCTCTGAGATATTCAAATGACAAAATGGGAGCAATTTATTGTAAAATCGAATTTTGTATTAATTGGATAATGTTACGATTGATTTCATTATTCTAAATCTTGTAAGTGGCATCCTCAGCTTCACCAATGAAGACTGTGTCAAAAATGAACGTTACAGAAAGTATTAGTGTTAATGAAACGCTATTCTAACGATACAATATTAATATAAATGTTCCTCATATCGACAAAGTATTAATAATGAGTAAAATAATAACCCCTTTTATAGAAGATTGATTCCCTAGTATGTGCAATGTAGATAAAGCTATTATATTTTAACACATTCCCAAATATTAATGTTTTCCTCCATTGTTTTGTTTTTATTTATCCTTCGTGATATTTTGACAGTGCTTCTTTGCTGAGAGGGCAATTTTCACAATGTGTCTGATCCCAAATTGAAATTACGAGGGTTACTCCAAATGGAAGGCTCGTTTTTAAAGAAACCGCATATTTTTTCTAAACAATTCTTATATTTACATTCCTTACATATTTCTCTATTTTTTCACGTAACTTCCATACTTATTTAAACATTTATCACATCGTTCAACAAGGTTTGAATGCCACTGTCGTAGAAATCGGCCGCCTCTGAGGATAACCAGTCTTTAACCGCTTCTTTCACTTCATCTGTGGAGAGGGGCTTGCCGCCAAGGAAGTCCTTCAGGTGGTGGAACAAGTGGAAATCGCTCGGCGCCAAGACCGAACAGTATGGTGGGAGGTCCAGCTGTTCCCATCCAAAAGACTTGATCGAAGTTTGGGTTTCTTTCGCAGTATTGGGTCAGGCACTGTCATACAATAGCATTCGAGTTTAGTCAGGGTAGCGCAGTAGGCATCATTACTGATTGTTGCCCTTTTTCCATAAATTCGGACAAGACTGCATGTCATCCTAATATACAGTCGCCATAGCTTGCGTGTTGAGACTGTCTGCTTTGCCTTGCCCTTGACTGATGATGTCGTGTGACGCCATTACTTTTTCTGATGTTTAGACTCAGGGTTATATAAGAAACCCATGTCTTAGCCCCTCTGACAATGTGGCCTAAAATTTGTCACCTTCCTTATGAAAAAAAACAAGAAAGCAAGAAACTCAAAAAAAAAAGAAAGGAAGCGTTTATTTTAATTTTTTGGGTCTCAGCAGCCTGGGAACCTAACAGGCGCACAATTTGCTAAATTGCAATTTTATTGTCACAATTCTGTACAAAGTTATTCTACTCACGTTCGGAAATTCCAAGTCCAAGCTTGAAAAATCGTCGATCGAATTATATTGTGAACGGCATTGACCAAATCGTCTGTGATCACTGATGGTCGGCCACAGCACATGCACATGCACATGCACATTTTCCCGTCCTTCATTAAAAGCTCGCACCCACTTACGCATTACTGTCACTCATTTCGTTAGGACCGTAAACATATGTATTCTTCCGTTATCTGTCGATGAATTTCCGCCGCTGAACCATTTCTTGCTGACAAAAGCGGATTCACTGACCTTACTTCACTCGGTGGGCCAATCGATAGTCTTTAACGTTGTTAACTGACACTGTAAACAGCACACAGCAGCAGTAACAATGATAATGACGGCGTTTGACACGCAAGGCATGCCGGGAGACGATGCGCATCCGTCTTAATATTCGCGCGAAATTCAAATAGTTATGGTGAATTGGACCTTACGTTTGGAATAACCTACGTAGTTTCCAAGCTTCCAGTAATCAAATCTTATTATTTAAATTAGTACTTAGATTCCTTGTAATTTTTTAATATTCATATTTTTTCTGTAAATAAAACTGTAGAAAAAATCTGTAGAAAAAATCATTTGAAATGTCTTTAAATTATCTTTATAATGTTAAGAGTATTTTGTTAAAAAAAACCTTGAGGATTACCCACTGACAATCACATGTTATCGTGTGGCTGTTGTTCTTAAGAATTTGTTGAACGAATGAATGAATGGTTAAATCAATAATTATTACACCTTTACACAGAAAAGTAAACCTGTATTAAGTTGGCTGTCCGGGTGACGCCGCGTCCATGGCAAAGGTGCCGACGTTTCGGTCGCCATTCTGCGACCTTCCTCAGGGCGTAATGAAGGTCGCAGAATGGCGACCGAAACGTCGGCACCTTTGCCATGGACGCGGCGTCACCCGGACAGCCAACTTAATATTGACTCCGGCCGCGGAAGCCTACGCTCTCAAGTAAACCTGTATTTTACAATCATGTTTTTAATAAATAATTTTCTCTCACAAAAAGAGCACATTGAAAGCTCAAAAATTAAGTCTGTTTAAACTTCTTTCTTCAAAAAACGTATTCTTGTACGAAAAACTTTCAATTAAAAGATATGAATCTAATAAGAAACCATGGTATAGGCCGGGGAATTATTTTTCAGAATAACTTTCTTCTAAAGAAGTGGAACAGAGACTGACTGAATTTTTTTAAAAAAAGTCCATGAATACTCTTTCTGCAAAAAACGCACTTTCACAAGTCAAGACTGGACCACAGAACACCATTTAAATTTAATTATAATACGAACTTTTATTGTTATGTATATAAATATTTTATTAACATTGTACACGTACTTATTCCAGAGAAATGAATTTATCCCCATCAATAAGGATTATGCCATGAAAATCTTACCCGCATTTTTGGCAGGACTGATGGATTTCTATCCTTATACCGGCATGATCCCTGACTCTGACTGTATTCTCGCAATCGTCGATTTAGTGCCTGCCACAGCAAAGACCGTGAAACATATCGTCCTTGTCCCAACCGCCTCGCTTCTTCCATCGTGGACCCTGATCCTGCGCGTTTTTGGGCTGCGTGTGTGGGCAATATTAGTAGGGACGGTGTTCACGTACGCGGTGGCATGGCGCGTGGTGGCGGGCGAGTCGCTGGCCGCCAGCGCCGCCGCCGCGCTGCGCGCCTTCTCCTCGTGCGGGGGCGCCCCGCAGGGCAGGGTGCGCCGCACGCCGCAGCGCCTGCAGCTGGCCGGCGCGCTGCTCGCATCCTCCGTCGTTATTGCTGCTATTTATCAGGTTACGAATTGTGAGATTTGTGAACAAATGAGGAATGAACATTCAAAAGTTTCACGTGCACTGCACTATTTCCCAATTAAAATGAAAAATATAGCACAAATTTAACACTTTTCAAAACCGACTTGAACCCAACGAATAGAACACTGCTTAATGTATCGTAAGACATCTCAGTCTCATTTTTGAAATAAAATTTTAGATAAAATCAACAGAAGAACACAATTTTTGCCAAATGGTCATGCCACCTTTTCAATGTTTGATCCTCAAATATACAATCCAGTATAATGTTCCTTCCGATTTCCTTACCTACAATACTTTTATGTCCTTAGGGTCGTTTCTTTTCTCTCATTGCCAACCCTCAGTATTATTCTGAAATCGACACCTTCGAGCAGCTAGCAGACTCTGGTGCCACCATCGTGGGACAAACGCCGATCCACGTATTTTTAGCTCCAGAGGAATCGGAAAGGGACTGGGCTCAAGATTTCGCAGCCAGGCGACGCGTCGCCAACATGAAATATCAACGTACAACTCCTAAAAATATGGTGAATAGAATGGCTATGAAAGATAACGTCGCCATTATTACAATAGACAACATATGGAAAGCCCAGAAGTCTTCGAAAGCTGTCACTCAATTGTATCGGCCGATGAGAGAGACCATGAAAACCAGTTTGGTTTTTATGCAAGCTCGCAAGTATGTGCATGTAAAATTACTATGAACCCATGCTCTGTATTTATAATTTTAAGTTATAAGTTTGTTTTAATTTGTGTTAATAACATGATATCTCTTAACTATTTTTTAAAAAACCTCAAAGTTCAAAATGAATTTTCTGTAAAATTATCTGCCAACTTTTATTTGAATATTTTCCTCCAGTATCTCTCCACGGGTTTTGGCTATTTATTCAAAAAGACATTTTTTGGAAGGTAGCAATGGCTACCTTTTAATAAGTTAATCGCTTTGAAAATTGCATGACGATTCTTCTCATTTTCCTCTAACAAGGAATGGAGGAGAGGATAATAAAACTTACCATCTATTCTATTTGTGATTTTGATGGAAATGGACGTTTTGAGAAATCATATGGGTCGCGAATACGGTTTTTAAAACGCAATAGCTCACATCGTGCGTTGTATTTACTGTCCATTCTTTCATCTTCAACAAATGTTTGAGAACACACATGCATATATCAAAATATGAATAGTTGATGACGCCGTTGCACTTCAAAACAATTATTGCATGTAAATGCTCGTTTCACTATCGCTGACCTGGATGGCCGAGGTGGCTAGAGCGCGTGCCAAATTAGCGTGTCGGTCGGAAGTGTCGCGGATTCGCGTCCCGCGTGTTTTTGTTTGTTTTTTCTTCCTTGTCTTTCATATATGTGTGTTGTTGCGGAAAGCGTTCTGATTCTGCTAAGCACAGACCGAGGATCCCGCTTGTGTCTAGTGAAATGTTTAAGAAGGAAGGATTAGGCGGGAATTCACAACAAACTAAGTTTATTTCGCTCACACTAGTACAAAGCGGTTTCTCTCAAAACTAAACACACTTATTCACTCAGGTAGCACTCGCCCGCTTCTGCCTGCTGGGAGACCCCCCCCCCCGTCATATATCCGCCACGGGGTCGGGGTAGACACGCTCTTACGCCTCGCTGCCCGTTGAAGCGAGTAGCTTCCCGCTGGCCGAAGTTCATGACAATAGGACGCGTGCCACTGCGCGCGCTCGCCAACTTCAAAATCGGCTGTGTATACAGCATCTATTGTGCAGGTTAATATGTTCCCATGAGGGATATAGAGGTTACACGGCGTGGATAACCAAAATCGGTATTTCCTAAAGCTGGAAAAAGCTCCAGAAAATGCTTTATACACAAATCTAAATCTTAGACTTTCATTTGGTAGAATACAAATAAATACGACCGTTCAAGCTCATCGTAAACTATGTCCTTGTTTCTTTTATTTTGAAACGTTGTTTAATACGTCTATGGCTACTTTTAACTATGGCTACTACATCAATTACAGTACCGACCTGACGCCATGCAATGAGACTCCCAAGCTCCTTAAGGAGTGACCTAATGTCAATTAAATCCAAAACATCCTAAAATTACGAAAAGAATGAAAGAATGTATATGATTGTAAACGCAACACACAGATATGTCAAAAATAATGCTCTAAGAATTCTATATTTTGCATTTCTTAATGAATAATACCACGTATGTAAGAAACGGCAAACTCAGCATTTTTAATCTAAAAGCAACATTTATTTCAGAAACTGGCCGTGGACGAACACCGTGAATTTAAAACTAACGCAAATTCAAGCCGCCGGTCTGCCAGGCAAGTGGGAGGCGGACTTTGCCCGTGGCTTCGGTATTGTGGCACGTCACTACAATTTTTTGCGCAAGAACGAAAGATTCGGAGAACAACTACCGCCGGAGAAACAGGAGCCGCGGAAGATGGTTTTGAAAGACGCGATTTCCGCCCTGACGTTGCTGGCCACCGGGCACATTCTCGCGGTTCTCCTCTGCGGCGCGGAGCTTTGGCGCGAGCGTCACGTTTCCGCGCGCCTGCGCAGATGGTGCGCGGGCGTCGCCAGAGCGCTGCAGCGCGCCCGGGGCGAGGAAGCTTCGAAGGAGGCGTCAACATCGCCGGAAGCACGTCGTCAACGCCCTTGTAGAAGCCCTTCACGTCGTTCAGCGCTGAACAATCTACTGACAATGAGAGTTCTGCTTAGGGTTACCCCATCCTGATCATGTAGTGATCGTCCCTAATTTATTGTAAATGTCCATCGATCCATTATGACTATGGAGGGTCACTTCTTTTCTGTTGTAATGACACATTTCTGAACACATTAATGACTCACTGCTGAAAATATGTGTTTGTGAAATTAAGTAGTTACAAATAAATTAAATGTGTATGTAGGTGTGCTTATATTGCAATCAGATTTAACCGTAGATAAACAATTTCCCTTAGATAATATATTTTGTTTTTGCATGTCTTAAGAATACCGATGTCAAATAATTAGATATTAATGGTCTAAGTCAAACCAAAAAAGAGAGAATTAACGAACCATCTCACGAGATTACCCCTTTTCTTTGGTACTTTATTCAAACATATACTGCACTAACAACCGAATAAGAAAAGGATTGTCTAAAAATACAACAATTTTTTAAATAATGTGATCACAACTGGCTTTTATCTATATTCTTGAGAATCACACTGTTTTTGTATACAAGAGATAATGAAATGTGTTCTCAACCTTAACCATTTCTTTCCTAGATGATGGAGGAAGAGGTAGATAAGAAATAATGTTCAAAAGCCGTTGTTGTACGGTCTTCAGCATTTGAACTTCTGGTGGCAAGATCCTGCTTATTCTGCGAAATAATGGGTTGAAAAATGATTCCATTACAAAAACCGAACATGTTCACAATATTTATTCTGCATCGCATTATCTTGATTCAATGTTAACTGTAAGACGTAATAAGTCATGATGTATTCTACAACAGAAGGAATACTGATATGAAACTAGAGATGCTACAACAGCCCACAAATTCTTGTATTACTTATGGTTTCTACTTTAGAAAACTCAAAAACTTCAACAAAAATGATACGTGCACCTTTATTTCAAGCATTCATTTTTACCGTTTCTGAGAAAACATTTTGTTCATAAATTGCATTATATTCAAGCATTATGAGAAACTCGTATTTTAAAAAAATTATACATGACATTCTTTAAAGATGTAATTTCTTAGTAAATAAAAAAAATAACAGTTAGAAAATAATAAAGGAGTGAATTAAAATACATATTGTGGGAGTTGTTATTCTGAATGGTCACTCTATTTTGCCTCACTTGTATTAATTAGTATACACATTACAGTCTTGCGATTACAGACCACAAAACATGTAATATTTCCGTTGATAGTTATATTCAGTTTCAAAAGTATTTAAAACTTATTAAATAAAATATATTTTTCAAATATTCAAAGCGAGACAATCACAAATTGACCGGCAGGTGACAAGAGACAAAACTATTTAGTTATATTTCTCATTTGTAACTTTATAGTTTTCGTTTGCCATAAATAAAAAATCTCAAATTCATTTAATTACATAACTATAATAATTTACGGTATAAAGATCCAAAAAGAGCATATAATTACTTACAGAAGGAAGTATAATATTTTAAAAAACATCTGTAACTTAACGTTAAACGATAGTGCTCGTTCCGCTTTAAAAGCAAGCTGTATGGTCGTCCATACAAGCTGCACCGGGACCCACCGCACATTCTGCGTTCAAGTAGAGTATTTATGGCAGCACTAAATGTGAGGTGCACCCCCGCTCACAAAGACTACCAGTGAAACCACTGCGGAAGAATGCCAAATAATTAAGTAATAAATAAGGAGACACAAAGCGGTCGCTCGGATGAAAGTTCTACGTCATAAATGTAGACGGTAGGGCAATTAAGTGAGGAAACTATAAGCGAGACAAAAGATAAGAACAAAGCATCGCGCAGAATCATCCAACTTCAGTTTCAAAGCTTTAAAATTATTTAGTTTGTGCTGGTGTGACATCGGCAATATTGCTTGTCTCTGTTACCAGCAATGCATCTGAATTTCTATTTAGAAGATATAATTTTAAAAAATGCTATAACATTTTTTAGCTGCCACACAACTTACATATGCATCAAAATGCTCCTCGCTACAAGAGTCGTAAATTTACCGGCAATAACAGAACTTCTCGTGATATTACTTATGATTGTTACTAGATAGCACGAGTATAATGTAACGATATTTCGTAGAGAGACATATCCTTAATGTTGTATAATAGTATGAATAGCATATTTACATTATGAGAGGAAGTTCATACTTGTAGTTACTCGTCTTCTTCTTTATAAGTAATAATACTGCTTTTATAATTATTTTGGTAAGAATTTCAACCCTTACAATTGGTTAGGTCTCCAAAATAAGTAAATATTTCTTAATTTATGAGCTTCTTTAACGACTTATCAAAAATATTCTTTTAGTTACATCACCAGATTCTTAAATATTTCGCTTCTCTGAGGCATTGTGATTTTCAAAGCCATATTGGAACCATCTTAAAAAAGGTATTTTTAATGAAATCTATTCTATATTCTCAATTTTATTATCGTGTTAATCGTGAGCATTTAACTGGTTCTATTAAACGTGATTCCTAATAACTTGGAGTTACTAGGAACATGATCGACATATTTCCTGAGTAACTTCAATTTACTCAGATATTCAATTCGAAAACTTATCCGAACTTTAGTCGCTTTTAGAATTAAGATGTTTCTTTTCTCTGCATCTAAAAATAACGATTGCTTTTATAATTTTATGTATACTTTCCAAAAAATCTCCGTCAGGTTATCAACTTTCTTTTTCATTCATATAAAAAGAGACTAATTAGCATGTTACGGAACTCTGAAGAAAAATATTCAAAATATTGCTTTAAATAAACATGAAGGTCTTAACTTGACATTAAAATAATACTCTTTCTCATTTTCTCTTTCAACAGCCGTCCATTAAGGGCACAGAACGGGGGAAGGAAAAAGTTTTGCTTCTTCTCCCCCAAAAGAATCTTCACTTATACGATAATAATTAGAATTTGAAAGAAGGCCGTGTTAGTGTAATAAAGTGTATTTAATTTATTCACTACAATACAAATCAATCAAATTTTCTGTGATATTCAAATTTTCGACAGATGGTCCTTCATGTACTGGTTGGCTGTTGGAAAGTCCTGGTCACACAGTAGAGAGATACAGGTACTAAAAGTATGCGAGAGGTGATATAAGCAGAATACGAGTAGGTGAGAGCAAGGCTGTTGGCGAGTTGCGAGAGGAAGGAATGAAAGGAAGTAGTTATGAGAGGAGCAATGGCAGATGCATAAATTGCGAGAAGTAGGAGTTGGGAAAAGGGACTGCAAGGTGGGGCAGAGAGTGAGAGGAACTGAGAGGGAGAGTAAAGATATGAGGGAAAGAGGGAGAGAAAGTGATGGGGAGAGAGAGAGAATGAGGGGAAAGAAAAGAGTGAAGCGAGCTAGTAAGGTGGAGAGGGTGAGGGGAGGATAAACTGAGGGTAAGAGTAAGGAAGAAAGTAAGGAAATAATACTCTTAAGGATTAGAGAGTGAGGGAAACACAGTTGGACGGGGATAGAAAGATAGGGATAAAGAGTGAGGGGGATTCTGAAGGAGGGGGATAGTGAGTGAAGGGGATTGAGAGTTGGGACGGACGGACGGCCGGCCAACAGTTTTTTAAAAAATCCTCTTTTTCGGCGTCACGGACCCCCAAAGCTTGTATATGTGACAAAATTTCGGGATCAATTTCTGCAGGATTAGATTACTTTCTGTACACCACATATATAAGAAAGTATATACGACCTTTATATAAATATCATTAAAAATACTTCAACAAATTTAAATATTAGAAAAGGAATCCGTTATTATCTTTGTAAATAGATATAAACTTGTAGAATAGATATAAACCATTCTCTATGTCTCACATTAAATGTGAATTTATGGACACTTTGCTCTAGAAAATGACCATCTCTAAAATACAAGCACAAGAAAAAACAACCAATTAAAAGAACCAAAAAAATGTTTGCAATAGATTTTTGAGCTTTGTTGTTAAAACGTACTTGAATAAATAAAACAAAAAAGAAGTGTATTGCAAATAATATTAAAAAATAATAACGATAAAGTGTTTATAATGGTACCGAGAGAAGGCGGACGAAGTTAAAAAAGAAAATAAATGTCAAATCAAGTATGTAAGATAATATTTCAACACTACAAAAATTAAAGAAAATAATTAATCATAAAGTAAATCCAAGAAAAAATTATAAAGTGCGTTCTGGATATGAAAGTATTATTGCTTTTTCTGCTTCAAGACACGTGATCTCCTCCCCCACACTATCTCCAGCCACCAATGACATCGGCTGTCTGGACCGAATTTCAATTTTCATGTCGCCTTTCCCTCAGGGCCTCAGGAAGCTCACCCGGCACACGACGGAAATTGCACCCAGCACGCGATTGGTTCCTGGATGAAACACACCGCAGGCGGTGCTGATTGCGTTCTTTTCACGGTCCTGTTTCGAGCTCCTCACTTTGCCTTCGCCGTGAGTGCAACGTGAGACGCGAAATTGCGCGTTAATATCGTAAGCAACGCCAAGGCGCTCAGGGAAGAGTCGGTGCGGGAAGGGCTCCTGTTCCACCATAAATTTATTCCCATTTAAATTCATAGTAATACGAGGGTTGCCGCGCTATCCGCAGGAAACTAATTTGCCTTTTAAAGCCTACCATTTTATTTAAAACGACGAGAAGAAGGAAATTCGCCTCAAGAACACGCTCTTGAAGAAGGGGTGCTGCGAGGTAGAGGTGAGGTGAAGGGATCTACGGTTCTTTCAATGTGCGAATTACATCCACGGATTTCAAGCAATTGGTCCTCACAAAAACTCAATTTTCAACGTGATGAATTCGTAAAGCTTAATATAAGTTTTCCTTTATACTCGTGTATATTAGTCAATTACTTGTATACAAAAGCAAAGAGTATAAAAAAGTACATGTTATCAAACTATATAGTAAGTTTAAATAAACAAACATAACTTTTCGTCCAAAAAAATACATCTCGTATGTCAAAGTAACTAATATCTCCAGTAATAATAAAGTATTGATTAAATCATTTCCATTAATCTTGAGCTTTCTCATGTTTCTTAATTCTTCTGTATTCTTTGGCCCTCTCCTTCGTTTTAATGCCTTAGCAAAAGATTAATTACATTACTCTTAAGCTACGTCACAATTAATTACAAATGCTTTTAAGATACGTTTGTATAATCCAAGAAAAGTTTTAAAAAGTGTAGGAAGGCAACTAATGTCACTCTAACACATACTAGAAAGAACGTACTTTTGGAAAAGAAAGAGGCAATATCGGGAGACAAAAGAGCTCCATACTCAAGGAAGGCCGGATGGTCAAGACCATGGCGGAAACCGCTAATTGTGGAAGGCTAGACATGAACTTGGAGAAAAAATGAAACGCGTTATTGAACATTAATTTTCAATTCCAAAAATACAGATTTTTTTATGGTCTAACGAACCGAATTAAGACTAAATATTCTCTCTTTCACCCACCCACCCAGTTCTTGGGCAAAATTAATGAGGGTATGACTCTGATTTCTCGTCTCTCTGACTTATAATTGGCGAATGCAATAACTAATCATTTTGAATTCCATTTAAAATGCCACAACTCATTACACATCTGCGAACGTTTAAACAGTCAGCTATTCGATAAATACGTAGAACATCGGCGCAAACAAAAATGCAAGAAAAAAATCTACCTGTTCAAAAGGCTCAGAAATGAAAAACAATTTCTCCAAACATTAGAACCAAATCAAGTATTGTGAGATTAAAATATTAAAATATTTGAAATTTACTGACGTTAAAATTTCATTTTACTATTGTTGTTATTATTATTATTATTATTATTGATAATATTGGATTAATTATGTATATTATTGTTTCGAATGTGCACGGAAACTGAAATCTATAAAGCCTAGGCCACGATAAAAAAAAACAATGATTTTGTTAAATACCTAGGAAAAGTCCAGAAACAATGGAACAGTTTCAAAATGCAAATGCAAATGCAAGCATATATGTATAGCAATGCGTAAGCAAATGCAAGCTTGTATTACGTAATGCGTATACAACTATAATGCTTTTATATTATTGTGTTCTTCTGTCCATAGTTTTCCGGCGCGTTCCGGCTGAATTCTCAAACTCAGTACTTCACTTCTGACACTGAACCTGCTACAGCAAGCATGATGTTGAACAAAATCACACAAAATGGTTTGCCAAAACATAATACGCAAACTGCTCATCAACAAATAAAACATTGTCACAAAACACTGCAGCAAATAAAGTATTTTAAAAGGCAAAAGTCTTCACAGATACTTCAATGGCATAGTACAGAATATACGTCGTACAACAAATTTATAATGATATAAGAAAGTAGTTATTACTTAAATGAAACATGTGAGCAAATATTTAATGCCGGGAAAACTCTTCCTTCGATCCTTGCTGGCGATGTCGTCATCTGCATTGTAAGGAGTGACGGATTGAGTACGAGAATTCAATCAGTACGCGTAGAATGAGAGTAGACGGGATAACATAAGACGAAAACGACAAACAAATAAAATCATCGGCAGGAAAGAACTAAACCGTGGACGGGAAACGCACACTGAGAGGAACGACGGCCAGCAGCACGCCAACGATTCGACGGACGACCGCTTTTCCGCTTGGCTTTTATTCGACGCTCGCCGGGCGCGGCGCGGCGCGGCGCGGCGGGGCCGGAGCGGACCGGGCAGGGCCGGGGCGCGCCGCATGGCAGCGTCACGCCCAGTGAAATACGCGCATATCCTAATTGGATTGGGCGGCGGCGCCGCGGCGATCTGTCGCGTGGGAGCGGCGGCGCGCGATCCATCACGAGGCGTCGCGGCGCCCGTCGGCACACGTCTCTGGCGCCGCGCGCCGCGCGCCGCGCCACGCCACGCGACGCCACGCCACGCCACGCCACGCCACGCCACACACTGGGTTGTTACACCCGGGCGTTCAGCGCAACTGGCCTCTTCCCCCGGGTTCTAACACCCAGGGTCGCAGAGCTTCCAACCCGTCATCTCGCTGCAGACACTTTATTGCTTTTTTAAACTAGTGGTGCTTCAACGGCACATACTTTCTCGCTTTTTAAATTTGTAATTTTCGGAAATTTAGAGTGTTCAACGAAAATGATGCCCGTGCTATTCTTTTAAGCGACCCTTGTTCTATCCGTGGTAAACATATGAAGGAAAAATTTAAAGTGGTTTTCAGAATATTTTTTTTATAAATTGCATTAATTTATGGTTGAAATTAAGTGAAAACTATTTGTTTTTAAGAAATTGTACATGATCATTTTAAAGAGGTCCGTGTAAAGGACTATCAAATATCAAAATATCCGTTTTTAACTCGCAAAGCCTCGATCTGGAAATATCAATTTTGGAGAAATTCTCCTGAACGATTTAGGGCTAAGGTCGGTTTGCTGTAACTTCACTCCGCATGTAAACAAACTTCGAGTGTATCCCTCCACCCTGTAGCTCGTGATTGGCTGCGCCATTCGCGCGACGACCATACTGAAATACCGGCACGTGTCGCAGCCAGAACTGTCATTACATATTATTTTCACTAGTACTTCTTTATTACGCCCAAAATACCTGTGAAAACACGCAGATAATTTACATAAATATCACAGTACTTACATTTACGATGTGCTCTCGCAAGGTAGCGGTGGAATCTTGTCCAAAGCACTGTCTGAAAAATGTTCATCGCTGGAAGAACTATTAATAATTATTTCTTCTGTTAAAGTATCATATGCAAAGTCTGCCTGCTACATTCGTAAAAAGTTTCAGCCCTAGCTCGATAACAAACCATAGCCTTGATTGTTTTCAATTTAATTTCAAATTTCAAAATATTTAAATTGTTATTCAAAAGTAATTTCCACAAGTCACATGAATAAGAACAAAAAAATCAATTCTAAAACTACAAATAATATTTTATGACAAAATTTGTTAAATTTCTTGCTCAAAAAGATCATTAGAGAAGCTTGGGGGACAGTTCCAAAGATTCTTCAGCAACAAAATTTTATTTAAATGCAGTTTTATTTACTACAGAAAAAACATTACATTTCAACACTTGAATGATAACAATATTTCTATGTCATCATAGGGGATAATTTAATTTGTAACATGTGGTAGAAGCAAAATATCAACTGTATGAAAAAGGTAGTACAACAATGCCCATGATTGATAATAATGTGCAGCAGTGACTTGCACATTTCAAAACTTCTGAACCACAAGGCACAAACTTTAATACAAGGTTTGAAATTGTAAATATTTTTTTAAATTTTTTTCTGTAGACACATTCTGTAGATACACTGCACTACCCTCCCAATGATTATATGGTTTTAAGTCAATTGGAAAATGTAAATAATGTTCAAGTTTTAAAAAAGAATAGTTGATATATAATTTTTATCTGATTTCTTTCCATATATTGTAGTTTAACTGATTGAATAGCCTTAAATTTAAGATTTTTTTTCAGTTCAACATTTCAAAAATGCTTTGAATAAACAGAAACACTGTAGGCCTTAATATGTTTTTTATCATAATATCTCAAAAAAGAGTATGTTGCTAAATTTCTAATAAAAATTTGAAAACTGTTTTTCAAGCCACACGGTTTTCAAAACAAACTAAATAACAACTTGTTACTACAATAACACTTGTCACTACAAAAACAACAAATTTCTAAAACGAACGAACAAACAAACATTCTTCACAATAATCCACTGAGTGTAAACAAGATTTCTCTCAAACTTCTTTGGAAAGATCTGCTGTTCTTTTTTTCGTAATGTTTCTGTCTATTTAAAGAGCAACCTGCAAAACACTTTTATTTAACTAGAATCTTGCTAACTACTTCTAAGGATCATAAATAAATGTGCCACAGATATGATATTGTTGGTTTTGTACGACTCTCAAAACTATGAAAAAGAAATGTTAACTTATGTGTAATGTTTCAATCTGTCAAATGTGAGAGGCTGATTTATTAAGATCTTCCTTTGCTTTTTCTGCTAAACATGGTTTATTTCCAGTTGCAAAAGGCGTTGGCTTGCAGTAACATGGCACATGTTATTTCTAGAAAACTTCAGATTGCTTTTCATAGGTTATGTTACATAAGGCATGCACTCTTTTAAGTTACAAAGTAACACTTACGTTACTCTTAAGTTACAAAATCGAATAACTGCAACTGCAAGGCATAATACAATAAAATAAGAACGAAAAAGACTCAACGTACTAAAAGTAAGGTTTATTTCACCTAAGATATGACTCAAAACACAAAAAAACACCAACTTCTCGGAAATCACCCGCCATACTTACTACATTGGCTTAGGGACTTTTGATTAGAATATTAAGTTGGAGGAAGTGGGTGCCAACCCTAACTTAAATACCCACGTAATGGAAGCATTGCAGTCAGGGACTTTTCCTTGGCTGGTGACTGGCATGCGTGCGTACAATTTAAGTTTGTGCCAACTCCTCGTCTAGCGGCAAAAAATTGCATTGAAGCATACGCGATCCGAGCTCGACCTCGTATTTCTTATTTAAAAGCTATTACATTGCGTTTTCAATGCGCGATTTGTTTCCGAGGGGAACTTATATTGTACATTTTGCGTAGCATTATCATCAGTGTCTTGTAATACGAGAAACAACTCTCCAGTTACGCAGAAAATGTGGGTCTTAACGAGTGGATAAAATTCTTCTGAAAGGAAAAAATTCTGGAAAAGAAAACTTCCTGAGAGCAGCGTCTTACCGAAAGTAGCGAAAATTGTGAGAGGTAAGCTATTAATGTCACTAATATTATTGAATTCTTATTGCATGTAATAAGAATTAGACCACGATAACATGTCTGTTGTCATAGTTATTTTTTCTTACTATATTACAGAGCCATCATACAACGGTGGCTATTTTTTCATAACATATGAAAAGAAAAGGAATTACAAAAATCTGTTAGTATGTCACGTCAGAAATGTGGAAAAATTCAATGGAAGAAGGTTATGCAGAATTGTTGATATTGCAGAAACTTAATCTTAAACACTGGACATCTTGTAGCCACTACCCACAATCAAATTAAAAGTACATATTGGTCCTCAGTGATTTTTAGAATGTGAATGCCGAAATTACTGGATTGGGAATTTAAGACAATTTTTTTAATTAAAAAATTCTCTCATTTTTCAGTCAGTCGTTCCTAACAGAACTTTATTTTGCCTGTTTGGTTCAAGAACATATGAAGTGCAAACAAAGTGAACATGCAAAGTGAAATAAGTGAATAAGCAATAGGGTTTACTGTGATACTGATACACTTACGACAAATGTGTACATATTAAGTTCTATATGCATTAAGTTCTCATTGTCATATCATTATCATATCACTATTAAACATATCATTAAGCTCTCTAAGCATGTACTTCAAAATTGCAGATGTGCCCAAAAATAAAAAGTATTGCCTCAAAGCAACAAGGAAAAATCTAATTAAGAGTACAAGTTAATTTAATTTAAAATTAATTTATTTCAACATTACTCATATTATTGTCAGCCGTTCCTGACAATGCTTCAGTTTTTCTGTTCAGATGAAATATGGTTGCTTAGTGAATATGCTTTTAATGAGTTAACATGTGAGTGAAACATATATTACATTACTACTTGTTTCAGATATGCAATTATGGCCTTCTGAACTTTGACATCGAAGTCACTAATATTTAATGTTTATGACCGATGTGCTATGTTATTTGGTGGCAATTAAATTTCTTTTTTTATCTGTGTTTACTTCTTGTTCAATTGTACATTATTTTCCTGAATGTTGAATGCTTTGTATACATACTTTTCTGGAGACACCAGAGTTCAATTATGATAATTATCATTTAGATTTGAAAAAATATGTGGGATAAAATTGGAAATTCGTTAAGTATATAATTATTTTTAAAATAAATTTGTGTTAAGAGAAAGAATTGCAAAGAAATAAGTAGTAATTTCTAAATTAAGTCCTTTGATAATTAATTTTGTTTGAAATAGAATCATTTCCTGAAGCTTTGTGAATATTCAAATTTTGTGAAGGGACCAAGTAATGTGAAAAAGAGAAAAAAACTCAATTTCTGCATTACAAACTTAATCTGATTTGATTGTTGAAAACTGATGTAGGGAAATTCTGATGTAGACTGTTGTTTAATATTGGATCAGGAGAATAACATTTTGTTAATTTTGTAATTGTTGACCATTGTGGTCTGTGGTCTGATGTTGGAGTTATTTGTGCAATATAATTTTGAAATTTTTCTAATTCATATTGGTTTACACATACTTTCATAGTTCATGATAACTTATTAATTTTTCTTGGAGGAATTTTTTGCCAAAAAGTCTTAGATTATGTTTGACTTTAATAAGATTTAAGTAATATGTAGGGAGAAATACAGTATGAATGGGAAGGTTTAATGTGTGTGTTTGAATGTGTAATGTGTAAGCATCTAGAAACGTTTTAGTTAATGTTTCTGTTTCTATATATTTTTTAGTATTATCTATTTATTGTTTTTTGGGAAATTAAAATCTGAATTTATGTAAGTAAGTTACATATTCCAGTTTATACAAATGTTATGAAGGCAATAATTCATTTTTAATAATGAGAATTAAAACATTTTAATAAGAAGATGATAAAAATCAAATTCAGAAAGTGAAGATTGAAAGCATTGTAGATTTACATTTTTTGTAATAATTGAACTTAAAATATTTGGTATTATAATGTTGTGATTAGAGTAATAAGTATGTTTGAAGGGACTACATATGAATAAATTATTTTGAATGATATATTTGTTGCAAATGAATTCCTTGAGGATTTGATGAGTTGCATCTCCAAGAAGTGTTTTTGCTTTTGAAATCTAAGTGTATCACTGGATTAGAAGATTGAAAAATTGGATTATAAATTTGAGAAGGAATGGGTGTGTGTTTGGGGGTTTACAAATTGAATATAGAGAGTAAGTAGTGTCACATAATTTAATTTGTAAAGCTATAATTATAAAATATTAGATATAGACAAAAAATATTTTTTGATGAAATATAGAATTCATTATTATTATCATTATTATTATTGCTACACAGAAGCATGGTCAGAAATTTTATAATTTCTATAAATGTTATAATATTTTAACAGCAGTTTTTCTTCAGGGATTAGATGTGTTTTAGAAATACATCCCGTGCTAATATTAAGAAAGAATGGGGATGAAAAAGATTTTGTTGTCATTTTAGACCATTGGAATCCCATTTTATTAGTGTAATAGTATTTGTATTAATAGATATTAAAAAGTGGACGAAGGATGTTTTGTAATAAAGTCAGAATTTGTGGGATAATTGTAGAAATAATTTCTTGAACTATGTTGGAAATTAAAGATGTATAATTTGAAGTAGAAGAGTTCTGTTTTAATGTATCAGAGTAAGATAATATAGATTATGTGTCATTGTATGTTGGAGATGTAATATATTTGTATTTGAAAGGAGATTTTAAATAGAATTGGTATGTTGAAAGGTTTGTGAGACGGAGAATGCAAATTTTTATTTATTAATGTACGTTTTTCCAAACTTTCTTTTGGTTTTCTTCCTTTGAAGAACATTATTGGTTGAATGTTACTATTTTTTCAAATATTGCTGTTATAGTAAAAAAATGCCTTTTTACTGAATTTATCGTGAACTGAACTTTAGATACTGCAGTATACATTAGATGCAGAATCTAAAGTTCAGTTCACTAAAAATTCAGTAAAGATGGCATTTTTTCTTTGTTCCAGGATTGCAGTGTTTAAAGGAATATTTTTCATTTTATAAAATTGGAATTATTTCTATATTATCACTATTGCGAAATTCAATACCTCCATTATTTTGTCACTTGTTTCTGTATGCATGCTAGAAATTGGCCCTCAGCCGTTATACTGATTAGGAGGATGTGTTTCAAGTAATTTATAGAGTCAACCAAATTGCTCAATGCTTATTTTTAATGAAATTTTTTAGAAAACCCAATTTAGGATTAACTATATATTTTATTTAATTAATGGTATATATGGTAATGTTATAATGGTAACATACTTATTTCTTCCTTTTCCCTGGTGTTCTTCAATCGCGTAAGATAAATGCAAGAATGAAATGTATGTTTCTAAGCCCAGGGGCAATTAGGAACTAAAATTCTTGTAAAAATTCAATGATAAAAGTGAAGACAATTGCTGTGGACTATTGTTTAATGGCTGCCCTTGCAATTTGTTATTAAAATCTAACCCACCTGTCGTGCTAAAGTTATTCTTTTACTAAACTTTTAAGTTAAATGAATTCAGATATCCGGTTTACTAAATTTCAAACATTCGTCATTTCTGTACAATGAATACATTCATTCTTTTGATAAGTTCTCATTACAGTCAGGTGTTAATGTTGTGTTTATAAAATTATTATGATGCAGATATTTCGAGTCAATGAACTATAATTTTATATTTCATTACACTTCATATTGCTTCAAAATTAAAGCTATTTTCAGCCTTGCATTTAATTTCATCATTTGATTCCATAAATCCTCTGATTATGGCATTCATATTAGTTTTTATTATAAATGAGATTCTACTATTTCATATATTCTTCAGTTTAAACAAGATTATGAAAATTGTGAAGATTTTATATCTATATAAAAATTATAAATTAAATTGTTACCATATTCTTGTTGCGATTTATAAGTCAAAAAACATAAATAAAATTATTTCAGCAAATCTGCCTTTCTGAAGGACACTACGTGCATTTAAACACGCCGCATCGGTATCCTTTGCGTTTCATTTCGATGAGATTGGCAGTGCCGAAACTCCGCCATGTTGAATTTTTAGGGTCTTTTCTTACGTGGAGAGACCTACAATAGTAATGTATTATCTTACAATAGAGAAAACGTAATGAAACACTCGGCAGCTGAGTCATAATTTTGTTCTACTAACACCAAAAGAAACTGAACACTTTTTCCTTTAGCCACTGCATTTGAAACAAACACTGAAACAAATTATTTTTCATGAAAACGTAAGTCACAAGAATTATGCACAAAATAAGTAGCATGTACTACAGTCATACACTAAAAGGCAACTTGAGGCAGAGCAATGTACAGGTATTTAAATCTTGTTACCAAATGTAGCGAAGAAATAAATAAAATGTTGACGATATTACAACAAATATCTGCATCTTTTTTCACGCTTTTTACGTATTTTCTGTTCGTGGAGAGTGTCAAGAAATAATTCAGTTTTGGAAGGGACCTAGCTCTTATTGCGTACGATACCCGGAAGGGTAATGTGGTGTCCGTCAGCCAATGAGAACAACCGACGACCACGTGCGTTTGTTTACATGCGGAGTGAAGTTACAGCGAACGGATCTTAGTGTTGATACAGACGGACGAAAGGACAGTCACACGTTTTGCCATTAATAGATTTTTAGGTGTCAAGAACCAACAAAACATGGATTTTGGCTACACTGTATGTTAGAGGAAGTAATTTACTAAACATAGGGAGAGGATTAATATTTTTCCTTATCACGGCTGGCAATAAGAATTTTCCTGCCAAAATAAAGAAATGTTATGCCTTTTTCCGGCGCACAATTACATAACATTTTCTTCTATCTACCTATTTACGTATATGTATGTGTATATATATATATATATATATATATATATATATATATATATATATGTATATATATATATATATACAGAGAGTGAGAGGAATATTAAGCTACAGATAAACATATCATTATAAAAACGTGTTTGACACAAAACATCATATAACAGTTTTTTAAAACTGATTTAGGGATTATTTTTTCGTGGTATTTTTATCAACGGATTTTCGGTTGACGTGGTGCCCACACATTCCGCAACAATTTTATGATCATCAAACATTAGTTATTTGACTCAACTGTGTGTCAATAGTCCGAATATGGCTGATTTTACACAAAAAATAGACATTTTTCGGCGTGGCCTGTTTTATACAAAGACGTGTTTTATACAAAGTAAATTCGTAAAGTTCCACTTCAATGAAAGGGTTATTCAATTGTGGTCAGTATTCATGGACTTTACTTTAATGAATACATTGTTAACTCTTCCATTGGGTCAAAATATAATTTCCGAGATGAAAGAAATGTTTTCAATGAATTTTCATTATGATTAGACAGCAATGAGGAATCAATGTCCCGGGACTTCGCATAAACTCGTCCTAGAATTCGTCAAAAGCTGAAATTTTACATTATGTAATGGATAAAAATGAGACGAGATGCAGATTTTTTGAAAAATTCTTTATTTAGATGATTACGAGGTTCTCAATGAGATAATATTATCAACGTTGGCACATATTTGTTTCTTTCTCCGAGCAACACATTTCGAAACTCTCTGAAAAATCACATATTCACTTTATAATTTACAGCAAAAATAATATATAGTCAATTATTTACGTACAAACAGCAAACTGACGACTTACATTTTTAAAATTATAAAACAACAAATTCGAAGAATTATGTGTATTTAAAAAATGTAACGCTGTCCCAAACCATTTAATAAAAATAACGTACACATATTTGAATTGTTTGCTGTTTGTTTAGAGTCACTGCCTTTTGATTTCCTATGATGGAAAACAACTATTGTGCATTTGACTATTCTTTATTTACCATAAAGAGAACAGGAATGAATTTAAAAAAGTAAAACTTGCGTTCCCTTTAAAACCTCCACGTAAGCAGACTGTCACCATTAAAAATGTCGAAATCACCGCGCTTGTCAGGACGTGAGTACATCATCTCTGGCGGCGGCGGCGGCGGCGGCAGTGGTGGTCCGTAATTTTCACGGTGACGAGATTCCCGGGGCGCTCCGGCCGAGCAAACGAGAACGTAACGTTTGCCTAGCGACGGACGTCGAGAGTGACAGTCAAGAAGCTAAAACGTTTTTGGGGGTATAAAAGGATGGTTTTATAATATTCAGGTTCATTTTGTAGTCACTACACACAAGGTACAAGGAAAATTAAACTAACATATTTTATTTAACATGTTTTATTATGTTCATTGAAACTTCATTTTAGGCTATTCAATCTACAATAATATCATTTAAGTTTTGGTGCTTTAGCTGTCCTGGAAGCTAACTTAGTTTCGAGAAATGGAAAAAAAGGAATGACAAAATATTTAGCGGCATTAATTCGTAACATAATAAAACGCTTTACTGTGAATGAAGAAGATAAATTGGTAATGCTTCAGTACATTTCTTAGAACGTAGAATTTTAAACACGCTGCACATTTACAAAAAATAGTGAATGTAGAATTCTAATTTAAAGAATGGTTTTAAAAAATAGAAATATATATACATCGATGAAACAAAAAAATTTCCATTTATTGAATGATGCATGTCCAATCGGTCAATTTACAACGTAAGGCTAAATGGAAACTTGAAAACATGTCTTGCAATTATTTTTGATATTATGGAATTAGGGGAGTCCATGGCTAGATGTTACTAGAGGTTAGTTGGCACTTTGTTTCCTACATCGACCACGTACCTTCCACAAGCTCTAGGTTTTTGTCACGTGCATTTGCCAACGTAACTAACTTCTCACAGAAGTCTCAGTAGAGTCAATGCAAGAATGGTGAATCTGTGATGTGAAATTTTTTTTAGAGCTTGAAGAGTAACGTTTTCAAATTCATTGAATACGTTCTGTAATATTGGAAAGTACAAAGTTTTTGCTTTCGCTTTTTGTATATGAAATATTCAGCCAAGGTCTTGATATGCGTCTATCAGGTCTTTTAGTTTCTAGTTTTCTTGATCCCTCTATGTCCATCCGGCCAATTCCGTATGGAGTTTGTTGGCACTTTTAAATTGGTTGGTTGGCACAGTGCCAATACGCTCCACTCTCGTCCTCCCAACCATCTCTACAAAATAAATTCATTCTTTAATATTTTGACTTAATACGATGCCTGCTGAGTCTTTTCATTCGCACCTAGGGCAAACACATACGTAATAAATACAGTTAAAACATTTTTCTCGACCTTCTTGGGTTAAAATACTCAATTCATTAATGAGAAACTCATTGGGCAGTTAATACACCTTACTTTCAATACAGCTCTTAACTAAAAATTACCAATTTTAAAATTGTTGTATTTTTGTTAATTTATTTTCAAACCCCTTATTTTGTGCCAGTAGTGGCTAAATAAAAATCAAATTTTTGGTAGTTCAATTATACTCCACTATGTGACAGTCAATTGATACTATACCATATGAACGTGTTTTCTACTAAAAAATGTTCAAAGATATTCTATTAGTGATACATTATTGTTCAATATCGCGAACAATCACGAGGAAATTCGCTAGCAGGGCGCAGTCCCAAATTGTCTTTCTAGCCGCGGCCAACATTCTTCGACTGCCCCACCTTCAAAGCTTCTCACGGCACTAGCAAGTCTACACAAAAATATAAAAATGAAACACAGATGTTCAGGCAACAAAACAATTCTCGTTGAGCCCGTCAGCCGCGAGCGCCGAACCGCCGCGTACTGCGTATTGTACTAGTCCGGGAAGGGGCGACAGGTCATTACCCAGGGCTTGGCCTCCACCGGCGCGGCTGGGTTCCTAATGCCATTAACCGTCTACCTGCCCTCTACTCAGCCTTCGGCGGCCAGATGTGTTTACAAACATTCATAAATATCGCTACGTGCCTCCCGCACCAATATTGGCGTTAGTATTCGTCGAGCACGAACGCATCTGCAAAGCAGCCGCGCCCGCGCACGCCTTACCGCCCGTTTCTCTCAACCAGCTCCGCGGTTCCCGTGAGAAAATACCAAATCTTGCTAATGAGATGCAGCCATCACAGGCAATTGCCGCGCCAAAGTCACGTGACACACTTCAGAAAATAACAAATAGCGAGCAACTCTCGCGGTACACTGCGTCTCACTGCATGTCATAGGCTAGCTGAAAATGTCACGTGACTCTTCCCCCTCTGCACTCGGAAACACGTTTCAATAAATACGGCAACTTCGCTCCCACGCGCCACTACTCACTCTCTTAGTCAAACTTCTAAGAAACCACTTCAGTCAACGACTATCAGTCGTTTCTACGCTGCTACTGCAAACTATTCAGTCACTACTACAAACTACAGCAACTTCTTCAGTCAGACTAGCCAATCACTTCTTCAGTCAACTTTTATGAGACGATCGACTATCATTGACACATTTGTCAATACACCGGAAGAGTGTCAATGCTCGTTCTACTCGTCAGACAGCCTGCGAACGAGTCGGCTGTCCTTGCTCTGCCTATCAAGGCTCCGGCAATCAATTAGAGCGGCCAGCAGGCCGCGATCTACATTCGGGCCGCCCTTGAATCAGCCTTCACCTGGCCAAGTCAACAGTACGAGCCGCTCCAGTAGTCGAGTACGCGCCCATGGTGACATCCAGCCTACCAGCCGTATCATCCGCAGCCCATTTCAATCAACGGCATACACACTCAGCCGTCTGACCTGGGTTGGTGTTTTTCAGAAATCGACCAGAAAGACAATCAAATGAAAAGAAATCAAGCAGATTAAAAACACCAACAGAGCACTGGGCTTAGGGAGTATCAGTTTTTACCAGGTTCTGCCAATAAATGGAGCGTGCATCAGTGTTTCTCGATATATCGCGAAGTATCCTGAATTGTCTCTGTAGTATTTTCTAAAGTGATTACATCTCGTCACCTCTGTAAGGCAGTCATCTTTTCCCTTCCTAGCAAAGTGATATAATTGATAGAAGACCCTAAATAAACAGCATAACCTTTGAGTGGTCGAGTAAGGTTGAACCTGACAAAAGGTTCTTATATTCATGAGTTGTGAGTTGATTATTGTATACTTAAAGTTTCCATGAGCAGTGGGATATCTCAGTAAATGCGAGATAATGTATGATATGTACAACAAAGGAATTGACATAATCAATAAGCTATTAGTGAAGAAAAAATATTATTACTGAGGCGCGATTGGAGCTATTGGTGGGGAGTCAACTGAACACATAAAAGGTAACTTTCAGAAGAGTGAGATGTTTCATCCTACGTGCCGTGCAAACCCGGTGTGTCGGCAACTCCTCACTAAACATCACCACTGTTGTTGTATATTCCTGAAAATGGAACGCACGTCCACGGAGTGACGTGTGGTGCACTCCTGTTCTACGTGACGGACGCATTTTCGCGTCCTGCAGGGACGAGGATCAGGGCGCATAACAACGGAATGGAGCCGCTGCTGGCTGCACTGCGCTCTTGTATGAGAGGGAGCGTCGCTGCGGAAAGCCCAATGGGAGAAAATGGGAGCGAAAGTACGCGACGTTCCGCAGGACGACGCAAGGAGAGGTTACCGCGGCGCCGCCGCCGGCGAGTTGGCAAGCTTTTAGGCACGTCGTAAACAAAAGCAGAAAAAAGAGGATCGTAGAGAAAAACCGGCAGTGTCTGCAAAGGCGGGTTGCGGGATTCACTACATACCTTAGTACACTGAGGAAGAAAATCATGTGTGTGTGTGTTTGCAAATCGAGCACTCAAGGTAGCTTATACCTTCTTAAGATCAGCGAAACAACTGTTATTCAATATTAATTTTAATGAATATTTAATAATTTGCTCCAAAATAAACAGTTCTGCATTAAACAAAATTGCATTAGATTCTCGGATTTAATTATGCAAATTTTAAGTCATGCTCTACTTTTAACAAACGAATAACACTCGTGTTATGATAATTGTTCAGAAATGTCTATATAAAACATTCGCGCACATTAATAACTCCTTACGTAGTAATAGAGTAACCACTGTGTGTGTGTATGTGTGTGTGTGTGCGCGCGCGCGTTTCCCGTCACTCATGGTTAGACTCCTTCCTGTCCTTGGTTTATTATACTAAATTTTAAAAGTAAATGTCGTTCACGGTCTGTGTAATCGTGGGGATTGTGAAGCACTGGAAGATATTTGTATACAGACTTCTTTGTGTTCACCGATTGGGAAATCGAAATCTCATTCGGCCCGTCTACCAACGATCTACTGGTGGGAAAGTGTTATTTTATTAGTTTCCTTCTAATCAATTTAAAAATCTCAAATTAATAAATATGAAAATACATCTCCAACTGTCTAAAGTGTCGTAGACGCCGTGCTGAATTGGTAGTCAATAAGAGAGTTCACGATTTAACAATTTCATAATTTTTAAAGACATTAATTAATTCATCAGTTTTACGTTTCATTGGAATCAATCAATATAGAGGTGGTGGAACGGTGACTGGCGTAGAGGTTCGGGGACTGAAAGAGGCTAAGAGAAGCGTAAAGGAGCAGACTGAAGAGGTGGAACGGTGAGGAGTGGTTGTGGGAGCGAGGAGGTGTGGGTAGCGGTGGTGGGACGGTGACTGGCAGACAGGCACGGGGACTGAAAGAGCCGGGGTTGTGAAGGTTGAGGTGATGAGGGAGGGGCGGTGTGGGGCGAGGAGGTAAAAGCGCGAGGCGAAGCCGGCTGGTGATTAAAACTGTCCGTGGCAGTCGCTCCCGTGCCCGGAAATGAAAGCGGCCCGGCCGCGCCGCTGGCCGAAAACGACGCGACGGCGGCGGTGAGTGGCAGGTCGTGCGTGACGAGATTCGTCGAGTAAAAGATTCTGCGACAACCAACTTGGCTAGTCCGGCTCTCCCGCGTACACTCAGGTGACTGGAAACTTTTACGGGGCGTTAACGTTGCTGTAGGTGACTCAAAGACGTGACCGCACGGCTCTGCAGATTGAACCAATTAAAGGCTTCGTGGTCTCGGTATATAACCTGTCAAGAAGTTGAATTTCTGAGTTCCTCTGATGAAAGGGATAACATTTCATTAAATGAACGGAGTAAAAGTAAATTGATCATTTAGTCGTATAAATGTATCGTTTTACAAACAATTCTATGAGAAAGTTCCAGACACGTCCACAACTTATAAATTGGTAAATGTTGAAATACAAACGATCAGAAGAATCAATGAGAAAGCGGAAGAAACAATGAGAAATACCACATAGTTATATTTTTTTGTTTCATGGATGCTTCTTGGTTAATAAGAACAAGAGTAAAATTAAATAAATTACCAAAAATTTATTAATAATAGATTTGTGATGGAATAAATTAAGAAAGCTTCTGTTCGGAAGTTTCCAATTCGGGTCAATAATCTTTAGATACAAGCAATACACAGTAAATGGTAGCAGATTTTCACGCAATGAACTTGTAAATATTAGCATCTCAAAGATGCAAAACTAGCTATTACAAAAAGAAGTTTGTGATTTACTCATTTCCAACAAAAATTAGAATATAATTAGAACACTGACATCGCTTACTGTAACATTTCCTAATGCTAGGGATCTCGGTACTTTTACGCACTTTCCGATTTTGGCCGTCTCACTTATTTCAACATAAATTGAAGGAGACATATGACAATAGTTTTCAAAATCAACACTTTTATTTAATTTAAAATATCGTTCATATTTGTTCGGTTAACCTATTAATAAATATTCTAAATGTGATTCAACTTCACACTCAGCCTAATTTCCTAACTCCAGTCTAATTTTCTGTAAAATATCAATACTTAGCTTATCAAACATCTTATAAATCTGCTTCCCTCGTTTGCGAAAAAAAATCCGTACGTTGAAAACAGAATTCATAAAAAAGTAAGTAATCATGATCCGGAAAGAATCTCCAATAACCGATAGCAACATCGTCCCCAAACACTCGCGCGGAGTCAAACATCCTCCCTAAAACGCAGCCGCTTTGTAAAGCAGATGATAACGGCACTCTCTTGCGAGGAGCCGCAGAGGATCAGCGACCACCCACACAACAGCCAATCGATATCGAAAACGCCGCGTCGCCGCGTAAGCCTGGTGTTTACCTCAGCCCCGGAACGGAGCAAACAGCAGTGCGCGGGGACGCGGAGCTTCCTGAACAGTCGGGCCGGGGAGGGGGGAGCCTTTGTTCGCCAGAGGCCGCTGTGTTTTAGTACCACTCGCCCGCTCGAGAGCGCTGTTGAGGCTGTGGAGGCCGCCAATTCCACAGAGACCGCTGTTGAGTTCCGCGTGCGGTAGGCCCCAGTAGGCAGATGCGCTCGGTTACACATCTTTGTTGAGGGGGAAAATCTGTTTCCGCTGTTCCGTCGACAGGGGAGCATAGGTTGAAGGGGAAGGAGAAGTAGTGATGGAAGAACAGGGAAGAGGGAAGAAGTAATATATATATATATATATATATATATATATATATATATATATATATATATAGGGAAACTATGTAGAATAAAAGTGGAATGAGCGTAGACTGACTAATATTTCATGTGGCCCCTATGTTTTGGGTTCACTGGGTCTCTCGAGAACGCTGTAGACACCATTCAGGCAGCTGATTTCGTAGAGACTGCTGTTGAACTGTATGTGTGTCAAACTTCGATAGACTGATGCGCCGGATACACAGTTTTAATGAAGAATTATGTTTCCTTTGCACGTTGAAGCTACCGTATTGTCATAGTAGTTTTGGGGAAGGTTCCACAGAAAGGTGAATAAGATGTATATTAACCCTTTGCTCTCGTAGGCGTGTGACAGGCCACCCACGAATGCTCTGTGCGGTCGGAGCTTTCTGAGCATTGTGATGGTCCTACAACTCATGTAAGGCATGTCAAAGATGATAATGGAGAAAGTCTACACAGCTCGAAGGTGATACTCGGCATTCCCCCTTTCCAGCTCGTTTTCACATTATTGTGTCAACATTTTTTAAAAAATGGAATGGTAGCCAGAATCTATTCAACAATGAAAACCTAATTTTACATACCAGGAAAATACGTGTTCATCTGTGGTATGTCCTACGAGTTAATTCGGGCATCTGAGACATGCTCTACGAGTTGTAGGACGTGTCACATTTCATACTGCTACGATGTAGAAGACATTTTTCTCGTGGCATCTCTGACAAGCGGTACGAGCTGTAGGAGGTGTATTATGCTCGTTTCTTACGAGTGCAAAGAGTTAAAAGTGAAATTAGTAAGAAACCTTGCTTTTCAGAGACCACTACCCTTTTCTTTCTCTTCATGTTCGAGAGCGCTGTTGAGGCTACGAGGTCGCCAATGCCACAGAGACCGCAGTTGAATTCCGTGTGCGGGAGGTCCCAATAGCCAGATGCGTGAGGTTACACATCTTTACTGAGTGGGAAAAATTTCTTTCCTCTATTCTGTCAACAGGGATAAACGGGGAGGGGAACACAGGAGGAAGGAGAGGGAAGAGGGGAAGGAGCAAAAATATGAAGAATTAAAGTGGAATAAGCAGAGATGACTAATATTGCGAGTGGCTCTTATGTTTTGTGTTTACTAGTGAAACATACTCTCTGGAATCAAATCTCAAATAAGTAATTCGTGACTATTTTCTAATTATTTTAATTATATGTTTACGGTAATTGGGCGCCAGGAAATAATTACGAATGAGATTATTCGTTCTTGTCTGCATATTAATTTTATCAGCCTTCATTATGCCGTATTTGTTCAGTCGGTCGGGTTCTAATTTATAAGTATGTTTACCCGTTATGCAATTACTTATTGAATCTGCCATCCATACGGAGTGGTGAGGAATCTGAGAATTCTGTTAAGAGAACGCCTTGATTCTGGATTGCACGTATTGTAAAATAATAATCAGTTTTCTTTCAGAAATATCAACTATGATTTATTATAAAAACAAATTATTCAACTTTCCAGTTAACGCTAACTTTAAACACAATAGCTATTATACCAGCTTCGAATTCTTTTTGGTCATGACCGGTTTTGCATTTCTAATAGTTCAAATAAACAAAGACCTGTGCACCAGTAATTCTTCGCGCGCAGTTTTCAGTTCCCCTTCGACGGCACCTCGTAGAATCTCAGCTGCCACGCGAAGACTTCTTTCTTCCCTTAATAAATTTCTTTTTTTTCAATATCCAACTGTACCGTCATTACATTGTAATATTAATCACGTTCACTACCATATGCTTGCGTCACTGACGGAGGCCTACACGCGTTCTGTTCCACAATGAACAAATTCTCAGTCTATTTCCTAAACGACGTCTTATTCTGTTCTAATGTTGCGAATATAAACTTTAAATTAATCCACCCACAGCAAAGTCTTTTAATCTACTCGCTGCCGTGTCGTGAGAGAGTGACTTTCCCCCGTCAACTTCAAACTTCAAGAAAACTATTATATCCTTCTTTTTTCCAAAGAAAAGGATGTTCCTCCGCCCAGATTATTGATTTCCATGTGTATCTTTTTTTCGTTACGAAAATGGACCCTAATGATGACTGTTTACTCTGCTCCCATAGCGACCGCGCGGCAATTGTCTCTTGGCTCGTCTACATTCCAGTTTTGAAATACATT
>JAHLJT010002406.1:92024691-92057659 GCA_031308135.1 Acheta domesticus | reverse complement strand
TGCTGCAAACTTATATAGACTTGTTTAAATGGAGAAAGTCTAGTAGTTCCAGTTCCATGAGTCGTAATTCACTGTTTACGTTCTGTGAACTGCTGTGTATCAACCTTTGTATCTTAAACAATATTTTAAAGCCATAGCATTTTAAAAAACTTTATTATTTATTTTTAACTAGCAAAAAATTACAATTTAAAAATTTATTGTTCATCAGGAATGTTATAATCTCCAATGAAAATTAAGGGAACAATCTCTTGCAACAAGATTGACATGAAACTAAATTATATGGCAATGCAAAGTAGGGTAATGTTTAACAGCACGTATATTTGTGACCATTTTCACCATTATGAAAGTTAAAAGAGATCAAGGAGCAAACCTCTGTGACGATATGTTACGAACAATCATGAGATTGATCATGGGTCTTGTTAAATAGAATGCAAAGAGCTTCATATTTTTATACGATGTCGTAAACAATGAATAAATAATGTTCGTTGATTTGATTTTAGAAAAATAGAATGCACTCTTGTCAGAAATTAGAGCAGAAAATAATAATTTTTTTTCAATAATAAAAAATATGTTTTAGCTTTGATAGCATCGTCTTATTCAATTAAACATGGTTAATGAAAGATAGTTTATTGCTGGTATCATCAAACGGAAACAATTCAGTATCATACTTCTGTATTTATTTTTGTGATTACATCTTACCATAGCGCATTACATTATCAGCCTTACAAACAATTATAATACTTGGTGTACAAATCAAATATGTATAATTCGTTGTAGTTTTATATTTCACACTGTCATATATCAACAACACACATTTACAATATAATTCAAAAGGCAATATTACTTGAACTGTAGGTGACAGTCATGTTCTCGCCTATTGCTCTTTCAATTTACGCGCTATAGTTCAATTTGCCCCCTCCTAATTGGTGGTCCCCACTCTTAGAATGAGTCTCATCCCCACCCTTCATCGATTTTCGCATTTTTACTCGAGCTGCTCGCGCGCAGCTCCTGACGTCAGTGAGAGTGCAAAATGCTGTGCAGGCCTGGTCAACGGTCACAACCTACCATAGAATACAGTGTTAGAGAACCTAATGTCTAATTACGAAGAGTTTAGAGAATACACTTTCAGTGTATTCTCAGACACCTTATTAAAGACTATTAATACATTTACAAGCTTCTATTCTGCAACTTACCAATCCATTTTTATTGATTTATATTAGAATATAATTTTGTAGTTGAAATTACCCCTTAATTGGAAACAAATTTTAATACGTTATAAGTAACACCGGTCTCTCAGACCCTGCAATTACTGTTTTCATATTGTTTGTATATTGCAACCGTACTATCCCCCTTTCTTCAATTAATCAATATTAATAAATATTGTTATGTGACGGCTATGTGATACCACACGGCATGACCGTGACAATTACTACGGCACCTAATCTATTCACCCTGATCTCAACTATAATTGCCACAGTAACCGTTTTCCTAATAATATTTACTTAGATTCTCCTATCGAGTGGCCTCGAATTATGATGCTGCCGCCACACAAATTCTTTATTTCTATCAACTCTCTACGGTTGTTATATTACGAGGTTGCATAAATTATTTTTAGGTCGTAGGTCGTGGCTGGCCCCGTACGGGAAATACCTGTAAAAAACGTTCGCTATTGCAGCATGCACAGTTTTTTCCAATACTGAAATAATAACACCTTTTGTCATAAAAGAAAGAAAGAACTTTAAACCTCGCTCTCTTTCGTTTATTTTCTCATTTAACATGGATCGCTACCGTCCTCTGTTGCCTTCCCTCAATAACAATGCAACAATGTTTAATGACATAAATGTACTCATGCTTGGCAACATCGTTATAACTTAAATACCATCACATTCAAATGAAACTAATAATCATCAGCTGATTTCTACTTATTTATGCGTTCAAGAATTCCTTTTTACCAAAAAATAATGTTATTAAAAATTTTCCCTCGTACGTACGTAATTATAAAATTAACAATAAGAAAATAAGACTAAAATTTTGACTGCTTTGTCCGGCAACAATTGCATGCATTGTTCTTTTAAAATTTCAATATTTTTCCACTGGTCTTGTCAAAGTTTATTTTAATTTACTTGAGTATTCTCGTAAAACAAATATCTAGTTTGATGATTACGCCACAAATGTGACACTTTCCTTTTGCTGAATTCCGCCGAGACAGCGCCGTTGCCAGCTCGGTCGTCAATTGCGTGCCCACTTGCACGCGCCGATGTATTCGCACGCACCACCACCGTCTGCCGACTTTCTTCATAAGATGTTCTCCACGAAGTCCAAAATTGCTCGATCAACTTCAAAGCACAGAGTCAAAATAAAATGAAAAAAAAACTTCTTCTCTCTTCCATCATTGACTGCATCAATAGCTGTTTTCAATACTCGTTCGGATGTCCATTGCACTGCACCGCTTCATCACAAAAAACGTCTAAGTCCAATTTCTCAAAATCTCGAATTCATCCAACATGGATTCGACGTTACTGTCGGCCCTGACTCGAAAGAAGTGTTCTTAAAATCATGTCGATTCACCACGTCACCTCGTAATAGAAAAATGCCGGCGAATTTCATTCTTGCATTTTCATTGTTCTCCCAATTTTTCTAAAATGCACAGTATAAGTTATTCTGACATGACTATGCGTCTATTTATTAACGCTTTTGCCCAATGTGAAAGTTTTTAGGCCCAAACATATATTTTTGATATTTTATACGTCGAAAATGCTAAATTTCCCTGTCGAAATTATACACCAATTCGTCACTTGTTTTGATATTATTAATTTGTAATATTTCTTCAGCTCAGAAATTCAACGTGTTATAAGTCTTTTGGATCTGCTATAATTTTTATTAAATTCAGACAACGACGATTTACAACGCCTCTCGTTGCCTAATTAAGGTTTCTTCATAAAATCTTTATATTTAAGTTATTGCATCTGACACGTCACTGGGACTTTTCTCCAATCTTCATATTCTAAATTTAAATGAACCCGTCGTCCGATCGTGTTCAAACAAAGACTACAATGTTTATTTATTTACTTTCCAATTAACTGTACGGTCAGATTTCATTTCAAAATTACTGAATCCAATGTGTTTCCAAAATCGTCGAAATATGGCTTTCCGCGGCGCGCTGTTCTTCTGTCTTGTTGCTATCGATTCACGTACACGTTGTTTTATTAATTACAGTTTAATAAATATTTATCTTTCTTTCACAATTGTTTTTGGGGAATGTGCGAGACATGAAATCATTACAATATTATTAAATGTTTTTTTGTATTTACTTCCTACATAACTAATAATACCTATACATTATTAGATTCAACTTTTTCGTTATATAATTTTTACTTTCTCGCTACGGAGTATAGAAACAAAAAAACCTCTAACATGTGGTGTCGCCTGAATCCATGTGTTGTGGGTTCTTGATGCCGAAAAATCGAATGGCCGTCCTTCTGTCCGTCCGTCTCTCCGCAAGGGGGGGGGATCGTGAGCACGTAGGTGAGCACGATCTCTGGTGAAGAGTTGGCGATGATCACCCGGACCCTCAGCTTCACGGTGGCACTCACGTCCTTAGCCTCAAGGTGGAGGCAGTGAGTAGGCGATGCTAAGCTCCTGGTTGACGGTTCAACCCGGCAACCCAACAGTAGGGCCCCTGGCGCGTCGACCTTAAGGCAGGATTGGGTGAAGGAGATCTAGGGTACTCCGGAATCCACAAATGGAAGTCCGGCGGGCAATTACTTACCGTCAGGTTGCCTTGGTTACGGTCCAACCCAGATCGATAGCCTGAAGGTGCAGGCAGTGGGGAGACGGGATAGGGGCCCCGAGCCGCCCGGGCCTTAGTTCGGATGGCCCTCAGTTGGGCTCTTGGCTTCGTCGTGGCAGTGGCTCAATACTCAGGGCATAGAGGAGGGACTTGGTGTCCCGGCGTATGTGAGTGGCGCGTTGTCACACAGGCAACATTGACTCCGGTACTAGCCCGGATAGCTAGTAGCTCTGAGCTGGCAGGGCGGCCTTAGACCCAGGCATTGTATGGGGAGGTTGCCGTGATGGCTAACTGCGTTCCGGCGGGATCCGGATATTGGTCGGAACGTGTACTTGTACACCCTACGAGGGTGCGGATTACGGGCTAATGCCCGGGTGCCCACCCAGGGGCTACGGCCTCCTAGTAAAGTATAAGTGCTTGGGTGCCTATCAAGGCAAGCACTTATAGACATATACACATGTCCGTCCGTCTATAACCAACGCTAGTGGTTAAACCGTTCAGGAAATTTTCTCTGAAATTGTACATAGAACTTTTAAAAACAGCTGTATTGCCCAAACCAGTAACCTCTGTCATATTTTGATCATATTATCAATTAGATTTTACTTCAAAGAATTCGGTTATATTAATAACGCATATTTGCAATTTTCCTGACATACAACCTTGTAACATTAGGCCAGCGATATGTGTGAAGTTAAGTTTGCAAACTTGATAGCTCAAATACCTATATGTTTAAAAACTGAATATCCAAAAACATCTGTGTTAAAATGTGCATTTATGAATATTTTAACTACAGTGAAGTTTTCAATTAAATTGGTTGACTAGTTTCTGAGAGTAGTTTGTGAAAAAAGACGAAAAACAAGAATTTTAGTTCTATCTTTTTTGTTACGTTCAAGTGTTAGAATATTGAAGGTAACACAACACACACAACAAAACACCTAAAATTTACTACTTAAAAAAATTTTCTGCCGTAACAGGACTCAAAATGTTCATAACAAATACAAAACACAGCACGGCAAGGTGGCAGCTCGTCAGGATAAGAAACACAAACATCCTTACACTGATTGTTAAAACATGCATAAAAAATATTTTGAAAGCTCAAACAAGCAAAATATGTATATTTCCTGACAATGGAAAAAAGGCCTACAGAATGTAAGAACAAAAATTGCACACTTATTTATCTCCATGGTTCTTTTTTTTTGTTACATACAATTGTTCCGTTGTTACAAGATTGATAGCAACATACACAACAATAAACATAAAATTCACTACTTAAAACAACTCGCTGCATAACAAAACTCAAAATATTTATAACGAAATTAAAACGCAGAATGGCAAGATGACAGGTAGTCGGGCTAAGGAACACATATTTTGACACTGATCGTTACAAAATTCGTAAAAAATATTTTGAAAGCTCAAAAATGCAATATATATGAATTTCCTGGCAGAGAAAAAAACAGGGCTATACAATAGAAGGAAAAAACAATTTTGCCAAAACATTTTTATTTGTGCTCCCAGGTCCCCAATTTTTCATCGAGATATCTTTGAGAATTCTTTTCATTAATGAGTGCAATGTGATAGATTTTATACTGACGAATCGTATACATTGTTTTTTATATAAACGAATGGTGTCAAAGGCATTGTCAGGCATACATTAAATGGTGCGCACTCACATTATAAGACGCGTATGCATAAAAAACTTAAGTTCCAGTTATGTTGCTAGTTTAAACAAATTACTATATTTCAAAATCGTTGTTGTGGAAGCGTGAACAAATGCCATTGACATACTACTTGTAGAGTCAACATTCCAAAGAACATTTCACGCCATGAATGTTAGTTATTTATGTATCAAGAGCGTTAAGTAGATGTTTTTGCCCCGAGGGCGATTTCCAAACCCGAGGGCCTCTGGCCCGAGGGGTTGGAAGTCTCATGAGGGGCAAAAACATCTACTTCCCGTGGTGCATACAAAGCTTTATGGTTTACTAGTTCGTTGCTGTATAAAACGAGAATTCGAAACATTTTATAACATTTCATGCGCCTAAAGTGAGAATACGCATTGTAATAGTCATTTGTCAATATGACGTCAGATAAACAAAACAGTGTATATCTAATTACTATTGCGTACACGTTATTGGAGTGCTTTGCTCGAACAAAATGAAAGATTATTGTGGAGTTCCTGCGGAAATTGTCGCAAAAGCTAACAAAGCTTTTGGACAGGGGTTTCTATTAAAATCTCGAGAAATATATGAAATTGTTTATGGTGTATTTGAGAGTTACCAGTGTAAATTGCGCTGATGAAACGATACTTTTAAGTTACTAGCCTCTATTGCCACATGTTATTTAGACATATTCTATGTCATAACACTAAAATATAACATTTCGAGGATGTTAGCCGGTGTGCCTTATCTATCTTATTACTACTACTAGTAGTACTGCTACTGAAGAATATAATTATGTCTCTAAAAAAGGTGACACGTAACAGTGAATCTATGTGATCGAGGGCAATTATAAATTCATGAGAAAATTCCAGAATTGCGATTTTCATTTCAATTAAGCAAAAAACGGTTTATAATGAGTTATTTTACTTAATTGAGCATTATGTCATAAATTTATTGTATTTGCTTGCATCTTAACTTTACAAACTCGAATTCATAAAAATGTATGTGTTGTATTGGTATTAGAGTGAGCCATAAAATATTCAAAAGGCCCTAGGGCATAACGAATCAAAAAGGCACGCAAGGGTATTAAGTATACCATTACGTGTTTTGTTTCAGGCCTGACTCACAGCAATGAACTAGTAAACCATAAAAAATATTACTTTTCATTTCAGTATTTTTTTATCAAATTATTAAGTTACATACGCGTGTAATGTGTAGCAAGCTGAAGAGAGTCTATCGGATGGAATAGATGCGCCCACAACGCCGTGGGTTCGAAACACACGTAAGGTATGAAGATTGTCAGTTGTATTTGTGAAGAGGCGTTTGAGGCATCTCCAATCCCTAGTGGATCAATTACATCGAAAAGGTAATTGTTTCATAATCAATTGGCTTGACCTGTAACTGTGTGAGAGGTAAATGTGCAATCTATGTGTATAATTCAGGTACTGGATCCCATCATCCACAACAATGGTAGAAGTACCGAGATGGGGCTTCAGACTACCACAGACATACAATTGCATGAAAACGATATATGGGTCATTCCACGTAAAATCGCACACTCACAAAACATCTCTATTTTCTAGGTACTCAAAACTTCTTCTAGGGTTCTAGGGTTGCAAATAGGTCAAACGTATTTATTCTTTTTTTTAATCCCACTTCTTTCAGAAATATTACCAATTACTTTTTTCCAAGAATCATGTGCGCGCTAATGTTTAATTTTTTTTGCGCAAATACTGTTTCCTTCAGAAAAATAAAATTACACTTAAATTTAACGTACAAGTATGTACTTGAAAGTGATGTAACTATAATTTTTGTAAACATGTTATTTCAAAATTTAAGATACATTTTAATTTTTAAAATGCAAATTTTTATATTAGGTCGACACTTAAATTAACTGTAAAAAATACTCATGGGTTTATACGCTAATTTTGTATAGATCTGCTCAATTTCAAAGGGGGTTACATAAATAACATTTAAAAAATAGTTTGCTCACCGGCACACGTAGGCAGCTTGCGGCCTACATATTTAAAGAGTATGGGAGGTATTCTTCATTGATAAGACACGCCAGAGAAATTGAAGTTTTTGAAAACTACAAGATAATTTTTCCCTAAATTTTATGTTGTTTGGTGTGCTGATACCGAAAATCACCTCAGTTTTTTCCACCTCGGCAGACTTTTGTAAAATTGATAACAATATTTTTGTTAAAATTCCATTTCAAAAGTTATTTAACCTGAAGAGAACTGGAAACTTTTTGCAGAGGTATTTAAAACAAGCGTCATTTTTAGAAGGGCCTTGGCAAACTGTTTCATTATACCTCATTTTAAATGCCTATGAGGGGGATTCCGTTGGTCGGCCAAGGCTCCCAGCGGGCTGAGCCAAAGGACAGAACAGGAGGAGGATTGCTGAACTGAGGAAGCGGACCAACCAGCCCTGAGGAAGACTACGATAAGATGGTCGAAACGTCGGCAACACAGCCTTCGACGCGGCGTCACCCGGATCATTCACTGCAATATTTTTTGGTTCAATAAGCTGTTCTAAATCACATTCAATCATAATCCGGAAACATGAGTACAATACACGAGGTTCTCCTCTTCCTCAAAGTACTTAACAAATTCCTTTTCTCGATTCCGGAACTAATAAAAAGAGGTTCCTTTAACTAATAATTATTTTTACTTTTTTCTTTCAATCTGCACCCCAACAATTTGCAGTCTCTTTTGCAAGACTCATATCTCTAGCCAGATTGTAAAGTTCTACCAGAGAGATGGGTGAATCGCATCCATAAGGCTTATATTCAGTTTCGGAGCCTTGAACATTTGGATTTCCGAGACTGAAGAAACAACTGGCAATTCGGTTGCTTGCAAAGGCACTGGCACATTAGGTCCATGAGAATCGGAGCGTATGGCCGATGTAATGTTATCAGGATAAGAGATTAGCTTTTGATTTTTGCGGTTTTACACATGGACATGGCAGGAACAAAAATAACAATTATCAGAGTAGTTTTTCGGTTCCCTACACGTTATAGGAATTCCAAATCGTAAAGTAATATTTTTTTCCTTTGAGTCAGAAGCGTAGATCATTGAGACACTGTACACAGTCTTTATGAGGAGCTTACGATTTGTCCTGGTCTCTGAGTTTCATGCGAAAATACGGCAGTCTTACATAGTCTGTAATGCTCCTCATGCGATTTTTTACAATTCTGTATTCGCCACTCATGCAACAAAACTCATCTGACAAATTTTCACTGTGTTTCACAATGTTTCGAAATCGCAGACATGTTTTACGAAATTCACAAAGAAAAGCAACAGTTCGAATAGTTTCTATGATGCAGTTTTTACTTATCACAGAATTAGTGCATGCACGACACTACATGTGAAGGAAAGTTTTAGACGAACTGACGTCTGATTACGCTCGCCGAAGGTGACTGCCGATTCGGATGCGAGATAAGGATTAGCAACAGTGCTAACAATGCTATTGGTAGAGATTGTGATGGAAAGGAAGGGACGGCGACGGTGCGGTGTCACTGACGGGTTTCTGTAGGTTTTTCCTTTGAAGAATGATGGTCAGGCAGGAACGGAAGATATTCAACGCCGAAAAAAAATGTTCATAAAAATCAAAGGAAATATGTAGTTTTCAAGAAAACATGACCTGATAGAAATGTTTCATTACACGTTTTTTAAAACAGCACCAAAAACACATAAAGTTCAACTATCAATTCCTTTGTATTTATTTCGCCGCAGGCCTATGTAATTGACTCCAGGAGAGCTGCAAGTAATGGTAAAATTCTGATAGGTGTTTACGTGCTGATAGCTGGCAGGTGGGAAGACGATTTCGTGGGCAAAATCGACTCAAAATAAAGAAAGCTCTGACTCAAAATAATAGGAAAGTAACTGACATGAGGAAGTTTTTGTAGAAGCACTACTTTACGTTCTGCATGACTACAGTACGATTAGGCTTCACATAATAAATCTCGTTAAAGATTACGTGGAATCTGGAATAGTTTTATGAATTTATAAAATTAAAAGCAAAATATTTTTAATAAAAAAGATTAATGTAAAATGTGTTTCACCTCATATAACACACCGTACATCTAATACAAAATTAAAAATAAAATGTAACTTTCGAAATAGCTCCACCGGTAAATTATCAGATTTGTAATAAGCAAATTTCTTCATTCCTGACATCAATTTATCTAAGACAGAATTATCGGAAAATTAGTAGCAAAACGAGAAATAATTCGCTTGAGAGTTTTTGTTCGACGACACTTTCTCAAGTCATGAATCATTGATTTCCTTCATAAATGGACTTTCGAATCGATTTAATGATTCAAAGGTTTCACCAAGGATTATACAATTTAAAATGAAATGTTTTTTTATAAATTCAACAACATCGTTTGGGTTGTCAATTAGTTTTTACACGTTACTTCTAATATTTATGTTTTATAAAATATTGCAGTGTAAAAATATCTTGAACCGACAAAGTTAATCGACACTTTAAGTGGAACGGGTGTTCTCTTTGTTGCACTTCAGGTACATGGATTTTTTCCATGTATGCACATACTTCCTCAATATCTGATGACCAATGCTCTACCTCCTTAAGTGCACTCAGAGTCTTACGCCATCAGGAAGTTCAAGAGGCAGTTTCAAACCAAACCTTCACTTTCGGAAATCGGCCTATCGTGAGTATCTGAATCTCAAAGTTATTTATATCAAATAATATTCTGAGAACGTTACCTTCTCAATAATCTAATATCTTATTCAACGTATTTCAACAAATAACTTGCAAATTTGATGAGTAATAAATGATAAAAAAAAGAGTTTTTCTTTGATAACCATTATTAAACTATTATTGTTTTGAGAATTCTAAGTTCTGTTTCCACAAAAATATCAAATAGCAGTGACAAGTAGTGTTATAGGGTTAATAGGCTTGAGAACAAAATTTAGTATTAGAAATCGAAATTCCTTTTTATCCAATTCGGTCAGGTCATAACACCAGCTTCAAATGCAGGCAGCCAGGTAGTGCTCGATTATTGTGCTTACGAAATTGAAGAGAACTATTTTACGACCAATCGCAGGAAACACTCTGTGAACTATGAGAATCGGAGTGATTCTCGTGACTGCCACAGCGAGCACTCTCGCAGGACCCATCGTCGCAGAATGTAGTGCATCGGCGCCAGATCAACAATTAACATTTGGAATGATGCTTCACGTAAGTAGTCCCTCCTTTTGTTATTGTCCTTTTTCCAAACCGTGTGTAAACTAAATTTGCTACAAATGACGCTAACTTCCTCGTTCCAGTTAGTTACTCTTCCTTTTGAGTCAGAGGCTACCTTTTCGTTTTCATCCGCTGCCTTTCCGGCTGCCAACTATCGGCTACCTAGAAGAATAACAATAACGCAGTAACTATTGCTGCCTCGGAGACTATTGAAGTAACTCAGTAGAACAAGGAGCTATCCCACATTTTGTTGTGAAATTGAGTTATTAGCATTATACAAAACTTCAAACATTATTCTTTTAGTGTAATCTGTTATTAAAATCGATTATGGACTTAAATGCACCTATACTGTGTTTAAAAGTTTGAAAATTTATTGAGATATTTCAGGAAAGTTCAGGTAAAACTCTCATTATCTCAGAACCATGTCAGTGTGGGATAACCCCTTGTTCTACTGAGCCTTTCAAGTTTCAGAGACTGGCACCATCTCGCTGCCAAAACACCGCGCCAAGATAGCCCTCTGACTCAGTTCGGTGTTTCTACAATCATTCAGGGTGCTCTGGGTGAAGGGAGGCAGTTCGTCAATACTCACACACACAGATTCACCATTTCACCATCAGGGTGGGGGGGCAGGGATTACGAAACGATCGAGGTATTGATGCGTTACACGTCGAACTGGGAATGCCCACAATGTCACAATCACCAGCTAAAACATTTATAGCTTACGCTAACACACAACCTAGAGCCGGCGTAAGTGGGCTCAACTGCACAAAGCCCCTCACCAGTGAGGCCGACTTACCCTATTATGTAAACGCATGGACGCCATGTAAAGTAATTATGAGGTAATAATATACAAGTAAATAATAATAAAAAGGATTATATAGTAGAGACGTAGATGGTACGAATAAATATATATGGACCGTATAGGATCAATCTAAGTTGATTTCAGGAATTAAAACTTTTGTATTATATACATTTATTGATAGCTCGGCGTCTTGCACATTCAGCATGTGCCTTGTCAAGAGCAATACAAGTGTAGAAACGGTTGACAATGACATAGACAATACAAATTGACATAAAAACAATGGAATACAAAATTATTGAAATCAATATTTACATTTGGCCTTACATCAGAGCACAACACATTACATGTTATCAAAAAAGGTTGAAGGCTTGTCAAACCCAGTGGTTACTATTCAATTGTGGAAGTCAGTAAAAGATTAGATAGTCAAGGAATGGCACCAATTATAAAAATTGCTAATAATGGATTGAACAGTGGGATTGGCAAAAAATAATTACGGATGCCGGTTCATTATCAACGTCTTATTAATTTAGTTAAGTTTTTGTACGTCACTTTTGGTGTTCATTGCATTATTTCACATAATGTGTATCATTTCCACAATTGAATTTTTTGCCGTTTGTATTTTGTGGTGTAACATTTTGACTTTATCAAATCCAGTGGACAAACAAATTTCGGCAATTTTTAATTTTTTCAAGATAACATTTTAATGGTTGATCTCAGTGCAAAAACATGTTCTACAAATTTACTTTATAAATTATTTCTCGCCAGCAAATAGTAACAGAATTACGAGATTTTGAATTTTTACCAAATGTTCCTTTTTATTTTGACGTTGCCCAAAATTACTAATGGTGTCTCTAATGCAGTATTCTTGAAATCTTATGGTCATTATTAATAAAAAGCCATAAAATAATAACATATTCATCAATAATAACAACATCTTCAGTAGAACAAGAAATATTATAGAAGAAGTTTTGACATTTCAAAGCTGCCCACTTAACCGAAATTTTTAAAACTAATTATTTTTAAAATTTTCCAAAACTTTACACATATAAAACATACATGATGTTGTTCAGAAAAGATTGCATGATTTTTTATTTTAAATTGAAAAATTAATTTTTCAAATTATTTACGTACAAGTGCCCTTAAATAGTGGGTCCTGGAAGCCTCAAAAGAGGCAGAGAAGGGAACTAGGTAAAGGGAGTGGAGATGGGTGAAGGTGTGAGTATTGTTCCCGGAAACTTCAACTAGGAGATCGGTAGTTTCGTAAGTAAAGTACAAGTCATATCACGTAAAGAGATCGTGTTCTTTCTCCGACTGAACGAGGGTTCCCGACACCATACGTCTCGTCAACTTGCGGGTAGGCCATACATTATTACCACAGCCGGGATAAGCTCTAAACTCCCGACTGATTCCCTATCTTGTTTGGTAGTATTATGGAAGACAGTGTGTTTGTAAAAGGGAAGAGGAGAGGAGTCCTTTTTGAATGTCCTTCTCTGACAGGACATTATCCCTACGACCTCCTAGTAAACATTCCTGTAGGGGTTTTGGTTCGGCCACTGGTCTTTCGCAGCTAGCCCGACAACTTAAATGAGGAAACTAGTGGTGCTAAAACTGCTCGTTCTTTCATGCACACGGCCCGTATTTTCACGAAAAATTACTCGAAAAATACTCAAGTTTTTGAAAAATTGTACATTAACTTACTTCAAAATCTATCTTCAAGGAACAGATTTTATAAAGGGAAAAATTTCTGTCTTTAATGTTTTAGTTGTAGGAACACGTAGAAAAAATTTTAATTTTTGCAATTTCTGAGAAATCAGAGTTTTGAATGAACATGAGATCTACACCATTCTCTTTTTAACATCCCTCACATTATTAAACAAAAAAATTTAATGAAAAACGATTGAGCCATTTTTTTTTGAAAATTTGGAATGTATACCAGGGGCTTCATGTAAAGTACTTTCCAAACTTAAAATATCAGTTTCAAATTCAGGGGGCCACGACATCAGCCAAATTGATTGAAGAATATAAGTTTTGAAGAAAATTAGCTTCACTGTTTAGCCGTAACCATTGTTCAAAGACGGACGGATGGACGGACAGAAAGACGTTTTGTTGTCATACGATTTTTCGGTATCAAGATAGATTCTGGCTACACCGTGTGTTAGGGGATTTGTTTTCTGAATTTAGTAACTAGATTTTTCCACATTTTCGTCACCATGGTCCAGTAATAAGAGTTTTTCTGCCGAAAATTCCCGTTTTTTCGCGCCGCATTACATAACATTCTCTCAACTCCGTAACAAGAAAGTAAAAGGAAAAACAGAAGCAGGCAGTGGAAAGGGTCGTTGAAAATTAGTGGTGTTACGAGCGGGAGTCCGTGGCACGAGTGCCATGACGAAATCGCCTCTCCACGCAGTTCATTATCCCGCGACCAGAGACAACGCCATCTCTATGTAAAACGGCGGGTTTACTAAGAGTTCCCTATCCTGACGTTAGTTGCGCACGCGTCCTGGCACCGCATGCTACGGTGCCAGGACGCGTGCCACTGCCACCAGCAAAAGACCTTGACACCCCTGTTGTGAGTGCTCCCAATAAGCTTGCAAAGCGTAAATGATCAAACCCTGTCCGCAGCGAGGCCCCGGGGCCGGAGGCCTGGTGCCGTCCAGCGCCCCGGCGTCGGCGCCGCCCGCGGAGGCGCTGGCGTGGGCGGAGACGGGTGCGGAGGCGGCGGGGGCGGTGGCGGTGGTGGACCTGGGCGACGGCGCGCGCTGGCTCCGGGCGCTGCACGCGCGCGCCAACGCTTCGCTGCTGCTGTGGCGCGCGCCCGCCCGCTCGCGAGAAGGCTCCGCCCCGCAGTGGCTGGAGGCGCGGCGCGGGTACGTTCTGGCGGCCAGCACGCTGGATCGTCTGCGGCTCTTCTTCTGGCAGGACGCGATCAACGCCGTCGACACAGGATGCACCCGCGTAAGCAGGCACACCAGCGGTAAACTAAGTAATGAGGCGTTTGCAGATTCCTGGCTCTCAGGCTAACATGTCGGAAACGTTTTCATTTTCTGAGGAACATTGTTCAGTTATATGCTATGCGTGTATTTCAACGTAGGTTTCTTATACCTAATATAAAGCGCTTTTTTTATAATTAAACTCTCTCATTCACAATTACACACGCATACAAAAAAGATGTCAGATCCAAAGACATCACACATATTTCTCTTTGTATGTAGACGCGTTGAATCCGAATCCAGAATTGTGCCACCATCATCCACTTTTCTCAAAATCGCGAAAAAAAAAAACTTTGAAATTGTAAATTGTAAATTTCACGGTGTTTTTTAGTGATTTAAAAAACTGGATGACGGTGGCGCAAATCCTGGCTTCAGATTCAGGTTCAGCGCGTTGACAAAAATAGAGAAATATGTGTGAAGCCTTTGGGTCTGACAACTTTTCTTGTGTGTACCTGTGTTATTCATGAGAGTTAATTTTTTCCCGTTAATTTTTAAACGTAACCACTGGTAGTTAATCAAATTGGGTGGAAACAATTGGTAGTGTTGATGTCATAAAACAATAGTCATTTATTTCACTTTACCTCATAAATATATTCCACTAACGTGGATGGTTTTCTGTGGAAATAATCTGCTACGAACTGTTTGCAGTTTTATCTTGTTTCTTGCATGTTTGTTGCGAACAGCTGAAGCGAGAAATGCTTACGTGTTATTACGTAGAGAGTATGACGCCACAATTAAGAAATCGAAGAAATCTTGGCTGGAAAGTGGGGCAGCAAGAATAGACGCAAATGTAAGGAACGATCAAAGAAAATCAATCTGGGACGTTATCAGATCTCTGCGCAGTAATACAAATGCACGTAATTCAATTACACCAGACATGTGGGTACAGTATTTTTCATGAACGCTCGCAATAGCTGACATTGAATGAGGGGCAGGTATTTTTACTGAACGGATTGTGCCTGAATTAGATGAACCTTTAACGTTGAATGAAGTGAATGGAGGAGTTTTAGCCACGAATACTAGAAAAGCTTGCTGCGCGGATGGCATTCAGCCAAAATTTATTTCGGAATTGTGAAACTTAGATCCAGAGACTATTCTGAATCTGTTTAATAACATTCTCGATACAGGGTCTTATCCAGAAAATTGGAGCACAGCTATACTTCTAAGTATTTTTACTTTCCCGTATACGTACGAATACACGGAGTGATGTACGTAGTATACGGAAAGTTATGTAATGCTGCGCGAAAAAATGGCCAATTTTCATTGCCGGACCGTAAAAACGAAGAAGTGGATAAAACCAGTTGCTAAATTAAGAAAAAAAATCCCCTAGCACGTGGTGTAGCCAGAAACCCTGTTTTCTAGGTCCTTGATACCGTAAAACCAATTGAAAAGAAAACGTCCCTCTGTCGTTCTGTCCATCCGCCCGTCTGTCCGTCTGTGAACACTGCTAGCGCATAAACCATACATACGATTTCTTCCAAAATGGATATTCCCCGGTAGACCTGATTCTAGTCGAAGCTTTGAGATTTTAAAAAAGATTCTGCAATATTTGGGAGTACTTTATATGAAGCCCCCCGGGGATTTTCAAAATTTCCTCAAAACTGGCTACAAATTTTTTCTTTAAATTTATTTTATGAATAGAGTAAAATACACTTATTAACATGGCATAGCTCCGATTTTCACGAATAACTCTGAATTTTCGAAAATTGAGAAAGTTTGAATTTTTTCGGCGTCTTTCTGGGACTACAAAATTGAAGATAGAGATTTTTTCTTCAAATAAAATTTATTGTGCATATTCAATTCTTTCATAAAGGTCATGTAAATGTTTTTTAAAATTTTAGTAGTTTTCGTGCAATATTGCGTCCAATATGTGCAATTTAAATAATTTACAAAAACAAAATTTTTTCAAAAACCGCTCCAAATTTTTCTTTAAACTTTTGGTAGGGATAGTGGTAAATGCACTCTATCAGATGACATAAAAGCCATATTGCTCAATAGATTGTTTTTTTCAAAAATTACAAAAATGTTAATTTTTTCACATGTTTCTCACGTCGATAATATTTACATTAGCGGTGATTTTCTCACATTGTTATATTTATGAGTGCATGTGCTTTAAGTGCTGCCAAGTAAAGTTGCTCGAAAACAACCGTTTTCTGTGAAAAGTAGCTCAAACTTTCGCATTTTCAGAAACCCTCAAACGCCATTTTCTCATATATGGCTGCCAATTTTTTTTTCAAATTTTTGTAACGGATAGTGCTAACTACACTCTTTAGTACAGCGTAAAGTTTATTTTGAATTTTTTTTGTTTTTTCAAGAATTACATCATTGTATTTTTTTTGAAAGATCTCTCACATCTTTAATATGCACATTACCAGCAATTTGTAAACATTATTATATTTGTGAGTGTAACTTCAAATAAAGTGTTTTAAAAACTCAAACATTTTCTGTGAAAATGAGCTTCAAATTTCGCATTTTTAGTAGCGCTAAAACGACATTTTCTCTTAAATGGCACATAATTTTTAAAAGAAAAGTGCTATTTATGACTAGGGTTTTGTGTTTTTTAATATTCAAAAATTAATGCTTCCATAGTACCAATAGGAAACCAAAAACTTAAGAAAATGACAAAAAAATGTACTTTTGGCGGTGATAGATGACAGCTGGCAAGAAAGAGTTTGTGGCAATTTCGAATAGCTAACGAAGACCCAAGGAAATAAAAAACTAATACGGGAAAGTCTGTGCCATTCTGTAGCATCACTAGTTAAAAATAAGGGCGATGCGAATTGCCCAGAAAATTATCGTGGCATTAGTCTTTTACCAGCGCAAAGCAAATTGTTTTGTAAAGCTGTTGCCGTTCGACTGAGTGATTGGGCGGAAAAACATAATAAAATTTCAAAAATGCAAACAGGTTTTAGAAAAAGCTTCGCGACCACGGGCAATATATTTTTGTTAGATACACTAGTAACACAAGCGCTTTCACGTAAACGAGGCCATTTATATTGCGGTTTTGTCGATTTCGAAAAGGCGTTTGATTCAATCAATAGGGAATTTTTATAGCGAAAACTAAATGAACTAGGCATCTCACGTAAAGTTTTAATTGTGTTGCAAAGCATGTACAGAGAAGTGAATTTCTGCGTCGTGTGCAGTGACGGAAGTACAACACAAAAAATAAAATCGACAGCAGGGGCAACACGGTTGTCCTCTTTCACCGATATTGTTTATCTTGTTTATAAATGCTTTACTGACATGGGTACAGGAAACGGACACATCTGCGCCGGAAATTGATAGCCTGCAAATTCCAGGACAACTTTATGCTGACGACTTAGTTCTATGTTCAGAAACGATTGAGGGCTTACAGATGAGTTTAAACACCCTTGAAAGATATAGTGTTGCATGGGGACTAAAAGTAAATATTCAAAAAACGAAAATGGTTGTCTTCAAGAATGGGTTTATTTGGGGTAACAAAGAGAAATGGTATTACGCACAGGAGGAACTTGACCGTGTCAAAACTTTTACTTATCTTGGTGCAAAATTTTCCATGAACGGGGGATAGAATAGTGACATAATTGCCGCTCATAGTAAAGGAAGAACTGCTCTCAAAGAAATCGGTTGCGTAATTTGCAGAGTTCCGGAACTGCCTTTAAAGGTGTGCGACACAATGTTTAAATCGCTAGTTCTCCCAGCTATGAATTACGGGGCGGAAATCTGGAGAGTGGATAGAATAGACAGATTAGAAAGCATCGAAACAGATAACTAGAAATTAATTCTAGGAGTCTTGAGATTCGCAGCAAATATCGGCGTCTTAAGAGAGATAGGTAGTGTAGGAATTTTGAAAGATTTAAAAATGAAAGCCATTAAGATTTGGATTAGATTAGCAAGTGAAGAGGCTGACACACTTCTTAGGAGGTGCTTTAGAGCGCAATTACAGGAAAACGATCAGCGCTATTGGTCGTACAAAGTGAAACGGGTAATAGAACGCGCAGGTCTGGGAGACGTTACCACGGAGGTGGTTAGGGATGGTGGTACACAGGAAATAGAACGGTTAATTTCAAACAGACTTTCGGATATTAAAAGGAAAGATATCCTGGGAGCATCGGCAGAAAAAAGGTTCATTAGTGGTACAAATTCACACAAGTCCTGTATGGGGATGCGAAAGTTACGTACTCACACATAAAAGGGATGCAAGAGGGGGATGCGCTTGGTTTAGGGTAGGGGGTTGGATGCAACGTAGAATGAAGGATTCGAATGGCAATGGAATCTGTGTACTTTGCGGTGATAGAGAAGATTGGATCCACATTCTGTTGAAATACCTGATTTTGCAAAAATTAAAAAAAAATAAAAATGTTCGGCCGCTTCATACAACCACAGTTGTGAAGATACAATTGATCTTCTTAAAGAAATTCATCAAAAAAAGATCTTCAAATAAGGTCATATTAATTTTTTTTCAAAAATATGCCTATTTGTGAAGTAAGTAAGGGTCCAAAATTAGTCACCCACTCCTCTAAGGGAACTTAAACCTAAGAGAATTTTTAAACAATACTAAATGTTGTTTGGTAGCCTATTTGGGGATCCTGAAACATAGAGAATAAATAACGAAAATGCATTATTTTAAATACATAAAATTTTATAAAAAGTAAAACAACAGACTCTCTTAGCTTAAATATAAAGAATGTTTTTCTTTACATGTAGGATGATTATAAAGCAAATAGAATTCGACGATATTAATATATCGAACAAAAATATATTTTATAATATTTAATATTAATTATTAATACATAATTATTTATTTGGAGCAATCCGCAAAGCTTTATTGAAATTTGCGCAACAATGCCGCAATGGATATTTGAAAAGTATATTGTTAGGGAACTAAGAGATGGTGGCAGTGATAAGATAATAGTACATTATGAAACGATGATGTAATGATGGGTATTAATACACGAGTGTGAAATTACGATACGAGCGAGGAACGAGCGAGTATCGTAAACTTCACACGAGTGTATTAATACCCATTACATCGAGTTTCATACGGTACTTTTTCTACGACTTATGGTAACTTTTATAAGTTAAACTTCGCCACTGAATCGTTTCGTCGCAGTCGACATGCAAGATTCAGCCAAGGCCACCTAGCGGACACCTCACTACCCTACACCCGCAGGTGGCTGTGTTTTACCAGAGCGCCGGCGAGTGACTACAAAAGTTGTGGCAATAATATTCCGACGTCTGTATTTTCGCATTTTCTCTCATTTCTGGAAACGTCAACACCATCAGAAAGAACCACCATTCACTAAATATTTTAAACTAAAGAATTGGCTGTTTTTTTAGGACAACCACACAGCAGCAGCAAATAAAGCAAAATGACTTGCGTTCAGATCTTAACCTCACTGAAAGTTCTCTTCAATAACTACCACTGCGCTAGTCAAATAAGATCAACGTGAAATTACGATCCAATTTATTTTTAATAATATTTCACGTAAAAATTATTACTAATAAAATAAATTAAAACTGAGAAGCTTAATATAATATTAAAAGCAATTTTAATATACACACTCGAACGAAACATTTACTGCAACGATTCTCACTGATTGATGAAGCGACAATACTTGGTTTGTAAGCGTCTCTGTGATTGGTCAAGAAGGTGTAACATAATGAAAACTGTATCGAAATGACCATCATTATGCAACTGGTTGCAGCCATCCAAAGACAGCGTTATACAATGGGAGTAGAAAAAGATATTTTTTCTACTCCCTTTGTATAAGGCTGTCTTTGGAAGGCTGCAACCAGTTGCATAATGATGGTCATTTCGATACAGATTTCATTATGATACAGGTTCTTGGCCAGTCACAGAGACGCTTACAAATCAAGTATTGTCACTTCATTAATCGTTAAGAATTGTTTCAGTAAATGTTTAGTTCGAGTGTGTATATTAAAATTGCATTTAATATTATATGAAGCTTCTCAGTTTTAATTTTATTTTATTAGTAGTAATTTTTACGTGAAATATTATTAAAAATAAATTGGATCGTCATTTCACTTTTATCCTATTTGACTAGCGCAGTGGTAGTCATTGAACAGAACTTTCAGTGAGGTTAAGATCACTCTTTGGTTAAGATCTGAACGCAAGTCGTTTTGTGTTGTTTGCTGCTTATGTGTGGTTGTCCTTAAAAAACCGGCCAATTCTTTAGTTTAAAATATTTAGTGAATGGTGGTTCTTTCTGATGGTGTTGACGTTTCCAGAAATGAGAGCAAATGCGAAAATATGGAAGTCGGAATATTATTGCCGCAACTTTTGCAGTCCCTCGCCGGCGCTCTGGTAAAGCACAGCCACCTGCGGGTGTAGGGTAGTGATGTGTCCGCTAGGTGGCCTTGGCTGAATCTTGCACGTCGACTGCCAGGAAACGATTCAGTGGAGAAGTTTAACTTATAAATGTTACCGTAAGTCGTAGAAAAAGTACCGTACGAAACTCGATGTAATGGGTATTAATACACTCGTGTGAAGTTTACGATACTCGCTCGTACCTCGCTCGTATCGTAATATCACACTCGTGTATTAATACCCATCATTACATCATCGTTTCATAATGTACTATTATTTAAGAGAGCTTGCGTTTACAAATTAGACGTTTAGAAATTATTCGAAACGAATTTGATAATCATTACTTTTGTCCGTGGTGCGAGGTATAGAACATACATATATTCACTGAACGAAAGGTCACTTATCTATGCATATGTTAGCTGTTCATCAGTAATACACTGAATATTATAGTCGGCCAAAATTTCAAAGAATATAAAACAATTCTGGAGAAAGTCGATTACCCGTGTTTTTTATAAAATAAATTTCGCTTTTTGGGTAAAAATTTTGAATGACTTCAAACTTACTTTTATGACTTAACCCGTACACCATGAAACTGATTGTGTGTAAATGTGTAATTAAATGTTATGAAATTGCATCTTAGATTTAGGTAGCTCATATAAAAATTATGCTCAGAAATCATCGCAATTATATTGACTAGATAAATGTTGGATTCATTTGATCAAAATCTTTTCAATAAAACTAGTAGAATTGCTAACAAAAGTGTCTAGAAGTCCCGTAATATATACACTAATTTAAGGTAGCATAAGGTTTCTTTGAAAACATTAACATTTATTCACAAAGATTGGTAAATAGTATGCTCAAGTTTATAGTTACTTTTTTAATTAATGTATTTAACGGCAAAAAAACAATTTAAAAAATTGTTAAAAAAATTCAAAAAATGTACTTTGGGCAGCGATAGATTGCAGCTGGCAAGAGTATGTGTTAAGTCCGAATACCGAACCGAGGCTAAAGGAAATAGGAAACTAATACGGGAAAGTCTGTGCTCTTCTGTAGCACCAGTAGTTTGAAGACGGACTGCTCGTTCCTCTGGCTCCACACTTTCCTCTCATCGATCGCCATACTGCAATTTACTTCGAGGCGATATGCATAATAGTTCCAGCTATGGTGGAAGGTGTTGGGCGAGCAATTGCGCATCATATCCGACTTCACAATTGAGCGCCACTAGTTTGCGTCCAAATACTATCGGGAATTTTAAATGCAGCGAGATACCAAAGTATTAACTTTTTACCCGTCATTGAAACAGATACACCAAAATCTTAAAAAAATTATGTGCGTGCCATTTTTATACCAAATACACCTTTGCTCCCGATTTATGATTTTATGAAGTATCAAGCATTTTTATTTTGAATAAAAAAGATAATTCGATCTATAAAAAAGATTCCCAACAATGCTAAGACATTTTCTATTATTTTTTTATCAATTTTGGCAATATTACGTATTTTATAAACATATTAAAACATTATATTATTTAATACACGGAAATCATAAAAAAGCGTGGTTACAAAATCAGCCCGCCAGGTCGTAAATCAAATCCTAGACATTTGCTGGTTGGAATATTCAAAGGCATATGAAATCGCCTACCTTTCATAAGTAGCATTATCTGAAACTCCTTCTGGAAATTTATGAATTAGGTAAATTTTTAATAAAAAATTGTTTGGTTAATACTTTTAAAGAAAAAATTATTTTAATTACATTATTACCCTATTTATCAACTGAAATGCATCTACAAGTCAATTTTTTAACTAATTATTACGGCAAAGTTCATGTCAGAAGCAAAGTAATAAAACAAATACCATAAAATGATTAATGAAACACGAAAAAAACTGTTTTATCATAAGTAATATCACGAGAAGTGCTGTGCTAGCCGGTAAATTCACGACTCACGTAGCGAGGAGTGAATTTACCGGCTAGCACAGCACTTCGAGTGATATTTAGTGTGACTATTTCACGAATAAACACATTACATGATTTGAAAGGATAATTTAAATCACAGGAATTACGAAAAAGGGAAATATTACTCAAAATTACAATCGAAAAATGAAAAACTTTCATTCAGTTCCGACTTATCACTGCCTCCTGGAATAACTTATAATCAAGTAACATTTGAATAACAGTTTAATGCAGAAAATGATTTCAAATATGTTTCAATTTTATGGTAATAAAAGTTTCGGAAAACAATTATAAAAAGGCTACTGACAAGAACATTTATTAAAAGCACAATCATTAAAGTTGTAGGAAGTTGGTTTCCAAGTCTTGGTCTTCCATAGAAGTATTTGAAATGGAAGATGTACAAGATGAATTAGCAGCGGAATTTGTCATTTTCGAATGGATTGAACACACGTGTATACTCATTAAAATATTTTCCTGAATAATTTTGGTTGTAACGTTCCACATAATTTTGATGGCATATTCTTTGTACTCTTCACAATCTAATCTTCGTACATTAATTGCCTAAAACATGTGTAATTTCTTCATTTGTAGTTTGTGCTGTCCATTTGTATTTTCTATCTTGACAAAATTCTTGAAATTTCTTCCACACATTTTTTTCTGTTCCTTTCGCTGTTTTTCGGTACTGAATCTTTAATAATAGATTCTATTTCAGAGTTTTAAACATTACCAAAACCACACATTTTAATATTATATTGATGCACAAGAGCTATTTTGGAGGTGAAACAATTGCTATCGTTATCTTAAAAAGGTAAACACAGGTTTTACAGCGATAAAAAAAGGTAAACAAGCTGATGACGATAAACATCTGGGATTGGTTTAATTTGAATATATCCTTGCTTAGCATTGGCTACTTACGACGCGGACAGACATGAGTGAAATAGTCTCTGTAAGTTCTTACCATGTAGATATTTTTACCACATATTTTGAAAATAATATTTTCTAGAATCAAACATGTGGGAAACATCTGAGTCGAATTGCATACTAAGGCCAGAAACCTCCCTTATCCGGCTAGAACCTTTTGGGTATAAATGGAAACAAGGTAAAAGGTCAACAACATACACTATCTATGATGCTTCCAGCTCTTTTTACATCACATTGAGCAAGTCAAAATACTTGTAGACCAATCGGAAAGGGCCATGCTTCTTTCGGCCGATTTCACATGACATTACCCATCTAAAATTTATAAATGAATTTTGTATGTAAGATAATCTAAGTGTGGCAATGGTAGTTTACCTTGTTTACAGTAACTGATTAATTTCTTTTATTTTTGTATGGGAAACAAACTAATACTAATTTTATTAGAATATTTATTTAGTATATTGTCACTTATTTTTCGGAAGGAACGTATTGTGACTTATTGTTCGGAAACGTAAGAAATAATTCATTTTATGTAATATATTGGACGAATCGGAACGCGGATGGAGATTGCAGGAATTTCCCTTCTCCAAACTAGTGGTGCCACCGAATGGCACAGACTTTCCCGTATTAGTTTTCTATTTCCTTGGGTCTTCGCTAGCTATTCAGAATTGCCACAAACTCTTTCTTGCCAGCTGTCATCTATCACCGCCAAAAGTACGTTTTTCTTTCATTTTCTTAATTTTTCGGTTTCCTATTGGTAGTACGGAACCATTAATTTTTAAATATATAAAAACACAAAAACCCAGTCATAAATGGCAATTTTCTTTTAAAAATTATGTGCCGTTTAAGAGAAAATGGCGTTTTAGAGCCACTAAAAATGCAAAATTTGAAACTCATTTGCACAGAAAATGTTTGAGTTTTCAAAATACTTTATTCAAAGTTATTTGAAGCACGTACACTCACAAATATAATAATGTTTACAAATTGCTGGTAATCTGCATATTAAAGATGTGAGAGATCTTTCGAAAAATTACAATTATGTAATTTTTGAAAAAACAAAAAAATAACTCAAAATAAACTTTACGCTATACTAAAGAGTGTAATTAGCACTCTCCGTTACAAAAGTTTCAAGAAAAAAATTGTAGCCATATATGAGAAAATGGCGTTTGAGCATTTCTGAAAATGCGAAATTTTGAGCTACTTTTCACAGAAAACGGTTGTGTTTCCGAGAAACTTTACTTGACATTATTTAAAGCACATGTACTCGTAACTATAATAATGTGAGAAAATCACCGCTAATGTAAATATTATCGACGTGAGAAACATGTGAAAAAATTAACATTTTTGTAATTTTTGAAAAAACCAACCTATAGAGCAGTATGGCTTTTAAGTCATCCGATAGAGTACATTTACCACTATCCCTACCAAAAGAAAAATTGGCCCCGTGTTTGAGAAAATCTTGTTTTTGTATTTTTTAAAATTGCACATATTGCACGCAATATTGCGCGAAAACTACTGAAATTTTGAAGAACATTTACATGACCTTTATGAAAGAACTCAATATGCAGAACAAACTTTATTTGAATAAAAAATCCTAATCTTCAATTTTGTAGTTGGAGAATGACGCCGAAAATAATTCAAACTTTTACAATTTTCGAAAATTCAGAGTTATCCGTGAAAATCAGACCTCTGCCATGTTTAATAAGTGTATTTTATTCTATTCATACATGAAATTTAAAGAAAAATTTGGAGCCATTTTTGAGTAAATTTTGAAAATACCCGGGGGCTTCATATAAAGTACCCCCAAATTTTGAATCATCTTTTTCAAAATCTTAAAGCTTCGACTAGAATCAGGTCTACCGGGGAATATCCATTTTGGAATAAATCCTACGTATGGTTTAGGCGCTAGCAGTGTTCACAGACGGACAGACGGACAGTCGGACAGACGGCCAGACGGACACACGGACAGACGGACAGAAAAGACGGCCAGACGTACAGAAAAGACGGAGAGGCGGACAGAAAAGACGGACAGACGGACAGAAAAGACGGACAGAAAAGACGGACAGACGGACGTTTTCCTTTCAATAGGTTTTTCGGTATCAAGGACCCACAAAGGAGGGTTTCTGGCTATACCACGTGTTAGGGGATTTTTGTCTTAATTTAGCAACTGGTTTTATCCACTTTTTCGTTTTCAGTGCCCGGCAATTAATTTTTTTCTGCCAAAAGTTGGCCAATTTTTCGCGCAACATTACATAACTTTTCCTATACTACGTATATCACTCCGTGTATTCGTACGTATACGGGAAAGTAAAAATTATTCCATTTTAAGTACAATAATGCGTACATAAGATTTTTTTGTTGAAAGATAGGTAAACAAGCTGTTGAATTGTACTTTAAATTCCAGAAGAGCTGAACAATACTAATTTATTGATCATTGTTCACAAATGGTTTGCGGTCGCCTATTGTTCCTTTGGGATGGCTTATGGGTTAAATGTATGTTACATTTAGGATCAAAATTCATGATAAGTGTGTTTTAATACTGGTTTTATTTCAGCTTCCCCATCTTCAGAAAAGAGCAATGTATTTAAACTCGGCTTCACACATCGTTATGTCTATTAAATATGAAAAGTACAAAATACATAAAAGAAGTGTTAAATTATTAAAAGCACTATTGTCGTTGCAAGTAATTCACCAATCTCTTCGAGGAGTGCTTTTCTTTGAAATACGATCATCACAATGGATATCTTTGCATCTTCAAGGCCAAGAGTTATCCTTCACATACTTCTCAGCGATTCAGAATGGGTTGAATGACCTAGCAGAATATGCAGCTAAACAAGAACGAAATCTTAATGGCGCTCACGTAAAATATTTCCATTTCGTCCTCGCCTCTCACATGAATGAATCATTTGATATTAATAACCAGGAGTTCTACGTAATTGGCGATGAGCGAAAATTAATGCAAGAACTTGCAAATCGTTTATATTTCCAGTGGAAAATGGCTGGAGGAAGAGGATTGCATTATTCCTATGATGTGAGTGTAATAAAAATGTATTTATCTTAGCCTGTAACTGGTGATGTCATTTTTTGTCCTGTAACTGGTGATGTGGGGACTACACATACCCCAATACAAAAATTTGCTTGAAAACAAAATTGCTAAATAACAAAAATGTCTGTTTTGGTGATAAGAACAAGAAACTTCACGTGTTATCATTACAATTAGTATGAAAATAATGAAACAATAAGCACTGTGACTTATAAAAATAAAAAAATATTTTAATGTCAACATGAATCACTAAAAAAGCATTCCTCCAATTATAATTTGTACCAATATACAGACTAAATATAAATTGTTTTTGAAGATCAGAATCTGATTGAGGGGGACCAATTAATAACATCTTGTAACTAATACAAGATAACGTTAATTTTATGTCACCACAGTCCCTCATTCACTGTAACTTCCGCATACTTTACGCTCTACACGCTCTGCCCCTTTTCACCACTGAATTCGCTCTCTTCCGCTTCTAAATTGACTTTAACCAATTTCTCAAATCCTGGGTCGGCTCTCCTGATAATATCCCTCGAAGCAACTATAGTTTTGTGAAATATAAAAAAAATTAAACATGGGAATAATAATTACGTAATTGGTGAGGTGAGGATTGATTATACCTCAGGCGCCAGAAGAAAATAAAATAAGATTCTGCTTATCTTCAATAATGTGACCACCCACCGGGTTTGCAGAACAACTGACTTCCTGAGAGGTACCCAGAAGCATAGTCTTCTTCGCGCATCCGCTTCGGGCAGGTACGGTATCTTTCAAAGGCTGGGGTACTGACAGCCACCACATCACCAGTTACGGGTTAAATTAATCCTTCTTACGAAATAAAAATAGTGTTTCACCTAGGAAGACAAATGATGACGGCTATCATTTTTATATCATTTTATTCATATATATATATATATATATATATATATATATATATATATATATATTTGACGCATTTTAAAATTATTTTTCGTCGATTTTACAGAAGAGAAATTATCTTTGAAAATAATAAAAAAATAATAAAAAATAACGGAATAAGATTTTAGTATGTAATTTCTAATGAAATGCAAGTGTAGTAATATTTTCAAAGAAAATGTAAAATCTCTAAATGACTGTTGAGTAGAAATGAAATATATTTTTAAACTCTCTGAGATACTCAAATGACAAAATGGGAACAATTTATTGTTTATTGTAAAATCGGATTTTGCAGTAATTGGATAATGTTACGATTGATTTTATTATTCTAAATCTTGTAAGTCCCATCCTCAGCTTCAACAATGAAGACTGTGTCAAGAAATGAACGTTACAGAGAGTATTAGTGTTAATGAAACGATATTCTAACATAATATATTGATATAAATGTTTCTCATATCGACAAAGTATTAATAATAAGTAAAATAATAACCCCTTTTATAGAAGATTGATTCCCTTTATGTGCAATGTGGATAAAGCTATTATATTTTAACACATTCCCAAATAATAATGTTTTCCTTCATTGTTTTTTATTTATTCTTCGTGATATTTTGACAGTGCTCCTTTGCTGAAAGGCAATTTTCACATTGTGTCTGATCCCAAATTGAAATTACGAGGGTTACTCTAAATGGAAGGCTTGTTTTTTAAGAAACCGAGTATTTTTTCTCAACAATTCTTATATTTACATTCCTTACATCTTTCCCTATTTTTCCACGTAACTGCCATACCTATTTAAACATTTATCACTTCGTTCAACAAGGTTTTGAATTCCGCTGTCATAGAAATCGGTCGCCTCTGAGGATAACCAGTCTTTAACAGCTTCTTTCACTTCATCTGTGGAGAGAGGCTTGCCGCCAAGAAAGTCCTTCAGGTGGTGGAACAAGTGAAAATCGCTCGGCGCCAAGACTGAACAGTATGGTGGGTGGGCCATCTGTTCCCATCCAAAAGACTTGATCAAAGTTTGGATTCCTTTCGCAGTATTGGGTCAGGCACTGTCATACAATAGCATTCCAGTTTAGTCAGGGGAGCGCAGTAGGCGTCATTACTGATTGTTGCCCTTTTTCCATAAATTCGGACAAGACTGCATGTCATCCTAATATACAGTCGCCATAGCTTTGCGTGTTGAGACTGTCTGCTTTGCCTTGCCCTTGACTGATGATGTCGTGTGACGCCATTACTTTTTCTGATGTTTAGACTCAGGGGTTATATAAGAAACCCATGTCTTAGCCCCTCTGACAATGTGGCCTAAAAATTTGTCACCTTCCTTATGAAAAAAAAAACAAGAAAGCAAGAAACTCCAAAAAAAGAAAGGAAGCGTTTATTTTAATTTTTTGGGACTCAGCAGCCTGGGAACCTAACAGGCGCACAATTTGCTAAATTGCAAATTTTTTGTCACAATTCTGTACAAAGTTATTCTACTCACGTTCGGAAATTCCAAGTCCAAGCTTGAAAAATCGTCGATCGAATTATATTGTGAACGGCATTGACCAAATCGTCTGTGATCACTGATGGTCGGCCACAGCACATGCACATGCACATTTTCCCGTCCTTCATTAAAAGCTCGCACCCACTTACGCATTACTGTCACTCATTTCGTTAGGACCGTAAACATCTGTATTCTTCCGTTATCTGTCGATGAATTTCCGCCGCAGAACCATTTCTTGCTGACAAAAGCGGATTCACTGGCCTTACTTCACTCGGTGGGCCAATCGATAGTCTTTAACGTTGTTAACTGACACTGTAAACAGCACACAGCAGCAGTAACAATGCTAATGACGGCGTTTGACACGCAAGGCATGCCGGGAGACGATGCGCATCCGTCTTAATATTCGCGCGAAATTCAAATAGTTATGGTGAATTGGACCTTACGTTTGGAATAACCTACGTAGTTTCCAAGCTTCCAGTAATCAAATATTATTATTTAAATTAGTACTTAGATTCCTTGTAATTTTTTAATATTCATATTTTTTCAGTAAATAAAACTATACGTTTGTAGAAAAAAATCATTTAAAATGTCTTTAAATTATCTTTATAATGTTAAGAGTATTTTGTTAAAAAAAACATTGAGGATTACCCACTGACAATCACATGTTATCGTGTGGCTGTTGTTCTTAAGAATTTGTTGAACGAATGAATGAATGGTTAAATCAATAATTATTACACCTTTACACAGAAAAGTAAACCTGTATTTTACAATCATGTTTTTAATAAATAATTTTCTCTCACAAAAAGAGCACATTGAAAGCTCAAAAATTAAGTCTGTTTAAACTTCTTTCTTCAAAAAAACGTATTCTTGTACGAAAAACTTTCAATTAAAAAGATATGAATCTAATAAGAAAACCATGGTATAGGCCGGGGAATTATTTTTCAGAATAACTTTCTTCTAAAGAAGTGGAACAGAAACTGACTGAATTTTTTTAAAAAAAAGTCCATGAATACTCTTTCTGCAAAAAACGCACTTTCACAAGTCAAGACTGGACCACAAAACATCATTTAAATTTAATTATAATACGAACTTTTATTGTTATGTACATAAATATTTTATTAACATTGTACGCGTACTTATTCCAGAGAAATGAATTTATCCCCCATCAATAAGGATTATGCCATGAAAATCTTACCCGCATTTTTGGCAGGACTGATGGATTTCTATCCTTATACCGGCATGATCCCTGACTCTGACTGTATTCTCGCAATCGTCGATTTAGTGCCTGCCACAGCAAAGACCGTGAAACATATCGTCCTTGTCCCAACCGCCTCGCTTCTTCCATCGTGGACCCTGATCCTGCGCGTTTTTTGGGCTGCGTGTGTGGGCAATATTAGTAGGGACGGTGTTCACGTACGCGGTGGCATGGCGCGTGGTGGCGGGCGAGTCGCTGGCCGCCAGCGCCGCCGCCGCGCTGCGTGCCTTCTCCTCGTGCGGGGGCGCCCCGCAGGGCAGGGTGCGCCGCACGCCGCAGCGCCTGCAGCTGGCCGGCGCGCTGCTCGCATCCTCCGTCGTTATTGCTGCTATTTATCAGGTTACGAATTGTGAGATTTGTGAACAAATGAGGAATGAACATTCAAAAGTTTCACGTGCACTGCACTATTTCCCAATTAAAATGAAAAATATAGCACAAATTTAACACTTTTCAAAACCGACTTGAACCCAACGAATAGAACACTGCTTAATGTATCGTAAGACATCTCAGTCTCATTTTTGAAATAAAATTTTAGATAAAATCAACAGAAGAACACAATTTTTGCCAAATGGTCATGCCACCTTTTCAATGTTTGATCCTCAAATATACAATCCAGTATAATGTTCCTTCCGATTTCCTTACCTACAATACTTTTATGTCCTTAGGGTCGTTTCTTTTCTCTCATTGCCAACCCTCAGTATTATTCTGAAATCGACACCTTCGAGCAGCTAGCAGACTCTGGTGCCACCATCGTGGGACAAACGCCGATCCACGTATTTTTAGCTCCAGAGGAATCGGAAAGGGACTGGGCTCAAGATTTCGCAGCCAGGCGACGCGTCGCCAACATGAAATATCAACGTACAACTCCTAAAAATATGGTGAATAGAATGGCTATGAAAGATAACGTCGCCATTATTACAATAGACAACATATGGAAAGCCCAGAAGTCTTCGAAAGCTGTCACTCAATTGTATCGGCCGATGAGAGAGACCATGAAAACCAGTTTGGTTTTTATGCAAGCTCGCAAGTATGTGCATGTAAAATTACTATGAACCCATGCTCTGTATTTATAATTTTAAGTTATAAGTTTGTTTTAATTTGTGTTAATAACATGATATCTCTTTAACTATTTTTTAAAAAACCTCAAAGTTCAAAATGAATTTTCTGTAAAATTATCTGCCAACTTTTATTTGAATATTTTCCTCCAGTATCTCTCCACGGTGTTTGGCTATTTATTCAAAAAGACATTTTTGGAAGGTAGCAATGGCTACCTTTTAATAAGTTAATCGCTTTGAAAATTGCATGACGATTCTTCTCATTTTCCTCTAACAAGGAATGGAGGAGAGGATAATAAAACTTACCATCTATTCTATTTGTGATTTTGATGGAAATGGACGTTTTGAGAAATCATATGGGTCGCGAATACGGTTTTTAAAACGCAATAGCTCACATCGTGCGTTGTATTTACTGTCCATTCTTTCATCTTCAACAAATGTTTGAGAACACACATGCATATATCAAAATATGAATAGTTGATGACGCCGTTGCACTTCAAAACAATTATTGCATGTAAATGCTCGTTTCACAATCGCTGACCTGGATGGCCGAGGTGGCTAGAGCGCGTGCCAAATTAGCGTGTCGGTCGGAAGTGTCGCGGATTCGCGTCCCGCGTGTTTTTGTTTGTTTTTTCTTCCTTGTCTTTCATATATGTGTGTTGTTGCGGAAAGCGTTCTGATTCTGCTAAGCACAGACCGAGAATCCCGCTTGTGTCTAGTGAAATGTTTAAGAAGGAAGGATTAGGCGGGAATTCACAACAAACTAAGTTTATTTCGCTCACACTAGTACAAAGCGGTTTCTCTCAAAACTAAACACACTTATTCACTCAGGTAGCACTCGCCCGCTTCTGCCTGCTGGGAGACCCCCCCCCCGTCATATATCCGCCACGGGGTCGGGGTAGACACGCTCTTACGCCTCGCTGCCCGTTGAAGCGAGTAGCTTCCCGCTGGCCGAAGTTCATGACAATAGGACGCGTGCCACTGCGCGCGCTCGCCAACTTCAAAATCGGCTGTGTATACAGCATCTATTGTGCAGGTTAATATGTTCCCATGAGGGATATAGAGGTTACACGGCGTGGATAACCAAAATCGGTATTTCCTAAAGCTGGAAAAGCTCCAGAAAATGCTTTATACACAAATCTAAATCTTAGACTTTCATTTGGTAGAATACAAATAAATACGACCGTTCAAGCTCATCGTAAACTATGTCCTTGTTTCTTTTATTTTGAAACGTTGTTTAATACGTCTATGGCTACTTTTAACTATGGCTACTACATCAATTACAGTACCGACCTGACGCCATGCATGAGACTCCCAAGCTCCTTAAGGAGTGACCTAATGTCAATTAAATCCAAAACATCCTAAAATTACGAAAAGAATGAAAGAATGTATATGATTGTAAACGCAACACACAGATATGTCAAAAATAATGCTCTAAGAATTCTATATTTTGCATTTCTTAATGAATAATACCACGTATGTAAGAAACGGCAAACTCAGCATTTTTAATCTAAAAGCAACATTTATTTCAGAAACTGGCCGTGGACGAACACCGTGAATTTAAAACTAACGCAAATTCAAGCCGCCGGTC
>JAHLJT010002406.1:92009278-92023691 GCA_031308135.1 Acheta domesticus | reverse complement strand
TCGGATTGCTCGCTTCTCCAGCTTTGGTCTCTAGAACACGGGGAGGTATCTATCTCAGCTTAAGAACAATAATTAATCGCGAGATTGTGCTTTGAAGAAGCAAGGCTGGATAAGGTCGGTTTGAAATTGAAAATAATAACTTTAGAATGTAGTGCTGTGCATATCATATAGTCATTTGTCAAGATTTAGAGGGGATTCTAAGTATCGTAATTTAAATATATGTGCAATATATTAAAATAATATTTTGGTGTATTTAGTAATTTGAAAATCAGTGTATAGCCCGTATTCAGACTTTAAGGGTAACATAAAATAGATTAATTAATTTTTGATAATAAGGCATGTTTACTAATGACGTTTCTTTTTCTCGTATTATGAGTTACACGTTTTATAGTAACTTAATTTATACTTAAAATTGCAATAGAATGTTCGTATTTTTTCAAGATTTAGTCATGGGTACGTATCTCAGACGTGTATCAAGGACATTTATTGGAAATTTCTAGAAAACACAAAATGTATGTAATTGGTAGAGTCAGTTTTATGTAAGTCATACATTCCCTAGAGAGAAACGCTGAAGGTCTGCGGATAGAATACATTAGATCACATCCAATCTCATCGAATAGAATATGTGTGTCTACACCATGAATAAAACAGAACAGGGTCGCTCCTGCACTTGTTCTGAGAACTTCAACAGCTGTATCTCCCGCTTGCAACTTCCTCCACTTTCACGGAGAAAACATTCACATCTCCCGCACGAAAGCGCACAACTCATACGCGAACCGCTAGGGGAGCTGCTCACGTAAGCGACGTATTGCGCAACTTGGCCCCGGCGAGCCGACGGGGGCATGAGCGGTACAACTCGGCCACGGAGGCCGTGGTCGATCTCGAGAGTCGGGGCACGCCCACGCCCCCCTCTGAGCCAAGTATTTCCTCGCCCACCTCCCCCTTTCCTCTTTACAACCAAACCATTCCACCCCGCCTTGCCTGCCCCTTTCTCGGCTGTGGCCCCATTCCCCACCCTCCCCGATCTGCCCGCCTCTCCCTACCGCCTTGCCCTGCCCGCCCCGATTTGCGCGTCCCGCCTCACCCTACCCCAATGTCGTGGCACGCCCACTTCTAAGTCAAGAAGCTCCTCACCCGCCTCCTTCTTCTTCACAGCCGCACTCATTTCACCCCATGTAGTCCGCCCGTTCCCCTTCGCCCATTTCCTTCCCTTCCGCCCCTCCACCCATTTCCTACCGTTCCGGATCCTCCCGCTTCTCCCTACCGCCTTGTCCTGCCCGCCCCAAAGTCGGGGCACGCTTACCCCTCAGCCAAGAAGTTCCGCTCCTTCCACGCATCTTGCCCCATTTCCTACCGTGTGTAACCCGACCACCGTGTCCTTCCATCCCGCTTTGCTCCGCCTCGCCACTCTCCACTCCAGAGTCGGGGCACGTCCAATTCTGAGTCTAGACGTTCCGCCCCTTCCCATTCCCTACCGTCCACGATCTTCCCGCCTCTCCCTACCGTCTTGCCCTGCCCTGCCCCGCTTCGCTCGACCCGCCACAGCCCACCGCAAAGTCGGGGAACACCCACTTCTAAGCCAAGAAGCTCCGCGCTCACCTTCCCTTCTTCTTCACATCCGTACTCATTCCACCGCACCTCACCCGCCCTTTCCCCTTCTCTTGGCCCATTCCCTGCAGCCCCCTACCCGCCCGTCTCTCCCTACCGTCTTGCTCTGCCCTGCCCCGCTTCGCCTGTCCCGCCACACTCCTTGTCCCATGCCCTATCGTCCCCGCCCCGCCCGCCGCGCCCTTCCATCCTGCTCTGCCCTTCCGCCCCGCCCCGCTTCTCCACCCCACACCCTCGGCGGCCCGCCCGAAAGGCTTGGCTAGGCGGGGGTGCGGCTCGCGTTCAATAACAAACCAATACCGGGGCAATGAATAATTCGTAGGGCGGCGCGCCGCGGACGGCGCCGTGGGACGGGGCGGGCCAACCGGCGCGGCGGGCGAGTGGATTGGGGGCGGTGGGTGGGGGAGAGGAGTGAGCGGGATGAAGGGGAAAGCTTGAGCCTACGAGAGTGGGGTAACAGGAGATCCTCAGGGCGAGGTCTAGTAAAGGAGGAGCAGAAGACGTTCGGAGTCAAAGGATCAAATGGAAATGTGCTTTGAAGGTAGGAACTGAATGGAATGAGTAGATGTAGAGGGGGAAGGAGGGACGACCTGGCTCTCGGGGAAAGTGATAGAAGAACGATATAGAGACAGATCCGTGTATTGAATCAAAGGTATCAAGGAAAAATGGCGGGATTTAAAATAGAAAGAGGAAAACAGAAAATGTGTATTTCAATGAAACAGCACCGGGATATATACAGGGCTACAAATACTGGCTCTAATATTAGTAGTACCAGATGTTGGAGAGGTACAGAAGTGCCCCACGTTGTACAACTGAGATGGTTTATTCTACCCCTCGTGTTCCCAATTTATATTATTTGTTTTTGAGCTGTTGAATTTGAACTTCAATGCTTCTTGATTTTATTGATTTGCGTTTAATGTTACTAAATACATTGTATACGAAGACAGAAGAAATATAGGGATATGATGTTTGCGTGAAAATAACATTTTAATATAAAAATAATAGATCGATATCGATAAATATAATCTAATAAGAATATCGATTAATATAATTGAATATTGAAGTCGACGCAAGTATCACGAGACCTTTAAGTATCAGAATTTTAAAATGAAAATAAAACACTGTACACCGAATAATAAAAATATTAGAGTTTCAGTTTGGCAAAGTATCAAGGTTTTATTTTGACAGGGACATATACTTACGAAAATTCTGTTTCAATATTTGGGCGGTTTAATTTAGTTCTTTCATCTTGATAAGCTAATGGTTTCCATTGATTCCGGAAAGACTATGACGTACAAGGACTGACTTTTCCGGGGAAAAGTGTGCCTTCGGATTTAAACACCGCAAAATCGTCTACTGTGCAAGCATCTGTATCCTCAACCTTTCACATTTTTCAATCCAAGCAGGAATAGGAAGTTTTTCTCAATGAACAAACACATTTTCCTGTATCCTCTCTGATAATAATTTTACACACCCTCCCCCACAAACTGACTCCTCCGCCTTCTGAGACATTCCCAAGAAGACACTAAAAAGACATCCTCTGACATCTCATCCGCAGCCCAAAAACATATTTAAACTCCGTTTCAAACTACCCTCTGCGCATTGTCCCCCGATTTTTGCCACATATGGCGAGGTAAGCAAGCAGCTCAACGTATTCTGTTTCACTTTTGAAATTTCATTTGGTATCAGTTTTTAATTGTTATTTTTTCTTCTTTTTTCTTGTTTGAAATTCCATTATTTGTCTTACTACCGACCTTTTTTGTGCTTATGTTTATTTCAATATATTTATCGATTGTATTATTGTATTATCTTATTTTGTATTTCATTTATATTATTTATAGGCTGATAAAGACAGCAAAATCGTCGAAAACCGGCTATCTGAATAAATCTAGTAAGTTGACGAAGGTAACTTCGGTTATTTCACCACCTATACCCTTATTAATTTACTCTAATTTGTAGTTATTGCTGGTCGATGGGAGCCGCAATGCAGATGGCGTAGCCTCTGTTGGAGTAGTGTGCCTCTGACCCGTTCGAATGCTCGTCAAACGACAAATTCATGCAATAGCCGGAATTGTGAAGAATGAGTTCGTCATTGCTGACATCTACCTTTTCGTCTTTCAACTCTTCACGGGAAGACTTCTTACATCTTTGTGGAAGCCTTGTTGGAGGATTGGAACTTCCTTATGTTATATTCACATACTCTCATGTAAACGTTTTACACAAAACTCAAACGGCCATTGAAGCCAACACATTAACAATTAAGAATAATTACCTTAATATCTTGTTGTAAGAATTTCTTCGCTCCAGTATATGAAGTTTCCGTGGTTCACATGATTAGTGCAGGAGAATGTTTTATCACTATTGCCTCTAATGGACACAATGGAAAGTCAACATCTTCAGGTGATATTACCTTGGTGGCGTGGGATTGGAGGGGAGCCGCGGGTCGGTTGTTGGCATTCTCGGCGTCATGGATGCAACGCGAAATTAGAATCACGAAAAATTTACCGTATGTCTCAATGTAAAAATTTACCATATGTCTTAATCGGTATTCGTTGTTTAATGGGTTTCATGACTTAACATCCTAAACTTTTGTTACGATCACTGCAGTATATTATCGTAATATATTACTTCTCGAATATACGAAATACGGCAAAGAAATGCGTTATTGTTCTGACTGCGAGATAAGTAGAACTGCCGTATAATTATGTAATCGACACAGCATATTATTTTTTAAATACAATAATCCCCATGCTTCACCTTGTGTCAAACAGTGAGGCATTTGGAATTTGAAGTATTTGGCACCCCTTTGCTTTGGGGGGGAACACAGTTGAAACCTAGTGATCTATTGCGATAAGTCTCCGTTACACTCTCGGCCGCTACCGACCGAACACGTTGCAGCTGAATATTTATAGAGCTGTTTCACTCAGGCGGTCGCCCTCATATCAACTTTATCGCACTGGAGGGACTCCTTATTGCGAAGTACGCTCGTCTGCCGCGAGATGGGTGGCGTCACCTACCGACAGATCCCCATGGTCTCTTTAGCAGAATTACATTTACATGCAGACAACATTCGCAATGATCCAGCAACTTTTGGTGAGTCTACCTAAACGGCTAATAACCAGCGGTCTGAAAAAAACGCTAGAGCTGTAACACTTTGCACTAACCTTAAACCAGATATGAGACAATTCAGAGGAACTATCTTCTAATTATCGAATCACTTTATTTCTTTAAAAAGAAACAAACTGTTCACTGTAATCCATTAGGTTTTTATCTTTGCCTCAGAAGTAGCCATTAATTTTGATCATTATTTTATTGACAAAACGTATGTATTTAAAAATAAAGCGTACTGAACAAAACATATTATGTAGGTACAAATCATACACAATAAAATAAGGAAATAAGTGAATACCTTCATGTCCGTGCTATGAAACGGATTCAACAAAATAAGTTTATATATTTTTAATATTTATTTACAAATGAATAGATAAACAGAGAGAGCACGCTGCTCTGAATAGTGATATTAACATCTTCCCTGCCTTTTTGCCGAGGAACTGAAATTCTCTTTTATATATTACCCCTTGCCATTTCACAGGCAAAAGATTGGTGTGACTTTTGACATTTTCTCCGTCAACCTTTATACCCGTCTCTGACTGAACGGGTCGTCGTTTCTTGTCCCTTTGTATCCAGCGACCTTCGCCGCCAGGAAGCAAAAACCTCCTTCCAATTGAATTATATTACTATTAATTTCCGGCTCAGCCGGGGTGCGGGCCATGAATCAGATTCGAACAGAAAACCCGCCGGGGGTTTCTCGTGGGTAGGAGCTGTAGAAGGCCGAAGAAAGTGGGGAAGTGGAGAGGAAGAATGGCCCACAAAAAAGCGTGGAGAGCACTGGTGGTCGGTTACGGGGAGAAGGGAGCCTATGTACAAACAGAAAGAGAGAGAGAGGGAGGGACGGAGGGAGGGAGAGAGAGACAAAAAGAGACAGTGACAGAGGTGAGGAAAACAAAAAAAATACATGGAACGGCGGTGGAGAAGGGAAATGGGTATATGAAGCGGGAGATGAGAAGGGTGGCGGCAAGTGGGATGGAGGGGAGAGGGTTGGTGGGGTATAAGGGCTGCGGCGAACGTGGACGTGACGAACTGGACGTCAGTGAGGAAAGTGTAGGGGGCGCGGAGGCATGGAGGAGGGTGACGGGGAGGACCGTGCCGGAACGGGCTCTGGCGCGGAAGAGGGTAGCGTGGAAGACGTAGGCGGGGAGGGGGCGGCGGGAAGGAGACTGGAGGGGAGGGAGGAGGTTGCCGGGGAGGTTGGGCAGGGGAGAAGGCGGTAGACAGGAGGTGTGGGGAGAAGGGGCGGAGACGAAGGGTGGGGATGATGAGGTGGGGAGGGGCGGTGGTGATCAGGTTGGTGTGGAGAATTAGGGTGGCACGGAGAAGGGTAATGGGAAGAGGGGGCGGAAAGTAGGATCGGGGTTTGTGGGTCTAGAAGCAGGGTGGTAGAATGGGAAGTGACGGGATTGCGGTACCAGGGAGCGCGGTGGGAACGGGGATGGTGGCGAGGAAAGTGGGCGAGAGGCAACCCGTGCTTCCACCGTCTCCCCGATTCAGCGTCTCCTGATATGTCGCGCGGGAGTTTTTACCTCCTGAGGTAATCCATTTGTCTGGCGCGAGCGCCCTGTGGTCGTTTGTTTGGCTGCGTCGCCGGATCTCTGGTGGCTACGGTGTCGAATTGGCGTCGCTGATAAACGTGGTGATGGTGACAAAAGAGATAGGTTTTGCGACCCTAGTACTGCCGCGGGACTTGCTAGCAACTGTAGTTTTAGAACGGGTGAACCAGCCACTCATAGTACGGGGAGTGGAGATTGGAGATAGTAACTGTGATGCCTACAGTGAGAATAGAAAATTTTGATGAGCTTTGGTGTCGTTCATAGTAGGGGCGCTGTACACAAGAGGTAAAAAAATAGGGGGTTGGATAAATACCACACGATATAATGCGTAACGTATAAAAGTAAAAAGGGAATTCGACATCTATGAGAATTGGTGTAGTGTGATGATAATTTCAATTTTAGTTTGGAAAAATTAGGGGAATTGTGGTCGCCTGTTATATAGTTATTCTTGTTAAAAGGTTCTGACTTTTCTCTTAAATCAGACATTAATATTATTTTCAGTTCTTTGTTTTATTTTGGCAATTCACTCTATTTGTGATCTTTTAAAAAATGTTGAATGTGTTTGGAGTTCCGTAAGTGATTTTAACAAGTTTACGTACACAAGTCTCACAACATTCCTTGACCTATTCTATCTTTTACATTTACATGCACTCCGCTACCACATATGCCGCGCGACCGATCGGGAGCTTAGAGCTTGTCCCGGTCGAGGCGGTGCCCCGCTGGTGGGAGATAGCCCGGTGAGGAAAACCCCGCTAGCCGACGATAGGTTGGCGCTGGATCTTGCCATCCAGCTGGGCAAGATCACCGCAACCTCTAGAAGAAAATATGCTCCACACTTACGGGGCTATTGACCTAAGCAGTTTACGCGCCCGGGGTGACTAGTAGATCAATCGTACGTGCAAAGAAATATATCAATTCCAAATTCCCAAAATTCTCAAGAAAGACGTAGGCAAAACTGCGAGTGTGGATGATACACCAAGATTTTAATTGATCGATATCGACAAAGGAAGAAGAAACATTTTTCAGAACGTATTGTGATTAGATATTGCGTAAAATTAAGCACCTTTTACACTTGAAACTCGGAGTTCCAAAAGTTCCATTCCTTATGTCAGTATTTTGAATTAGAATGGCATCCACGAGGTGCAAAATTTTCCTTCATGGAAATTCATGAGCTTTTTCATCAGACTATTGATGCGCACTTTAAATGAATATTACTTCAAAAGAAGTTCTGAGTCTATTCCATTATTGAACGTGGTACTTACATGCTGCTTTAGTTTTGAAATAGAAAAATGAGAAATCATTATAAATTTCCCAGAATATTCTTGACATACTGCTCCAATGCGTTTCTTTTTTATATCTTTGTTGAGGTAAAAAGGTACTATTTCATAGTTTAGGACATTTATTATTAGAGCAATCGAGGGAGATGGCTCAACGCATCAACTGATGTCACTGCACTGCTTCTGACCGGGGGATCCTGTATTCGAGTCCCAGCGGCGGCAAGATTTTCGACACGAACTGGTCAGCTAGGTCAAATTCAGTCGTTGTCTGGAGGAGAATTCTAGCGGTCGGCTGCTCTTATCGATAGTTTTCCGTGGTTTCTTCGATCAACACCAGGCAAATGACGGAGTAGTACCCTAACAAATGGGCCACGGAGAGCACGCTTTTTCTTGTGCCATGCTCACCCCTTACGTACACACGTTACATGCACTTCATTGCCACCCAGGACGGGAGACAAGTCAGTAACTTGGAGCTTCTCCCGGCTGGAGCGGTAACCCTATGATGAGCGATATCTGGTTGATGAAAATCCCACAAACCTAAGTGTAGTTTGGTCCCAGATCTCATCCTGGTGAGAAATTTGTCAACTACTTCAAGGTACTGCAAGATACCAACCACTCATCGTGGAACAATAATATTTATAGTGACAGGAGTTCACAATAAATCTTCATGCTGAAGATGTTTACCCTTTATTTTTCTTGAGTTGTGAATACAATAAGAGAAATGAAAATATATAACGTTTTCAAACATGCAACAGCCTATCCCCCATGACAGGTAAAACGTTAGAAACATAGTCACGTCTGAACACACCAACCCGTGTCAAATTTAATGTGTGCCCCGTGGGTGCTGGGGTTGGAGAGGACGGAGGGGTCCAGAACCGCAGTCCGGCTGAGCGCCTCCCCTCAATCTTCCCTCACTGCAGTAATTACGCAGCGATTTCCGGCACCCGCGCCTCCCCCTGCCACTCACAGCCCGCGCGGCGACCTCGACGGAGGTCAAGGCCGAAGCGGGGACACGTGGGGGAAGGAGGCAGTTCCCGCCCCTCCCTCTCTGGCGAATTCCTTCGCAGAATCAAAGGCTCTTCTACAATGACACGTAAATCACAGAGTTCGTCTTGTCTCGTTCAGAAGTGTTATATTGACCACTGCAAACAATAATATTACACTTCAATGAATGTCCTAAGTTTATATCATGTGGATTTGTAATACGGAAGGCCAAATTTCCATTGCTCCTCACTTCATTTAGACTTGAGATATGGGTCAAAGAACATTATGTAGCCGGTATATAATAGTTTATGATTGTGCCAAAGACACACACATATTCAAAATGCGACAGAATCACGAATTTGGCTCATCTAAATACAATATTGGACGCATGGAAATATTTTGAAATCAATTAAAAAAAGTAATGTTAATAATTGTAATTTTTTGCTTGGGTCAAAATTAACTAATATTTTTTCACGACTTTTCAAAATTTTAAAAGAAGATTTATAAAATCGCAAAAATATTTGAGTTCATACCGTCTGCATAATGTGAAATTAACGTAGCGGACCTATTTGAAACATGCAGTTCTGAACATCTGGCAGGTTATTTGTAGAATACTCTCTTTCCAAAAACACGAAACAAACGTGCCACTGCTGCCGCCTTCATCAATAAAGAGACAAGAGTTTCTCAGAGAATTTTGCATCGAATTGATCACGAACACACAAAGCTCGTAAACTCTGCAAACGCAACAGACATAGCAGTATTATCTCATCGCAGAGTAATTAACGAATCGCAAATGGGTTTCGGCCTAGGCGCAAAGCGTGTTCCGCGAGAGTTTGTCGACAAGAAGATTCGCACACAGAGGAAACAGATTCAGAAGCTATCTGCACGTCGAGAAGTTACGACCCTAAACGGGTCCACACCTCTACGGCAGACGGTAAACCCCCACCGGAGATTTTACGAGTGCACACCGAGACACATTCACGTTGTCGCTCGGCGTTCCCCTTGCAAATTGCTCATGACGTTTCGTGTGCTGTTTCTATTTATTACACTGAGCTTTGTATGCCGTTTTTTTAAGTTAGGCTGTTTGACTGTAGTACAACGATATAGACCTCTAAAATAATTAATTGTGTAGTCGTCAAAGGTATCACTAAACGACATTTTGATGGGCAAAGGATTCTTGGTTTAGGTATACTGTAGCGATCCTGAGCTCGCTCAGTCACTATTTGGCGATAAGAAAGACCTCGTCTGCGTGCTTCGCCGCGCGATTACGTAACCCGTCGCCTTATCAGCGGTCGCTGGAGGGGTGGCGGGGGGAAGACAGTTGTTCCCTCCCCTACGCGGAAAAGAAGGGGTTGTAACGGCGGTGTCTGGAAAGTGCGCAGAATGTTTCGAGAAGCGGCAGCGTGAGGTAGCAGCGTGAATTTGGAAGCTGATGGTGTGGGGCCGCGAGCTCCAGTTAGCGAGAAAGAGGTTTGGCCCAGTGGTGGCTAAATTCACACCGCAGATGCGCGTTCGACAGAGGCATCTGGTTTTGGAGTAAGACGTGGTTACAGAGAGAACCCGTGCTTAGGCCCAAGACAGAGCGTCGGCAGCCGCATTAGTTCGCTGTGAGTTGTGCGCTGGTGGCGAACGCCACGGTCACCGAAATAAGGTCGGTGTTAAAGACAAAACAATTTTGTATGTGATACTATAAAAAGTAATGAGAATTTGGAAGCAATTGACTGTAGAATGCAGGTTGAAGTGTTATTCCTGTAGTTCACTGTCAGATTGTTTAATATTTTTTTTTGGCCATTAACACTCTTGCATAATGTATGATATACCCGACCATTGATATTTCCATAATCATTGTGGACTATTTTCAAAAGATATTTGAAGTAGTGTGTCTTTCTAAGGGGAGAACATCACTTATTTATGATAGAATCTTGTCATGTTAATACACTACAAGTGCAGTTTCTGTCTTTAAATCAAAAAGAACATTTTGATGATAGTGTAAAATCCAAATCAAGTTAGAAACAATTTGGGTTATTTATGAACAATTAAAAGGTTATAAAAGTATATTTGCTATGAACTGTTGAATTTAAGTGAACTTAAATATCTTGAAATATTTATTGAAATTTGGATGCCTGTTGAGTAAAAATACAACATATTTTTTTAATTTCAACCAAAGGTGTAGGTTGTAATAAATGTTTCACATTCATGGTGTAAACACACATGTTTAGTTTTTTTTTTTTTGCAATTTCTTTTGAATATTCTGTGTTTTCAAAACTATGTTTATTCATTTTAATTGTACACAACATATGTCTTTGTAATTGAAGTGAATTGTTTTGCAAGAAACTACTATGTATGCTAATGCAGTGTATGTTGAGGAAGGGTTAATTGCAATTTTTGTAAACAGAAAGTGCTGAGGCATTTTGTCATCCGAAATGCCTGTGCTCTACCCTCTGATGTACTATTATGTGTACTCATCTCCCCAGAGATATCTTTGATTCAATTTGTTGGATTTCAATTTATTTTTGTCACAGAAGATGTTGCTGTGATGCTAGTTTGTGCCAACTTTGAAATTCATAATTTCTGCAGTTGATTTTTCCTCAAAAAGTTTTTTTTTACGCTGTTCAGTGTTGTATTTTTCTTTGTTCATTTGTTTATCTGTGCATGTTAGGTAATTTTGTAATTTGTGTTTCTTTTTTCTTTTGAGATTCAATTATATTAATGTTTGTGGCTTTCAACTTTGTGTTTTTTTTTTCAAAATTTCAACAAGAGCCAAATTACCCACGAAATTTCCCCACGGCCGACCTACACGAACGGTCACAATACTTCGTGTACTTTCCATTTTATCTTACATTCCATGTAGAGAAAGCTACGTAATACTAAAAAAAGAGTCATTATTCTGAGAAAAAATCCGTTTTTGGTTCCCTTGTACCGAATGTTTTTTGTTCTTTCAAAATTGATCACTTTCTTATACGTAGTACATACAACTCACCCCTGTTTTGAGATACTTGATACTGACAAATGTTTTCTATCAAAAGATGAGTCTTATTATTCCTTAGGAGCAACCAGAGTACTTAAACCGTAAACAGGATATTCACCAAAACGGATATCCCCCGTTCCAAGGTAAGGACGCTCAAATTTGAAACGCGCGTCCCGTAAATAGCAATATATTTACTTTCCAACAATCAAACAACTCCCCTTCCCCGACGTTCTGCAAGCGGGCGCCGTTCACATGGTACCATGAATCAAATTACCACCCGCGCCGTGCGCGGGCGCCGTCGGGCGAGGCGGGCGCCGCGAGCGGCCCCGGGCAGCTGCGCACGCGAGCGCTAATTAATCCTCGTTAACGAAGGCTGAGCGCAAGTGGGCGGCGCGGCGGCGGTCAGGTGGCGCGCAAACAGACGGGCCGACACGGCGCGGCGCGGCTGCCACCGCAGACCGCGCACTCGCGACGTCCTCTTGCGGCCGGAGGGGTGGAGGAGGAGGAGCAGCTTTTTAATACATACATACATTTATTTGAACTGCAATTGTGTATGACCCGGTGGCAGTTGATTAACAATAATTACAATAATAATAGCAAGATTATAAGAGAGTACAATACAAAACGATGCAATAATCATACTATTTCTAATATTAAGTGTTATCACAATTATTTCAAATCTACTATGGTATACAACAATTATATGTTGGTGATAATAAAAATCAGTACGAGCTACAATTGACTGATTGATTAGAGGTTCCGGGCGCGTGAATTGCTCAGGTCATTAGTCCCGTTTGTGAAGTGACTGGTTTCATCGTGGGAGGTGGCGATGGTCTTCCCCGCTGGATGGTAAGATCCGGGGCCGATTTACACGGTGATTGGCTGTTAGTGATTCTGGACACGTCAACTACTGAAGTCATTAGTCCCATAAGAGTAGTGATTTTTTTGTTCGAGAGGTAGCGGTGATTTTGCCTAGCTGGATGGCGAGATCCGGCGCCGACCTATCGTCAGCTAGCGAGATTTTCGTCAACCAAGTATCTCCCACCAGTGGCGCACCACCCCAGTCGGGACAAGCCCTAAGCTCCCATTCGTCTCCCGGCTTATGTGGTAGGGTAGTACATGTTAGTGCAAGTGTGTGTGTAAGGGGTGAGGATAGGACACGGAAAAGGAATGAAAGATCGCACGCGGTCCATGGCCCGCTTGTTAGGGTACTGCTCCTGCATTTGCCTGGTGTTGATTGCAGAAACCGAGAAAAACTATCTCTCACAACAGCCGTCCGCTAGATTTCTCCTCCAGACTGCGAATGAACTCGACCTAGCTATGTAGTGCCGAAAATCCCAGCACCGTCCGTACTCAAACTATTGAATCTCGCGATCCGAGACACTTCAGAAACATCAGTTGATGCCCTGAGTGACCTCAGCAGGTGGAGTTGAAGGCAGAGTGGGTAGGACGAGGGCCGGTGGTCGGAGGGAAATGGCAGGGCCGACCGGCGGAAGTGAAGACTCCTTGATGGGGCGAGGCCGCCGGTGGAATTGGAGGCGGTCTGGATTTGGTTGCTTGAGTGGAACTGGTGATAGGTGGTAGTTGATGGCGAGGAAGGGTCCCGACGCTTGCGGTGAAATAGGGTGGACAAGAGGATGTCAAGCGACGTAGATTGGTGTGTTGAGGGTGTGGACCCTCTACTTTATTATAGGGTACAATAGTACATTATGAAACGATTATGTAACAATGGGTATTAATACACGAATGTGATATTACGATACGTGCGAGGAACGAGCGAGTATCGTAAACTTCACACGAGTATGTTAATACCCACTACATCGAGTTTCAGACTGTAATTTTTCTACGACTTTTATAAGTTCAACTTTCACTTTGAAGTTGTTTCGTGGCATTTGATTCAGCCAAAGCCACCTAGCGGACAGATACCTAAATCTACCATCGCATGCTGCCGCAGGTGGCTGTGGTTACCTGTCCGCCTGAGGGGGAGTACTGCGTTAATCAAATAGGATTAAAGTGAAATTACGATCCAGTTTATTGTAAATAATATTCCACGAAAAATACTAATAATAAAGAAATTAAATCTATTGAGCATAATATATATTAAAGATACAATTTTAAGTGTACAAAATCGAACGAAACATTTGCTAAAACGATTCTCAATGATTAATTAAGTGTCAATACTTGGTTTGTAAACTTCTCTGTGATTGGTCAAGAACCTGTGTCATAACGAAAACTATATTGAAATGACTATCATTAAGCAACTGGTTGCAGTCATCAAATGACAGCTTGGGAGTAGACAATGGGAGTAGAAAAAAGTAATTATGGTACACTGGAAGTTTTACAAAGAGCTGAAAATGCTGTACGATATTCGTTCTGTAACATCTTTATACAATACTCGAAACTATTTAATAATATTCTCCAATTTCTAATAAGATGTCCTACAGTACTTATGTATGCCCAGAGCAAAGCAGAAATTTGTGCAGAAATTTATTTCTAATTCGCAAGGGAAAAGCCGTTTATTGGCGAACGTTACTGCTCCAGAGAGGATGTATGCCAGACGTGCGGCGCCGGCCGCCTCTCACGCCCAAGGCCGCGCCCAGCGAGCAACCGGTGCTTCGCGTCACCACGCCCCCCTAACGATTCTCAACCGTCCCCAACTGACGAACTCCTCCAGAAGATCCGGTAATCAGTTTAAATACCAATCTGTAATAGGCCAATCGCCTACCCTACTCTTAAGCGCCGTGCCCAGTAGATCTCGTACCCTTGAGTCGCGAGATCAGTTCTGCAGAGGATCTCTTATGAATCACACATATGTGATTCGGGTCCAAAGAGCTCCGTGTAAGATTGTGGCTCGTAAATATTTCAAAGTCTATTAAAGAGCAACAATTAATTGCAAAAATTAAATGTTT